>MCJB01014413.1:0-89901 GCA_002018475.1 Nicotiana obtusifolia | reverse complement strand
AACAAAGGAGGGGGGTAGAAGATTACACTCCAATTAGTCCTACGTATCTTCCTCCACCCCAGGGCTATTCTGATCTGCCCCAGCATCACCAGCCCTACAAATTCGTGCAAACACCAGGTCTTCCGCCACAAGGACCTTGGATTGTACGTCCGACGTACAGTCCACCTACTGCACATCCACGTGGATCTCAGCCATCTTCATTGCATGGACCGCATCGGTCCATGTCACATCCACATGAAGCACATTCATCATCGCCGCAGCCACTAGGGTCACAGCCACTGGCGTTGCTGCCACTCGGGTCACAGCAATCAGTGACATGTCCCATTGCGGTACATACAGCTGCGTCGCAGGGCTCGCAGCCATCTTCGTCGGGGAATCCATCTGTTACAGGCATTCCCCTGCGGGATCCTACCTCTGACCCCCCCACACCGTCCACACATGCCCCTGCTGATGATGACGAGGAGGTGCGTCGGGATGAGTATGGCAGGATCATTATAGTCCCTGAGGGTGACGGGTAAGAGTTATTAGTTATTTTTCATGTTTATTGTTTTCTACAGTTTTAATAACATATTAATGTGTGTTTTTTTTTAATTACATTAAAGGTTTGATCCTTGTTATGTTACAACGAAGATAATCACCCAAGCAACACGAAAGCTATATGATAGCCCTTATGCGTGTTGGAGTGAATTTCCATCCACAAGGAGGCAATTTTCAATGAATTTAAGGTATAAATGTTCTTTCAAGCAGTACAATTATTTATATTTATGATATTTCCATATAAGTACTATGATATTTCCATCTAAATACTTAACTTCTCAAATACAGAGCAAGTGTGTGTGGGAACAGCGCTATAATGCGGAGGTGGCTGCTAACTTCAATCTCAAGGCATGCAAGCGGTTGTCCCATTGCTTTTCCAAAGCTAGAAGGACGAATAAGAAGCCCTCCTGGTTGCAAGATGGTTTTTGGACTGATCTGCAAAGGCGATGGGCAACCACAGATTTCATAAATAAGTGCGAGCAAGGAAAGAAAGCTCGTGCTTCGGAGACGGGAGGCTCTCTGCACACTGGAGGTGCGGTCAGCCTCAGTTCAATAAAAAGAAAAATGGTACGTAATTGCTTAACTTAATTTTAATTTTCAACGTCTAATCTGTTTATTAACTAAAATTTATGACTTTTCAGGAGAAGAAGTTAGGCCGTCCGGTCAGGCAAGATGAGTTATTCAAGGAAACTCATACTGTCAAGAAGAAGAAAGATTCGGACGAAGAAAGGTGGGTCGAGGACCGAGCCTCGGCTGTATATGTAAGTTTTCAACTTTTATTAAGTACTTTGATTTAGTTTTATATAAGTTTTGAATACTAATTTAATTTTCCTTATAGAGTCGCTTCACAACTGAGTTGGAAGAGTTTGCACGCAGCCAGCCAGCATCTTCATCGGGCGAAACAATCCAACCGTCGGACGAGGATGCTGAGAGAATATGGATGCAGGCGGCTGGCGGTCCAAAAGGGGGGAGGGTATACGGGCTTCCAGCTAAGCAATTCTACCGCTATAGGTGTGGAATGCACGGAATAGGCAGTTCATCCGGAGGGGAGTCGCTTGATGGGAAGACCCTCGCCTCTATGCGGGCCCATGTAGAAAAGCTCACATCCAAGCTAGAAGCTGCAAAGCAAAGAGAGAAAGAGAGAGAAGAAAGAGAGAAGAAGAAAGATAAACGTAGAGATGCTCAGTAT
Source organism: Nicotiana obtusifolia (assembly GCA_002018475.1). NCBI lineage: Eukaryota > Viridiplantae > Streptophyta > Magnoliopsida > Solanales > Solanaceae > Nicotiana > Nicotiana obtusifolia. The sequence goes on along the minus strand of MCJB01014413.1, from coordinate 88,175 downwards.
GCTGCTCTACGAGAGCAGATCAAATCTCTCTTGGCTTCTGGCTCTTTTCCGATTCCCTGGTCACGTGAATCATCGCCGGGTGGTCAGCTTGATGATGACACTTCATCCGGCGATGACGATGACGATGTAGACATTAGTAGACGTTAAATTGTAATAACAACTTATATAATGTATAAGTTCATTTGAACTTCAAACCTTATTGTTGTTTAATGTTGTTGTTTAATGTGTTGTTTATTGTAGTTGTTATTCTCGTTGTTGTTTGTTGTAGTTGTTCTTGTCGTTGTTGTTGTTTTAATGGCATAAAATGCTTCTTTTAGGAATTTGGTAAAACTGGCAGGTGGTGTAGCTGCCAAAACAGGCAGTTTCTGGAAAAAATATACCAAAAATAGCGACCAACTTTGGTCGCAAATTGGTCGCTATTTTGCTGAAAAAAATATTGGTTCTGCACAGTAGCGACCAACTTTGGTCGCAAATTGGTCGCCATTAGCGACCAAAGTTGGTCGCTTTTTGAAAATCACATAAAATAAAATTCTGGAAAAGCGACCAACTTTGGTCGCCAATTTCAGATTTTAATTTTATGTATTTTTTGATAAGTGACGAAAGTTGGTCGCTTATCAGAAAATACATAAAATTAAAATCTGAAATTGGCGACCAAAGTTGGTCGCTTTTCCAGAATTTTATTTTATGTAATTTTCAAAAAGCGACCAACTTTGGTCGCTAAATGCTAAATTTAATTTTCTGTATTTTTCAAAAGGCGACCAACTTTGGTCGCTAAATGCTAAATTTAATTTTCTGTATTTTTCAGGAAGCGACCAACTTTGGTCGCTAATTTGGCAACCAACTTTGGTCGCTATTGGTTAGTGACCACCTGAATACTGACCAGACCATTGTGGTCGCTTTTTGGTCGCTTTTGGACTGATAGGGACCAACTTTGGTCGCTTTTTTCGGTCGCTTTTTACCTGATTTTTAGTAGTGATATATATATATGTGAGTTGTTCAAATTTTTATAATTCTTTTTTTTTCTTGTATAAATATCTCGAAATGTATTTTTCAATTGCATAATTTATATTATGACCATAAAAAGATCTAATAATTATATTGATAAATGTATTTGGTACTCACACATTATTTTAATGGATAATTAAATTCTATATGAGCAATTATTATCAAGATTTACCTAATTTAAATCCAACATTACTTAGCGGAAGGTTATATTCTCAAAAACTGATAGTACTAGGTCGCTTTTCTCACTGCCGACCTGGCTAGATTTTTAGGTATGTAAAGTCGCCACTAAAAAGTCCAAGAACATTTTCTTTATTTTTCTTTCTTTTCTACTATTTGCGGCAAATTTAGTTGTCAGCAAATGTTCATTTTTCTCGCGAATTCCCCGAGTCATCACAAATAACATTCACTTACGAAATGAGCTTCTTTTGTATTAAACCACTTTAAAACAACGAAAAGTTAGTTATGTTAGATAATAAACTAGTAACTCATGTAGATATCTTAGATTGAAGGTGAGGATTAATAAATTTTTATTTAATTAATTTGCATTAGTAGCAATAGATTATAGGTATGTAAAATATATAAGGTAAAAATTTATCTGCAGAGAATGTTTATACTCTTTCTATATTTTAAGATTTAATCACAAAAGGTAAATTTATAATTGCAGTTAAAATTAATGTCTCATGTGTGATAAAAATAAACGAAAGACCGTCTTAAAATTATATGTCTGCATATGAAGAAGACTCTATTAAAAGATGAATACTTAGAACGAACAGAATTATTTTTTCATGCCATGTACAATTTTATTGAGTCATATCTTTCTAAGTGACGTCAGATCTCCTTAAATCTTTTCCTTCTTATAGTCAAATTATAGAAATGAAGTTTTGTTCTCTTTGTTTTTCGTTTTTTGTATTCTATTATGTGAATTGTTAAAAATATTTTTATGAAATCTTTTTTTTTTTCATGTATAAATATCTCGAAACGTATTTTTTAATTTCTTAATTTATATTAGGACAGTAAAAAAATCTAATAATTATATTGAGAAATATATTTGGTATTCACATAGTATTTTTAATGGATTAGTATTATTTTCACACATCGTATTGGGGCGGGATAGATGAAATGGAGATTCACTTCCGGTATTTTGTGTGACAAAAAGGTGCCACCGAAACTTAAGGGTAAGTTCTACAAAGTGGTAATCAAACCAACGATGTTGTATGGGCTGAGTGTTGGCCAGTCAAGGTCACTCATGTCCAAAAGATGAAGGTAGCAGAGACGAGGATGTTGAGATGGATGTGCGGGCACACCGGGTTAGATAGGATAAAAATGAGGTTATTCGCGACAAGGTGGGTATGGCCCCTGTTGAGGACAAGATGCGAAAAGCACGACTTGGTCACGTGAGGAGGAGGAGCACATACGTCCCGGTGAGGAGGTGTGAGCGCTTGACATTGGAGGGCATATGGAGAGGTAGAGGTAGGCCAAAGAAGAGGTGGGGAGAGGTGATTAGGCAGTAAATGGTGCAGCTTCAACTGACCGAAGACATGACCCTTGATAGGAAGGAATGGTGGTCGAGGATTAGGGTAGTAGAGTAGGTAGTCTAGAATGTTCATAACAGTAGTATTGGCACGCAGTCTCGCTTTCTGTTGGTAGTAGATTTTTATGACTAACTGTTGTTTCTTTAATTGTTGATCACCTTACTATCTGGTTGTTTTTATTCTGCTTTTATATGGCTTCTTGGTACTGTCCCTTCTTGTCTATATTTTCATTAATGTGGTGCTTATGCTTTCCTAAGCCGAGGGTCTATTGGAAACAGCCTCTCTATCCTCAAAAAGTAGGGTAAGGTCTACGTACGCACTTCCCTCCCATACCTCACGGTGTTAGATATTACTGGGTATGTTGTTGTTGTTGTTGTTGTTGAGCAATTAATATCAAGATTTACCTAATTTAAATCCAACATAGCTATACCGGCGATTTCGTCGCCACTAAGGTTAAATTTTCAAAACTGATGGTGTGGTAGGTCGCTTTTCACACAGGCGACCAGGCTTTGCGTCTCGACTCAATCGCCACTACAAGAATAGTCGCCACTAAAGAGTCCAACATTTGTTTTTTCTTTTTTGTTATTTGTGGCAACTATAGTCGCCACCAAATATTCATTTTTCCCCGAGTCATCACACATAACATTTACTTACAAAGCGAGCTTCTTTTTATTGTTAAATCATTTTAAAACAACAAGACGTTAGTTATATTATATAATTAAACTAGCAACTCATGTTGATGTCTTGAAGGTGAGGATTAATAAAATTATTTAATTAATTCATCTTAATATTACATGCAGGTAAAATATATAAAGTAAAATACTATCCGAATGTTTATACGCTCTCTATATTTCAAAATTTAATGACAAACGGTAAAATTTATAGTTGCTGTTAAAATTAATGCCTCCTGTGCGATAAATGTAAACGAAAGTCTCGTCTTAAAATTAATTATTCTACAGATGGGGAAGATTCTACTAAAAAATGAATACTTGAGCGAACATAATTATTTTCTCATGCCATGTAGAATTTTATTTCGTCATATCTTTCAAAATGATTCCAGATTTCCTTTAAATCCTTTCCTTCTTAATGTCAAGTTGTAGAAATGAAGTTTTGTTCTCTTAATTTTTTCGCTTTCTGTATTCTATTATATGAATTGTTAAAATATTTTTATGATTCTTATTTTTTCATGTATAAAAATCTCGAAATGTATTTTTTTATTTCTTAATTTATATTATGACCGTAAAAAGATCTAATATTAATATTGAGAAATATATTTGGTATTCACATAGTATTTTAATAGATTAGTATTATTTATATGAGCAATTAGTATAAGATTTACCTAATTTAATCCAACATAGCTTAGCGGCGACTTTAGTCGCCCCTAAGGCTAAATTTTCAAAACTGTTGGTTTTCTAGGTCATGTGAAGTGCTTCGTGGCGGCTCCGTTGCCACAAAAGTCCAAGAATATTTTCTTACAATATTATCTTTTTTTGCTATTTGCGGCAACTTTAGTCGCTACCGAATGTTCATTTTTCCCAAGTCATCACAAATAGCATTCACTTATGAAGTGAGTTTTTTTTTTTTTTTGTTGCTAATCACTCTAAAACAACAAGACATTAGTTATATTAGATAATTAAACTCGCAACTCGCGTAGATGTCTTAGCTTGAAGGTGAGGATTAATAAATATTTATCTAATTAATTCGTATTGGTATCGGTAGATTATAGGTATGTAAAATATATAAGGTAAGAATTTAAACTCAACGGACATTTATACTCTCTCACTACTAGAAATTCGGCCAAAACCGACCGTGAAAACGGGCCAAAAGATCGACCAAAGTCGGTCGTTTTTAATAACTTATTTTTTTACGAAACCGACCAACTTCGATAGGTTTTTTTGGCACAAAACTGCGGGAAACTATTTTTGCGTCTCGCAAAATTTATTTTTCAAGAAACCGGCCAATTTTATTTTCTTTTTCATTTCAAATACATTAAAATTAATATTTAAAAAATTAACCGAAATCGGTCGGTTATTTTAAAAAACCAACTGACTTTAGTCAATAATTTTATTTTTTAAATAAAATCGACCGAAATCGGTCGGTTATTTTCGCCTGAAAATGCAATTAAAGAGTATAAATAAAATAAAATAAAATAAAGTCTTAAACCAAAATGCATCAATAATCTAGTGATAGAATAATATCCAGCCACAGTATAGACCACTGTTCGATTCCCAGATGGTGTATTTTTAAATCACATAATTAAAATACCAACTGACTTTGGTCGATTTTTTCGGTAGATTTTTTCTTTTTAGATCGTTTATGAAATTTAATTGACCGAATGAAGTCTGTTGGTTAGCTCTACCGACCAACATCGATCAGTTTTCGGTCGATTTTTTGTCAATTACCGACCAACAACGGTCATTTTGACACTCGATTTTTTCCTCCCCTCTTTTTAGTAGTGTCTCTATATTTTAAGATTTAATGACAAACGATAAAATTTATAATTCCGATTAAAATTAATGACTCATATGTGATTGTAAACGAAAAGACCGTATTAAAATTATTTGTTCTATATATGAAGAAGATTCTATTAAAAGATGAATACATGAACGAACAAAATTATTTTCTCATGCCATGTAGATTTTTATTCCGTCATATCTTTCTAAATGACACCATATTTCCTTCCTTCTTATTTTCAAGTTATAGAAATGGTTTTGTTCTCTCTTTTTTTCGCTTTCCGTATTCTATTATGTGAATTGTTAAAAATATTTTTTGCGATTATTCTTTTTATGTATAAATATCTTGAAAGTATTTTTGAATTGCTTAATTTATATTATGGCTGTAAAAAATCTAATAATTTTATTGAGAAAGGTATTTGGTATTTTTATAGTATTTTTAATGAATTAGTATTATTTATATGAGCAATTAGTATCAAGATTTATCTAATTTTAATTCAAAACAGCTTTAGCAGCGACTTCAGTTGCTACTGGTGGGGTACTAGGCCGCTGTTCGCTACACGTTTCGTGGCGACATAAAGGTATGTAGAGTTGCCACTAAAAGATCCAAGAATATTTCTTGTTTCTTTCTTTTTTCTTTTTCTGCTATTTGTGGCTAGTTTAATCGCCCTTCATTTTTCTCGCGAATGCCCCGAGTCATCACAAATAATATTCACTTACGAAAATATTCGACTAGTTATTTTATTCAAATATAGAAGTGAGCTTTCTTCTTTTATTAAACCACTTTAAAAGAACAAGACGAATTGTACTAGATAATTAAAGTAGCAACTACTACAGATATCTTAGCTTAAATTTTAACATGAAATAAATTCTTGTACTTAGCAAAAATAAATTACCAATCAAACTAGAATATGAAGAAAAATAACTAGATTATTATAATAGGCAAGAACTAGACTAAAAGTGTAAATGATTAACATGTACCATCAAATCTTAGAAACTTTTTAGAAAAATATACATATATATAGGTGTAGTAATAAATTTAAAGTAGGTACTTTTATAGTCGGTTTGGTTCAGTATTTTCAGGTTATTTTTTGATTAAAATCAAACCAAACCATATTTGTTCGGTTTTAAAAATTCAAAACCAAAACCAAAATAACCCTATTTTTAATTGAGTCCTTAAATTATTCATCACTATTTGATTCAATTATCATCAATATATCTTAGGATATGATAGATTTCAAAGAACAATTGGTTTGATCGTGTTACATTGAAAATATAGTCGCTGGAATATGTGTTTGGTAGTGTATGTCTTATTTTTAAGAAAAAATCGATAAATAACCGAAAAATTGATAAAACCGACATAAATCGAATCGTTAAAAATGGACTTAATTGACTTGGTTTGGTTCCAATATTTGAAAAAATGACTTACTTGATTTGATTTTTTATTTTAGGAAAAAGTCGATCCAAACCGAACCATGAACACCCCTAATATTAATTCCTCAAGGAAAGTGATTGGGTTGATTGAGTAGAAGTAATTTCCTGAAAGTATTCGAGTTTAGGAGAATAAAAAGAATTCATATTGCAACCTTGCATATGAGTAGGGGTGTACATAGGTCGGATTAATTCGGATTTTTTAATTACCAAACCAAATCAATTATATCGGGTTGTTAAATCTAAAGACCAAATCAAACCAATAAAATTCGGGTTTTTAAATCTCGGTTTTCTTCGGGTTTTTCAGTAAATTTTCAGATTGTTTCGGGTTTTTTATCGTAAAATCTTCATAGCACAGAACGTAGAATTTGTGCTCCAAATATTTCTGTAATCCTAGTAAGACAGAATTATATAAGGTATTTTTTAATAAAATAACATAAATATGAGATGATTCATGGCATTGTACTAAAATATTCAACAATAAAGATGAGAAAATCGCATAAAATAAATATTATTAATTAGCCATAATGAAAACAAACATAATTTAAAATTACTAATAATTTGCTAAAATAAGTACGACTAATAAGTACCATTATTTACATGACTAAATACTAAAAGAAAAATAAGTTATGCATTTTATCTAAACTATGGAAAAACTAAAAAATAGATTTCCAACACTATTTTCATTCATAGTACAATTGAATTGAATGTCTTTTATTATCATTAGTATTGATTTGATTTTGCTTTAGGATATATTTGAGTTACTAACATTTATGGACTACAAAACTTATCGGAGCATTCAAAAATTATAAGTCCAAACTTGAAATAATACCTCAAAAGATAAAATTATGAAAAAGTTTAAGAAATATTTATTATTTATAAACTACACTACAATAAATATTTTCATGTATTAAATATATTTAAAACTTCTATACATATAATATCGGGTTGGGTTTCACTTTAACTTTTTTTAGTTAAAACTAAACCAAACCAAATATCGTCGGGTTTTTTTTTTCAACACCAAACCAATCAAACCAAACCATAGTCCGATTTTTTTCTCGATTTGTGTGATGACCCAATATGTCATCTAGAGTTTTAAATCTTAATTCTGTGTTTCGAAATCTCAAATAGCTTCTTTTAGCCTTCATCAATTTGCGTGCACAGTCCATGCCTTTTTTCGAAAAGTTTTTATGTGAAAAATTGATTAAAATGTGAATTCGTGCGTTAAACATCAATTTGAGTTAACTTTGGTCAATGTTTTGAGCAAATGGATCCGGATCCGTGTTTTGACAGTCTCGGTGGGTACGCATCATGATTTGGGACTTGGGCCCGGAATCGAATTCGGAGGTCCCTAGCTCGAGTTATCCCAATAAAGTTTAAAAGTTTAAAGAATTTATAAATTGGACCGATATTTGACTTTGTTGATACCGGATCCGAATTTTAGTTTTGGAACTTGGTATAGATCCATTACGATATTTATGACTTGTCTGCCAAATTTAGTGTAAAACGAAAGTGATGACGTGATTTGGATGTCCAGTTGTTAAAATAGAAATTCTTAAGTTTCATTAAAGATTTCATTTGATTTGGGGTCCGATTCATAGTTCTAGGTGTTATTTTGGTATTTTGATCACGCGAGCGAGTTCGTATGAGGTTTTTGGACTTGTGTGCATACATGATTTGGAGCCCCGAGGGCTCGGGTGAGTTTCAGATAGCCTATGGACCATTTGAACTTAGAAAATTTCTGATTTCTTGAGCTTCTGCTATATTTGGTGTCATGTGCTTCGCGATCGCGAAGCCTTTCTCGCGGTCGTGAAGGGGAGTTGGGACAGTGGAAGATTTTCTTCACCGCGGACGCGATAGTTGGGTCGCGAACGAAGTGTTAGGAGTTTTACCCTTCGCGAACGCGACTAGCTTCTCGCGAACGCGTAGGGGCATAGGCCTGGGAGGGGTGAAACTGACCGTTACTCTTCGCGAACGCGGGGGCAGGTGGGTGCAAGCCTTCGCGAACGCGAAGGGTAATTCGCGAACGCATAGGCCAATGAGCTATTGTGTTTCGCGATCGCGTCAGGCCCTTCGCGAACGCGAAGAAGGCCTGACACCAGTGATTTAAAGCAGTCCAAAAACAAGATTTCTTCCATTTTTCATAAACTCTCCATTAGAGCTCGGCCTAGAGGCGATTTTGGAGGGAAAAACTCAACACTAATTCATAGATTTGTATACTTTAACTCATTTTCTTCCATTTCTAACATCACCCATTAACGTTTAGCCCTAATCTTTGTTCTTCCATGGTAGAAAACTAGTGATTTAGGAAGAATTGGGAGGGGAATTTTACAAATTCGGGATTTAGACCTCAATTCGAGGTCAGATTTCAAGACTAATTATATAATCGGGCTTAGGGGTGAATGGGTAAATGAATTTTTGGTCCGAACCTCGAGTTTTGACCAAGCGGGCCCAGGGTTGATTTTTTTTGACCTTGTGGGAAAAGTGTAAAAATCCTATCTTATGTATTGTAATTGATTTCCTTAGCATTATTTGATGTTATCAACTCGATTGTGGTTAGATACGAGTGGTTTGGAGGCGGATTCTAGAGGAAAGGCCCCCTTAGAGCTCTGAATTGACTGCGGAGTGAGGTAAATGTCATTGTTAATCTTAACTTGAGGGATTAGGACTTGTTTGCCTATTTACTACATGTTTAAAATGTCGGGTATAACATATATGTGAGGTAACGAGTACTTATGCGTTGTTATTGGGTTAAAGCATGCGGGTGGACTTGTTTATTGTAATTTGCTTCCTTCTTTGATTATGATATCCATGCTTAGACTAGTTTATTACTTAATTGATTGTCTTTCCGCATTTATGAACTAATTGTGATAATTGAGCATTATTGGAAGTTGGGGTTCGGTATTGTGGAATCGTTGTTGACGTAAGATTTATTCTTGCTTATTCTTCCTCCCAAATGTTTATATATATTGCTACATGGTAAGAGAGAGTGTAAAAGCACGAAGGGTGATGTCGTGCCATTGTTATTGTTTCATGGTGAGATTGAGAGTAAAAGCACGATGGGTGATGCTGTGCAGTCTTTATTTATTATGTTTTCTCTGTTTTCATTGGTTGAAGCTTTATTGACTGTTTCATGTTGTCATTTTCTGTTGTAGTTACCGTATCTTGTACCCCTTTTCATGTCCCCTCCCAATCGTACATGTTAAAGCAGTATTTGTTGTTATGTCATACGTATATTTTCGTCTGTATAGGTTTAATTACGTGGTGTCCTGTCATAGCCTCGTCACTACCTCGTCGAGGTTAGGCTCGGCAGTTATGGAGTACATTAGGTCGGTTGTACTCATACTATACTTTGCACTTCTTGTGCAGATTTTGGTACTGGTCCCAGTTGTCCGTGAGGCGCATCAGCTCAATTTAGCTTATTTGGAGATTCGAGGTAGATCTGCTGGCGTCCGCAGACCTTGAAGTCTCCTTCCTCCTTCCTTATTTACTGTTCATCTCATTCGAGACAGTTGTATTTATTTCAAACTTTATTTGTAGAACCTCTAGAAGCTCGTATACTTGTGACTCCAGATCCGTATTGTACTAGATATTGGATTATTATGCTATTTTGTACTTTATTTTGGCTCTATTTCTGTTTAATTGGTTTTACTTATTTGAATTGTTTAAAAACTGGCTCAAGGATTTCTCTAATATTGGTTTGCCTAGCAAGTAAAATGTCAGGCGCCACTACGGTCTCACAAGTGGAAATTTTGGATCGTGACAGTTTGACTCGGATTATTAAGTTGGTACGATTTGTTGATTTCATTTGTACACCTAGGGGGACAAATGAATGCTTTTAATTTGTTGATTTATTTAGCTTCGGTTACCAACGCTAAATTGACACTACTCATGGGAAATTCATGACGTTTTCTTGACTATTTTTGACTTTTTCTCAACAAAAGAAAAGGTTAACCTTTATCTATTTAGGTTACCTTTGCAAGGAAAACCATAAACAATTTCCAACCACATGGCCTACCTAAACATTGTAGTGAGGCATCGAAAGTGATTTTTATAGCATTGGCTTTTTCAAGTAGAATTTGTGCATGTCCTGTCTCAGTCCTATTCGTCCCCATCCCCTTATATTTGGAGGTTGATGATCACATATGGGTGCAAAGAGAAAGATAGCCCCCACTGTGAATCGTGAACGAGTTATTCACCTCCTACCCAACCTAACTGCAAAAGCCAGCTACCTACTTTCCTATCATTCCTCTAAACCCAACCCCAAATATAATTTTTTTTGTTTCTCATATAATATTATATACATACTTTAGAATTTCGACTAATTTGAATCTATAATGTATATATAAGGCCCATTTAAGTAGAAAGCACTCCGACCGAAAAGCATTTTGATTCTATCAGAATTTTTTTTACTTTAAGGATTTAAACCCAAAACCTCTACTAAAGGATGGAGAATCCTCTCCATACCACAATCCTAGTGATAACCCTAAATATACATGACCACACGCACTTCTTATAATTATTTCTTTTACCTATTTGGTTATTTGCAATTATATCAAACATTTACCTGGATTAACAGTACAAGGATCAACTTAAGAAGCAAACTTAAAATTTTTAGTCAGCAGAAGTAAAACAAAATTGTATTCGTTATTTTTCATGATATAAGACAAAATTAATATGGCTATGAAGTTTTTATAGATTTTTGGATAGTTCAAATTGATTATAGTAGACATGTCCGCGCATGCTACTAGCACCATTCGGATCAATTGGTTTTTTGACTCTTTACAAACTTGTTTTTAGTTTTATGATCCTATCTCTTTCTTTTTTCACATGGGAAATTTATTTCTACATGTAAGAGATCTCTAAAAAGATCATTTTCTTAAATTCAAAATTGTAAAGAGGCATGATGTACAAAGAGCACCATTATTATTCCTCTCTTGTAAATGCATACTTTTTATATTAATTTTGGATATTGATTCCGCATTTTTTTTCAAAATCCAGTTTGCATATTTAAAAATTATATAGAACGTATTTTAAACTACAACATTTTATAGTTTATAATCTTAAGATGAAATACTAGTAGAAGAAAAAATTATTCAACTTTACAAATAATAATAGTATCATTTTTTCTTGGATGGTCAATCTAGCAAGATAAAGGAAATCTCACGTACTAGCTTGCTAGAGTACGTGATAAGGGGAGATCTATCTTATGAGTTATAAATTCACGTGAATCTAATAGTTTTTGTTTGAATTCTATCTATATATTAAAAAATATATTATTAAATATTTATAAATATTTAATTATAAATTTAATTATTATTGTTAATATGATGTCTTTATAGAAACCAATAAATTTCAAATTGATTCTTATCCGCCCTATGGAGTGACATAAAACACTTGCAGCATGCCACATTCTTGACCCTTTCCGTCTACTAGCTGATAGCTACTACAGTCACAAAGGAGGAAAAAGTAAAACAAAAAAAGAAAAAAAAAAAGGAAAAATGGACGTCTATATCAGTGGTGCATGAAGATATATATTACAGGGTCAGAGTAGTAAGATTTAGTTGGACCTCCCAACAAAAAAGATTAATATAGTAGTAAGATTTAGCAGTATGTCTGACGGGTTGGAATGAGGTTTCATCATTTGCCAGGTCTGATATTTAATGAGAAAACAATATGGAATTTTTTCATTCCTATAAAATATTTAAAATTTATATACCAAAATTGATTTAATTTTATATATTATTTATCCTAAATAAGAATTACTTACAAATTATATACATTCCTCCTTAAAAGGCTCACAATCCATTATTAGTGCCTTCAATCAAAGGATTTAATTACACCCTTTTTCTTTTTTCTCTCCTCTCTCCCCTCTTCTCTCCAGAATATTGGGACCAAAGATACTCCCAACAGTCAACATTTTCCACAAAATAAATCAAGTAACATCGCGAGAACCATTTGTTGTCTATCTTCTACAGAAAAGCCATGTTCTTGAAGCCTGTTGTCGGCATCTGAAATTCAATCATGACTATAATCTTCCTTTTTAGGATGCAATGCCTGCACAAGAGCCTCGATTTACTCTTTCACTCTCTCAAACACTTAGGTGCTTTCACATCGCTAACGAGCGTTTTCTCATCAATAAGTTTCTCTGTGATAATGATGTGAGTGTCTTTCACTATGCAATACAACCTCAAACTCTTCTTTAACTCTCTCAAACACATTAGGCACCTTTACATCTTTATCTACCAATATTAGAATATCAAATTCAGTCCATTATACCACCGTTAATCTTAAACCATAGTACCGACTAAACAGAAATGTGAAAACATTTAAGTTTCCAACCAAAGATCTTAGAAACAATTTGCGGAGTGGCCAAAAATGGAATAGTTTGGCTCGTGAAAAAATATATGGTACATCAATATACAAATTAAAATTAAATTTCGTACAAATTTAATACAAAATTTGAATATCTACAACAACATACATAGTAAAAACAAATTTCATACAACTTATTTATAACTTATCTACAACTTTCATACATTATTTCTATCCAGTTAAATATAAATACAATATTATACAACTTAAATATAATTTTTATACAACTTTTATACAATATGTCTTTTGTATATTTTGTATATGATTTGTGTATATTTTGTCTATGGGTTGTGCTTCTTCCTCTCTAAAATTCCAATCAAAACTTACTCTTTTAATACAATTTTGATACATATCAACAATTTTATGTAAAAAGATAGTATTGATAACTTAAATACAAATTTTATACAACTATCAACTTTCATACAACATTCAAATAAAATATTTATATATAACTACAACAGAATACATTTACATACAATTATAATACAACTTTACTACAATTTCGTAAGTACATTGCATGTCATATGTTCTTCTTCTTCTTCTTCTTCTTCTTCTTTGAGTTTCAATATGAAATTCAGCCAAAATCAAATCTAATTTTTACCAAAACACCCTCAAAATTGAGATATAAACTCCAAACAATATTCCCAATTGTTTGCAACAAAACTCAATCCAAACAAATAATGGTTTTTGAAAACCCAAATTCGATTTCAAAGCTTCAAAGCTTTTTAATGGTTGTCAATGGTGGAGAGTCAAACACCTTCAAAATTTATTAATTGACAATTTCAATTTGAACACCAATTATGCAACATGAAAGGAAATTGCTAAGTTAAAACGATCGAAATCCATTGATGAATTCCATTAAAACTCTATACAACAAGAAAGCATAAAAAACAGAGAACATAAAAAAATTGGGAAAAAAAATAGAGTAGAGTAGAGAGACGAAGAGAGAGAGAGAGAGAGAGAGAGAGAGAGAGAGAGAGAGGCAGGTATAAAAGGACAAGGAAATAATTGATATTCCTTATTCAGTTCCTAATATAGAGGGATTTGTATATAATTGGTAAATTGTATATGACCATGTAATTAAATTGAAACTTGAGTAGGGAGGATAATAAGGTTTCAAATAGTGTATAGGAAGGTAAAAATCCTAAATAATATTGTATGGCTACTCAAAGATTTTATTAGCCCATATTTTCATTGCTGACCCGAAGTGGCCCTCCGGCCCAATTTATTTGTAACTTGTAGCTGTTGGCATTTATCTTCTCAAGACCACATTTATTCCTAGCCTTTTTATCTTTCTTTCATTCTATTCAATTCCGATGCACAGTTTTTTCTTCCGATTACCACTTTCATTCATATCCTCTTTCTTTCTCACCCTCTTTCTCACCTCTTTCTTTCTCTCTGTCTTCTTCGTCTTCCTTTTTTCTTTCTTTGGTTATTTTTTTCCCACTTTCCTTCCCTTTTCTATCTCCTATTTCATATCTATATTTTTTTCTCTTTATTTTTTACTTCACACTGCAAAAGCTTGTTTGAGTACCTAAAAAGATTATAAATTTTTTAATTCAATTCTTAAAAAGATTTACTCGATTACGATGCATGATACAAGAGTGACAGCAAAAGTCGAGGGGTTTTCTAGTCAAGTTTCTTCTTCTTCTTCTTCTTCTTTTTCTTCTTCGGGTCATAATATTGTTTTGTGAGTGAAAATCTTTTACAATGAGTATCCGATGGGAAAAATGACACTGTATAGCACTGTAAAAATAATAGTCAAATATATATATATATATATATATATATATATATATATGTATGTATATATTATATTTTTTGTATATACATACATTCTGTATGTTATATACAAAAATTATACAATTTTATACATTTTTTCGACTACTAGATGTAATTAGTTTTTGGCGCGGGCTAAAAGTAATAACACCCCGATAGTGGGTCTGGATTTAATGGGGTAGTTGGATGATACTTATATGTAATCTTTTGTGTATATATATATATATATATATATATATATATATAATTATGTACAGTTATACAATGTATTAAATATTTTATATACACATATATAGAATTGTACATATATACGATAACTTGTATTATTGTTATATGTATATTGTTATGCTATGTATAAAAGTTGTATATACATTGTATCCTAAGTTTGGCAATATATTTTGTGTATATTGAGTGTACTAGTGGTGTTGTGCCCATGTTGAGCATGGCCCAAGTCCAATTTATAACAGCTTAATACTTTGCATATAAATAACTTTTCGTCAACTACCTGAAAGTGTGATTAGAGGAGGAAAAGATACATTTAACGCCTATTATAGTCCCTGATTCCTATACAATTGCTAATATATTGTCACTTATGTATGTTGTAGCTAGTTGATTAATTTCGTATCAGACATTTGAATTCATACGTATAACAACTCAACTTAGAGCTCTTCGGAACTGACGTCTAGTGTCAAATGATAGAAGAATGAAAGCCACCAATACATAGAACACAATATCGTAATCTGTTTCGTCAAGATCCCTTATGCGTGTGCATTTCTAAATATGCAAACTGTAATTCAATGGAGTAGAGGAACATGATGTATTTGCACTTAATTAGCTTCTCCATTTACTATTCGTTTATGCTGTCACATTATCATGCATGCAATTCTATTGAGTAGAAAATACAAAAAGTAAGTGGAAAGTCCACTCTAACTAATACTAATATACAGTACAATAAAATTATTTTTGTTATCTGTTGTCTTTCATTTAAAATGTAAGTACGGTAATTTCTTGAAATCTACTGAGCTTATGCACATTAGTAACATCCAATATTTTCTAACTATAACCCAAATATAGAGTATCCTACCATTTTTAAAATTAATCATGTCTCAATGAAATAACGTAACCAATGTCTTATTCTTAGTTTTTTTAGTTTAAAATTTGGTTGGAACATCAAATAAAATAAATCTTTATTTTTTTTCAAAACACACCCTTCTTTAGTAAAATTAAAAATACGTTTGTATTAATAAAATTTTGTTAGTGCTAAGAATTTTATATTAACTCCGTTAGTCATTAATATGTTCAAGTAACCGCACACAAGTTTCAGGGATAGCATGTATTCCTGAATATGTGGGACCCAATAGAATTTAAATTAGAGGATAGCTTTTATACAAAATCTACCATCTGATTGGAAGGAGATTATAGGTGTTAACCGTCTTTCTGCACATGACAGTTTGTCTGCAAAATAAAAGTGATAACAAAGTAAAATACATATAAACGCTAACAAAAGGAGCTACAACAAACCATATGTAGACGAATGAGAAAGCACCGCCAGGAGCAGGACGACCCCAAGCTCCTCAAAGTGTCTCTTATTAATAGTACGAATTTCGAACGTGTTTGTGTATCCAAAGCGTATATTGAATTTTTTTAATACATGATTATATGGTGTATATATACTATAAAATATGCATATATAATATATAATAGTTATATATAATATATACAAATTATATACATAATTTATACATGATTGATACATATTGTGCAAATGTATTTTTGTATAAAATTGTATATAAACTGTTATATGTGTATAGAAGATGTACATTTACAATTAAAAGTTTTATATACAGTATTTTTCGAGTTTGATAATGTATTCTTAGTGTATTCCGAGCGTATTGTATATTTTAAGTGTATAAAAAGCATATATATTGTTCAACAATGTATAAAAAAAGTGTCTATACACACCGTACTAGTGTATAATACGTATAGTACATGTATAATCTATACATCACTTTCTTCCACTTCTTATATCATGGATATTTTTGCTTAATATTATATTTTTCTTGATTGGATCACTAAAAATTTAATTATTTTTTGTAAAAGATAAAAAGGAGATTGTAATTTATGTATAATAGGAAGAAATTTGGTGGTTGTGGAGAAGACAGTTGGGTTTCTTCTTCTTTTTTGTAATAAATATTTTGTATTAATTCTCAGTCTTTCACTTTTTTCTCTTTAAAAGTGGTATAAAGTTGTAGTTTTATATAAAAATTGGAAATACACTCATATAAAGTTGTATATACATGGTACTTCTATATTAATTTTATATAGAAATTGTAAAGACACTGTTATACAATGTTAAAATTATATATACAATGTATACTAAGTTTAGCAGTGTGTCATTTGTGTATATTGACTGTATCCGAATGTGTTTGTGTATCTGAAGTATATCTTGTATATATTGTGAAATGTACATCTCTATCTCACACCACACACATATAATCTCGTTATCTTGTATGTATTTTTTTTTCTTGAGTTGACTTTTTAAGTAAGTTTTTCTCTTTTGAAAAATATTTTATTTTTTTGAATTCACTAGCTTTTTGGACTTTTAACCGAATTGTTCTGTTTGTGTAATTGAAAATTTATTTGACTGAAATAGTTTTATACTTTACAATACTAAAGATATATTTTTTATTATTGTAAATGAGATTTCTAAGATAAAAAATCACGTGAAATATTTGACATGGGTTTAGAATGCGACTACTGCAATTTTTATTTCACTGGCTAGCTATTAATTAGTTTTTGGCTTCAAATTGTAGATTTGTGGGCTAGAACTTGTCAAAAATTTCAGCAAGTGGCTAAAAGTGAAATTGCCTCATATTTACTTGTCATTTATGGGCCCATGAGTTGGTTGTTAATTTATGGGGTATTATCCTTTTTAGCCCGCGCCAGAAATTATTTACAGTTGGTGGATGAAAAAGTGTATAAAACTTGTATAATTTTAGTATATAACATATATAATGTGTATATATACAAAAAATATACGAATGTTATAAATTTTTTTGGCTATTAGTTTTACAACGGCTATACAGTGTCATTTTTCCTTAATTTAAGGGATTTTTTCCTTCTTATACAATATTTGAAACTTATTTTACCGAAATTGTCCTAGTTTTGTATATTACCCATCCTAAATAAGGATTACTTATAAATTATATACCATCAATTATTAGTGTCTTAAATTAGAGGATTCAGTTATATCTTTTTCTTTTTTTCTCTCCTCTCCTCTTTCTCTATTCTCTGCCATCTCTTTCCGTACACAATCTATTATTAGTACTTTAAATTAAGAAATTCAGTTACACCTTTTTTCTTTTTTCTCTCCTCTCCTCTCCCTTTAACCTTTTTTGCTCATCTATGCTCTTCGGATCTATACGATCTGATCTTACAAAAACCACTTCCCCATTTCCCTCCATCACTCTATTTTTTCTAACTATTTCAGACTTCTTTAAAGATACATAGAGGATTTTTGTGGGACAAAACTGAGAAAGAAATCGTGTTCTTTTAGCTATAAATTTCAGAGGAAAATGGACTAGTGTTAGTAGAAGTAGTAGAAATTTGGGGCAACAGCCATGTCTGAAGAGTACCAACTGTCACTGTTGTTTGCTTGGATTTACAGGCAGGAAGACTACTATTTATGTTGTGTTCTTCTATTTTGTTTTTCTTTTCTTTTAATAAAATGATTTTATCTTTTTCCATAACTAATGTTAACTAGGTGCTTTTTGCTTTCTTTTCTTTTCCTTCCTTTTTTTAGAGTTTAACTTATGTATTTGATGGAGTATAAAAATATTTATAAGTTATTTATTAAGTAACTAGTCTCATGATTAGCGCGTTGCACGCGTACCTTGTCTAAATAATTAATAAACTTTTGAAAGTCATATAAATTTTTGGAGGTCCTCGATCATCCACCAATATATTAAAAAATCTTCAATCAAATATTGAAAAAGTTGAATGCCGAAATATTTAAATTTGATACATATATAACACAATATAAACTAAAAGTAAATTTTATATAATTAATTACATAGTATAAAACTTATTTATAGCTTATCTACAACTTTCATACATTATTTTTACCTAGTTGAATACAACTACAATATCATACAACTTAAATACAATTTTCATACAAATTTATACAATATGTATTTTGTATATGATTTGTATAGATTTTGTATGTGATATGTTCTTCTTCCTGTCTAAAATTTCAATCAAAATTTTCTCTCTTAATACAATTTTGATACATATAACAACTTTATGTAAAAAAATAGTATTTATAACTAAAATACAAATTTCATACTACGATTCATACATTATACAACTCTTTTTCAACTTTCGTACAAGATTCAAATAAAAAATAATATATAACTACAACAGAATACTACTTAAATACAATTTATATGCAATATATATACAATTACAATACAACTTTAAGACAATTTCGTAAGGATAATGTATGTCATGTGTTCTTCTTCTTCTTCGGCTTTCAATATGAAATTCTGCCAAAATCAAGTCTAATCTTCACTAAACACCCTCAAAATTGAGATATAAACTCCAAACAATATTCTCAATTGTTTGCAACAACACCTAATCCAATCAAATAATAATTTTTGAAAACCTAAATTCGAATTCAAAGCTTTTTAATGGCTGTCAATGGTGGAGAGAGAGAGAGAGAGAGAGAGAGAGCAGGAGAGAGAGACGGAGAAATAACTGATTCCTTATTCAATTCCTAATATGAAGGGATATTCATTTAAAACTAATTTGTATATAATTGGTAAATTGTATATGGGCATGTAATTAAGTTAAAACTTGATTATGGAGATAATAAAGTTCTATATATAGTATAGGAAGGAAGGTAAATTTATGGGATTGCCCATGTCCTTAGTAGAATTGTTGAAAAAATATCACTAGTGTTACCTTTATTTTTTTTGTAAATCCAACCGAATCGCGATTTTATTGTCACTTATTGATAGCCTGGGTTGACCAAGCTAATAGTATTGAGTAAATATATTTCAAAAAGTGCTAAACAAAAGTGGCAATAAAGCGGGTAATTAAGGTGGCTTGAAAGTGAGAACACCATAGTTTCTCTTCTTGACTCGAAAGAGATATCGGTATTCGTCAGACCTTTAACTTATTTAGGCAATATATCAAAATAGTTGTAGGTGTACACATTGTTAGTGGTATGGCTTCACGGCACCAGCTTATCAACAACTTGATTGGCTAATTCTCTGAGATAATGTCTTGTTATGAAGCCATTGTTATCTATCAACTTTCTTATTTCCCTTACTGTCTCATCTATTTTCCAGGGCATGTGCAAATATTCTTGATACTAATATGAGTGAGTAACTCCAATGACAAAGTTATATCCCTTCTGGATGTACTCTCTAATTAAGTAGATAAAAATATATTTTTTCTAACATATTAAGCTTTTAAACAAGATGAGTATACATTTCAATTTAAATTGATAGTGTGTTTGCACTTTGATGAATCAAGATTTAATTTCAGGACATAGAGAAAATCATATTATGATGATGATTGAGAGGCAGTGTCAGAAAGACTTAAAAAAAGAAAAGAATTACCCCTATTAGCAGTAGCAATCTAGCATATGACAAAAAAACAGATGACTAAAAAAGAAATTAATATAGCATCGTGGAGAAACTAAGAAAAAAGAGAAGCAGTTTGAATAAAAAGACAGACAGAGTTCGCCACACAAAAATTGTTTTGGCGCATTCTGTCAAGTGTCAATGATTGAAGTAATGAAGTCTATCCCCTCCATTTATACAACATCTGAATTCTGAAGCAACCATGCAGTAATCTCTTTTCATTTAATTACGACTAATCTATTGATTATTCGATCAATACCCTCAGGTATGAGATTTTTATAAGTTGACTCGGCTCAACTCCCAAATCTCTCCGACACAAAAATAGTGAAATATATAAACAAACAAAGGAAAAAAGCAAATTAAAATGAGACACTGGTGACTAAAATACATACCAGGAGACACACTTGAGTATATCTGCATGCAAAATGGGAAAATAAGGATCATTCAAAATTGAATAGTAAGTGAAGCACAATCATTGAAGTTTTATCCACTAATAGATATTAAAAAATTATTTATTCAATCAAATTAATTAAGAGTCAACATGTGCTGAGCATAAGCTAGTGACTTCTGGTCAGTTCGAAGGTGGCATGAGAATGGGAGGCAAAAATAGTGTATTACGAGTTTAATTTATATGCAACAATAGCGTAAAAGAATTTCTTAAATTATTAGATCACCCCGATTATATCAACATGTAGTCCTCCATAAAAATATAAGAATATTTATAATTTTGTGGACAAAGACAAATTATCTGCTATAACAAGTAAGCATGATTTAATGCAAAAATTCGTTGTAATGTTGGAGTATAAATTAAACACACTATCTTTTCACATAGTATAAGTTAACACTTTAACGTATATTCTGTCTTAAAGTGCTTCAACTTAAATTTCCTTATTTTTACTATTCCATTCTTGAAAATTCATCTTTGAAAGCACTCATAATTTGCAGTATTTAGTTATTGGGCCTTAATATGTCTATCCAATAAAGAGAAATTTTCAGAAATTATTATAATTTAGCGGCTATTAACTTTCTACAGTTACTCTCTATATATATATTTCGTTGCTATCAGACTATATTCGCTATATTCGTGCTACTGTATTTATGAATACTATCGTTGAATTCGCCTAATAAGTATGAAGTCTAGCTGTTTAATAATGGAAAAAGGATAAATTAGCGTGTATCACTCCTATTTAACTTAACAAAATCAATTCTATAAAATTTCGTTGCTACTGCGCTGTATTCCATCTATTCCCGCGACTGTATTTATAAATACAATGAGGTAATCTGCCTAAAAAAAAAGGATTACAATTGTTTAATTCTGTATTGCATGTATTCTCGCGACTGTATGCGTAAATATAGTGAAATAATCCGCCTAAAAAACAGGAATTAAAGCTGTTTAATTTTGTATTTCATGTATTCGTGTAAATGTATTTATAAATACTGTGAGGTAATCCGTCTAAAAGTAGTGATTACAGGTGTTTAATAACGGAAAACGCAATGTTGAATTGTATTCAATTTCACTATATTGAATTCAGTTGTATTCAAACAACAAAAAATCAAGAAATAGGGTGTATACCGTTCTATTCAATTCAACTGTATACATTGTATTCAATTCACCGATATTCATTATTCACTATTATACATTTTATTCAATTCACCGTATTCAAACAACAAAAAATCACAAAAAAAGTAATACTCGGATGTATTAAAAAAATATAGACATTCGGAATAAAAATGCAAGCAAAAATATAATGTATTTATACAAAAATATAATGTATTTGAGTGTATTTGTACATAATACAATATATTTGTATTATTGTATGTGACTCAATAGCAAAGAAGAGGAGAAAGTACGCCGGAGATGGCGTTTTCCGGCCAAGCAAAATATTATATACATTGTATTAAAACTAAAAATGGAGACGATAAAAAACGAGCCCTCAAATCTTCTTCGACAACTCTGCTTCAGATCTCCAAAAGCTTAATCCGTAGCCGTGACCAGATCTGTTTGCCTACTCCCTCTTCACTTCATATCTATTCTCTTCGCTTCAGAAAGTCCACCATCGCCACAAAAAAAGGTTGTTACGATGGCTGCCTTGATGGAAAAGGGAGAGAGATTTGAGGGAGAAGAAAGAGGATTGAGAATCTCGCTGATAGAGAGAGAGAGGGAAGAGAGAGAGAAAGAACATAACTGGCGTATTTCACGCCCCAATGGTAGGGTATAAAATAAATACCTATTTTGCTATAAAATAGAAAGAGTAGCTATAAGAAATAATATTTTAAAATTATTTTAGTTTATAATAAATAAGGTGTAATAGTTTGCTATATCAAGTAAAATTTCCTCCAATAAATCTCAAATTGTTTGGTGAGATTAATTAGAAGAATTAATCCAAATAGTCGCCCACCCAATCGTTTAAATAAAAATAGCTGGTGAAGGTGTATATATATATATAAATTATGTATTATATATGTACAATTGTATATAACCAATGTATAATTTATGTAGATAGATAAAAAAAAGTAAATAATAAATATGGCGGCTATTTTTACAAAGATCCGATTATTTAAGGTCCAAAGAGAGTGAACAGCTTAGGGCCCATATTCCTTGTATTGAGTTGTGTTTTCATTCTCGGAAATGATAGTTAGTCTTTGAAGGGGAATTTTATTTTAATCAAGTTACTGTCAAAAGAAATTAATTGTTCAACTTGGGTTTTAAAATCACTTAAATTGTTGTTGAAGTTAATTATTTTGCACTTGAGGTTCAATATTGCAGATGAGTGTTTTGACCCCGATTGGGTTGGGCTGAGAAGTAATATTTAGGGCCGATAGGGTGATTATATGGGCTATTGATTTTGGTCAAGATGAAATTAGAAGGGGTATTATCACTTTTAGACCGCACCAGAAATTATTTATATTTGGTAATCGAAAAAGTGTATAAAATTTGTATGATTTTTGTATATAATATGCAGAATGTATATATATACATAAAATTATACAAATTTTATATATTTTTTCGATTATTATTTTTACAGCAGCCATACAGTCTCATTTTTCCTTAGAAAAGTTAATTGGGCTTTGGGGTTAGGGAGTTTAAGTAGTTAAGTTGGACCGCTTTGACTAACAATGAAATGAGGAGGAAATTGGTTGTTTCGGTCACAATTATTAGTTTGAGTAACTAAATTTACCTATTAGTACGTAATTTGTCACGACCCAATTTTTCCTATAGGCTGTGATAGCGTCCAACATCGTATTTAGGCAAGTTAACGGTGATTTTTATTTATTAAGTAAATGAAAAGTGGAAAATTTTAATAAAGTAAACCGTAAACTAATAAAAGAGCAAATATGATAAAATAATTACTCAAAAGCCATAAAGTGTCTACTAGCATATATTCAAGACCCGGTATCACAAGTATATGAGCAATTAGTAGAATATACAAAACGCCTATACTACTGTCTGAAATAGGATAGACAGAAAGTAAATACAAAAGAGAGACTGCGTGCTGCAGAACGGTCTCAAAGAGCAGCTCACCACTATGCCTCATGATAACGGGGATGCGCGCCTGAATGGACACCAGATGCACCTGCCTCAGATCCTGCACGATTAGTACAGAAGTGTAGCGTGAGTACATAAATAACACGTACCTAATAAGTATCCAGTCTACCCTTGAAGAAGTAGTAATGAGGGGTCGACATAGACACTTATTACTGGCTAATAATAATATACAGAAATTATAAATAGGCATAGAGTACAAGAATAATAATAACACAATAACCAGCAATGAATAAATAGTTTTTTAACTAATAGTCAATTTAAAAGTCTCCATTTGACACATGCTAACTCCAACAATTTCAGGCTATTAAATAAATTAAAACCTCTCAAGCCATAAAATAATATCAAGTGAAATCGGGCTCCGAGTATTATCACGCACGATTTATGTCGAGGTTGTACGACCTGATCCAAAATACTGTGTGCACTATCGAGGATCGAATGTCACGAACCATAGATGCATCTATTATACTGCCGAGGCGAATGTCCCGCTCCCATGAGAGTAGAGAAGTTTACCTCGCTCGCATAAGTACTTGCAACGCGAGAGAACATGGATTTCTCAGAGTTATTATGTATTTCATAAATTCTTCCCAAAAAATATAAGAAATTTGAAATGAAATTTTGCAACTTTAAAATCCCTAGTCTCAGCTCTATTCAAGACAATTAATATGCATAATAAACACAATAGTACAACTAAAGCATGATATGGATCTAAGACTACCCGTACATATCATGGAATATAGCTATGCGCGGGCTCTCGTCGCCTCATGAGTACGTAGCTCCCTACACAAGTAATACACAACAAAGGTACATCTAAGGGGATGAGTTCCCTCTTACAAGGTTAGGCAAGAGACTTACCTCGTTCTCATACTCACTTCCGGTCCACAAATCATCTCTAAAGCCTTGACTTGGTGCCAACTAATCCAAAACTAGCCAAATGTTATATAAATTAATCAATACACACTCACAAGTTCATAATTTAGCCATTTGAGAAATTACACAACCCAAATTAGAAGATCCCTAAAATTCACCCTAGAGCCACGTGCTCGGACTTCAAAAATTTTTGAGGATAAATGTTACATATAACCTCACGAACTCAAATATATAATTTCTACCCAATTCTATAATCAATTTCGTGGTTAAATCCTATTTGTATCAAAATCTAGGGTTTTCAACTAAACCCACAATTACTACAATATATGTGTTAATAATATACCCAAAATGCATGTATTAAATTCATCTTGTATAGAAATTACTTACCTCAAAGTGCTAGGTGAAATCCCTCTTCAAATAGCTCTAAAATCGTCCAAGAAGTGAAAGAAATGAACCAAAATAGCCTAAGTCCTGACATTAAAAGTCTTTATTGCCTCCAGCGATTCGCTTCTGCGGACCTTGGGTCGCACCTGCGAAAAATCCATAGCAGTTGCGATCCCCAGGCAGCCTCCCTTCACTTCTGCGGATGAAGTCTACTCCTGTGGGTCCGCTTCTACGAATTCCTCTCCTGCGCGCACATGCCTGCAGACCAAGTCTACTTCTCCCCCCAGAGCACCTTGGCCATTTCCGCATCGGCAGCCCATGCTTCGCATCTGTGACCTCGCAAGTGCGGTATATTCCTTGCACCTGCGCTCCTAGGCCATTTCCACAAGCCTCGCACCTGCGATGCACCTGCTGCAGCTGCGTGACCGCACCTGCGTCCATTCCCTCCGCAGGTGCGCAGTGATACGCTCAAATTACACCTTAAGAATAGTGTAAGGGGTCGGTGTCAAATATAATAACCCAACAAGGTTGGGGTCAAATTCCACAGGGAATAGGTGTGAAACGTTTATCTAATTAGTGTAATACTCGACTAAGTCGTAATTCTATCGAGTAATTGTAATAAAGAAAAGAGATATTGAACGTAAGAGTAAACAAAAACTGATTGCAATGTTGTGAATGTAAATAATATGAATTAAAGAAACCGAGGTTGTGTCCCCCTTTATGTAGTAGAATGCTCTTGATATTAATATTGAATATTTCCAACGGAAGAGTTCTAGATATGCAGTTGATGTTTAATTTACTATCCAATATTTTCCAATAGTTGGATAATTTATCTTCTTTACGAATTTTCCAAATACAAAAGAGTTGTGATTAAGAACAATCAATTAATTCCAAATTAAAACCTACTTATTCCTAAGCGATTTCATTAAATAAGGTTTAAAGCTTTGAGTCTTTGTTATTTATTTCTACCAAATTCTATCCCACTTTTCCAAGATAAGATAGAATTAATTGGCGTTCGTTAATGTTTGCAACCACTAACAATTATTTGAAGAACAAGAAATAAATAAATATCAATCTTCCATTGAAATCATATTGAATATCAAAATCTCAACAACATTCTACCCATCTAGGGTCCACAACCTCAGCGTTTAAATTTAACTACTCATGCTGAAAATTGAAGAATAAAGAATAGTAATTGTCATCATCTTACAAAATAGAAGGTAATTGATCCCAAAAGCTTCCAAGAATTCAGACTAGTTAATTTCCCGTACTTTGTACTCTCAATTCTGACAAGATGTCCCTCACAAAACCCTATTAAACCTATTTATAAAGACCCAAAACCCGAGGCGAATTTCGGATTGATTTTCCCCTGCAGTAATAATGCGGACCGCATTTCTGTCGCAAAACAGAAATGTGGACCGCAATTCTTCATCGGCTGTCGCAGATTTAACTCAAGAGTTTTGCCTTCATCGCATTTTGGTTTGCGGTCCGCATGTTGGTTATGCGATAGCATTCTTCACTCTGATTTTCACCCAGACACTCTGTTTGCGTTTGCGATTTTCCCTTGTTATTTTGCAGTTCACATTCCTGTTTTGCGGTCGCATTTGCGACCGCATTCTCGACATGAAGAATTGCCCAGAGTTCTGTCCTTGTTTGCTATCTGCTTGTGAAATATGCGGTCCGCATTTGCTGTTTGTGACCGCATACTCACATTTGCGATGCTCTTAACTTCTTTTCTTGTCTTCAGCTGGCTTTTGAACTCTTTTCCGTACTTCTGGGTCCTTACACTCGATATACTACAAATACACTAAAATTACATAAGTATCAGTAGAATTTGCACGTAAAACAAGTTAAACTTTAAGCAAGTAGTACCAAAATGTGCCGAAATTACCCCGCACATCAATCACCTCTCCCCAATACTTCATAGGTCACCCTCTACCTTTTTTGGTACCCGTCAAGGCCAGCCGTTTACACCTCCTTACCGGGGCATCCGAGCTTCTCCTCCCCACGTGCCCGAACCATCTAAGCTACCTTCTCGCATCTTGTCTTCAATGGAAGCCACACCCACCTTCACCCAGATATCTTCATTCCAAATCCTATCCAGCCTAGTGTGCTCGAACATCCATCTCAACATCCTCAATTCTGTCAGTTTCATCTTCTGGATATGCGAGTTCTTGACTGCCCAATACTCTTTACCATACAACATGGTCGGTCTAACCACTGCTCTGCAGAACTTACCTTTGAGTTTCGGAGGCACCTTCTTTTCACAAAAGACACCAGACGCTAGCCTCCATTTCATCCACCCTACCCCTATACGGTGCGTGACATTTTCATCAATCTCCCCATCCCCTTGGATAACCGACCCTAGATACCTGAAGCTCCCTTTCTTGGGTATGACTTGAAAGGCAAGCCTCATGTCCATGTCTGCTTCTCCTAATTCGCGCGCTAAACTTGCACTCCACGTATTCTGTTTTGGTCTTGCTCAACTTAAATCTTATACTCGAGGGTCTGTCTCCAAACCTCCAACCTCTTGTTAACACCGCCTCGCGTCTCATCGATCAGAACTATATCATCGACGAATAACATTACACCAAGGCACCTCCCCTCGAATATGGTGTGTCAGTGCGTCCATCGCCAAAGCAAATAAGAACGGACTGAGCACATATCCTTGGTATAGCCCCCATAACAACTGAAAAATGCTCTGAGTCACCCCCACAGTCCTAACACGAGTCTTAGCTCCATCATACATGTCCTTAATCAACCTAATATAAGCTATCAGAACACATCTTACCTCCAGGCATCTCCAAAGAACTTTCATAGAGACCTTGTCATATGCCTTTTCTAAGTCAATAAACACTATGTGCAAATCCTTCTTCCTATCCCTGTACATTTCAACCAATCTCCTAATAAGATGGATAGCTTCCGTAGTAGAACGACCAGGCATGAACCGAAATAGGTTATTGGATATCGACACCAACCTTCTCACCTCGCTTCCACTATCTTCTCCCATAATTTCATGGTATGACTTAGTAACTTGATGCCCCTATAGTTGTTACAATTCTGGATACCGCCTTTATTCTTGTACAGCGGTATCATCGTACTCTACCTCCATTCTTCTGGCATCTTCTTCGTCTTGAAAATAATATTGAACGGCCTGATTAGCCACTCCAATCCTGCTCTACCCAAAACCTCCAAAATTATATCGAAATTTTGAATGGCCCGGTCGTTATGCCCCTGCTCATCCTACGCATCACCCCTATGACCTTAATGCGCCTAAAATAGCAAAATCTCGCTGACTCTCAGAGCGCTTCAATTCACCAAGCACAATGTCCATGTCTCCTTTGTCATTCAGTAGTTTATGAAAGTAAGTCTGCCATCTCCACTTAATATGAGCGTCTTCCATCAACTCTCTGCCTTCCTCGTTCTTGATGCACCTCACTTGGTCTAGATCACGATCTGTCCTCTCTCTCGCCTTGGCCAACCTAAATAACTTCTTGTCCCCGCCTTTGTCCCCTAGTTCTTCATACAGGCGGCCAAACACTGAAATCTTAGCCTCAGTGACCGCTAACTTCGCAACCTTACTAGATTCCTTATATCGTTCTATGTTCATCCTCCTCTCCTCCTCGTCTATGCTCTCCACTAACCTCCGGTACGCCGCTTTCTTTTCTTCCACCTTTCCCAGGACCTCGTTGTTCCCACACCAGTCGTCCTTGTGGCCGCTCGAGTAACCTTTCGAGACCCCTAGCACCTTTCTCCTAGCCTCCCTAATACAATTCTCCATCATTGTCCACATATCGCTCGGGTCCCCACTGCTTTTCCAGGCCCCCATAGCCAATAACGTCTCCTCCAGCTCCTGAGCTTTATCCTTCGTCAAGGCGTCCCACCTAATCTTTGGATGACCCCGACCACGTTCTTCTTCCTCATTCTCATGGTGCAGACGTCTATCACCAAGAGCCTGTGTTGAGTCACGAGTGCCTCACCTGGGATAACCTTGAAATCCTTGCACAACCCTCTATCACACCTCCTAAGGAGGAGATAATAAATCTGAGTCTTATCCACCGTACTTCCAAAAGTAACCAAATGCTCCTCCCTCTTCGGGAAACAAGAGTTCGCAATCACCAACTCAAAAGCCTTAGCCAAATCAAGCATAGAAGTGCCACCTCCGTTCCTCTCCCCAAAGCAAAAGCCACCATGAACCTCGCCATAGCCACTAGCAGACATCCCAATATGCCCGTTGAAATCCCTTCCTATAATTATTTTCTATGTGGGTGGAATACCACGCACCACCTCATCCAAACCCTCCCAGAAACGCCTCTTAACCTCCCCATCCAAGCCCGTATGGGGAGCGTAAACGCTAACGACTTTCAGAGTGAGCCCTCCAACCACTAGCTTACAATACATTAATCTATCACTCACCCGCCTAACCTCTACCACCAAAATTATCCGTGTTAAAGCGAAAGAAGAAAAGATCATCATGTTCTGTCCCTGCAAATGATCTCACCATCTTTGCAAGGAAGAGAAACCAGATCTAGCTTCAAGAGAGAGTCTTCGATTGTTCGGAGAAGTCCCGAGAGAATTCTCAGACCGTTCCGCTTCAAAGTAGTAGACCAATTCTAGTGGATATGGACGATAATGAGTCTCTAGCTGAAAAGCCTATGATTGGTTCAGTCTCCCCCTTGGTTTCGAAAATTGGTACCGTAGATATCAACCCGAAGGTTCTGTCAGGCCCACTTGACTCCCATTTGAGTTTGGCAAATTCATTATAGTTTCTAACTCCCAGAATGTCAGACCTTTGTATGATGTTGGCAAACGTCGAATCACGATTGAAGTCCCTGAGGGAATAGATTTACTTGAGTTCTCTGAAGGTAAGTTGTGTGGTTGAAGGAATTGGTTGTTCCCTTGGAGCAAGAGAAAAAGAGAGATCACTCTGATGTAGTCATATCAATGACGTAATGTATTGTACTCATCGAGTGCGTTTTTAGATTCACCTTCTTTGTCTTTGTTGAAACCGCCTTCTTAGCGTCAATATCATATTACGTCTCTTTCTTTTTTGTAGGCGAATTCGGTCTCGACTCAAATTATGAAGAGGTATTTACTTCATGAAGAGTTGGTGTCGAAACTAAGAGGTGATATCGAGGTTTGGGTGTCCAAGTTTAGGAAGGTTCACACTGAGAAGGTGATATTTGAATTTCAAGCAACATTGGCTATGGAACAACTGAATAAACTAAAGGCCGAGATGAAGGAGAAGAAGGCCAATAATTCTCGAGGCATGACTTGATGAGAAAGGATTTCACTTTGATCAGTTGGCCGAAGAACATGCCAAGCTTATAATGGAACTGAACCGTGCAAGCGAGATGGAAAAACTTCTCGAGGAGGCTCTCGGGTCTTGGAGAGTTTCATTCGAATCTTGTGATGTTGAGGAGAAAAGGTTGTGGAAGGAGAAGGATAGCCTAAGGTGTTAATCTAAACATGCTAAGAATGTTACCTTTCTAAAGATTAAATTTGAGAATGTTGGATGCTGTTCGAGTTGGGATTACGGATTTAGATAAGGATATTAAGAATGTAAGACTGGCAGCTAGAAAGGCTCGATGAGCAATAAACTCATCTTCTTTCAAAGATTTTTCCTCAGAAGAAAAGTCTGTCTTGACCTGCCAGATGAGAATGATCAAGGAGAGAGCAATAAACTCATCTTCTTTCAAGTTGATCATTCCCAGGTTGCTCCATCTTCTTCTCAACCGGCTCCTCGGAATCCTCAACCTTCATCTCTTTCATCTTTCTCTCGTGAGGTTAAATCGGATACCTCTTCTTAGAGTGATAATTTGTAACGACGTTTGGCGAAAGTGCAGTGATCCGTATTTGGGATGTTTTAACTATGCAATGACCCGCATTTGGGATGTTTATTCTCTTATGTCACTAGCATATGAGAAAAATTTTGATTTTTGGTTTTGTGGAAGTGTTGATGGAACTACTTCTTTTAGGGCCTTCGCATCTTTCATTTCCGTAACGACGTTTGGCGAAAGTACAGTGTTCATAATTAGTCTTATAGATTTAAAATTTTATTTTTGAATGCGTCATTTTCATAGTGAAACATTTAGGCAGCGCTGTTTCGATGTCTGACTAATCCTTAAAGATGTCTTAAGACTACACTTGATGGGTGTCCGACTTAAAATATTTGCAAGAGCTCTTTCATTTTGCTTTTGAGCGCCAAGAAATTTCGCAAGACTTTGTTTAATGGAAATATTGGTTGGTAAGGATGTTCAGTCTAAGGGAATATTTTTCCCAGATAAATATATGTCTTTATGGGTTTGCCCGAAGAGATATTCTATTCACGGGGATATAAAGCCCGCATTGAAAAATATTTCTAACTAAAGAGAATGAAAGTTGGGTTCGGTGATAAGAACAATAATTGACTTTATAAATATATTCAGAATAATCAATCCATATACAATAGTAAGTCGTTATGAAACTCAACTAGTAAAGTGGGATAAATTAATTAGAATATACAATATAATGAGCCATTAAAGAAGGCTAACATTTAGATTTTAAGGTCCCTTATTGGACTGAATAAAAAGTATGAGTTCAAACTAAACTTTTTCCTTGGTCTCATTGAGACTACATGATTCTCGTAAAGTGATCTTGTGTAGAAAAACTTTTGGCGTGGCGTAGAATCCTGATCATTGACTCGGGCATGGAGTTCTTGACACGGCCACAGAGTTCTTTGACTTCATAAAGCCCTCGAATTTTCTTATCTACATATATTATATGTGTTGTCCCCATAGTGTTTAAGTTGTATGTATGAAACTCGAACATTGGTCTTGTACTTTAATGTCTTGATCCGATAACTAGCCTTCATGTCTTGACATCTTGGTATCCCTTTGGTCTGGTTTCTGAAAAGGAAGTATAGGAGACATGGTGTATATTTTTAGATAAAGATGTTGCCTTTGGCCTTTTGAAGTTTAATGACCTTGGCTGGGAACTACGGTTCCAAAAAACTGTTTACGTTTTATATATTCATAATTTTGTCTGGGCTAACTATATGCCTATCATCTAAAAGTTTTAGTTTAATGAAATAATTAATAAAAGAATGCACTAAAAGGGGTTCCAAATCGTCATTGAGATACTAGAAGTAGTAGCATTTCAAGTGAGTGGCATTCTATTAGGATTCAAGCGGAATTCAGGCCATTGTATCTAGCCGGCACGCTCTTTTCCCAGCAACTCCAACTAACTTGTATGGACCTTCCAGTTTGGTCCTAGTTTTCTTGCGTTTAGCTTTTAAATTGTTGGGAATACATTCTGGAGGACATATTCCTAACTTTAAGGTATCAAAGATTCATTTTTTATTGTAATATTTTTTGATCCTTTGCTTATGTGCAGCTATCCAAATTAGAGATATTTTCCTCTGTCTTTCTAGCATATCGAGGTTTGTGATTAGAGATGCATCGTTGGAGTCCCCGGTTGCACGGGCAAACTTTAGGCTGGGTTCTCCAACTTTAATCATATTTAATGCTTTTGAATCGTACAAAAGGGAGAAAGGGGTTTATGCTATACTTGTTTTGCGTGTCGTTCGATAAGCCCATAAGTCTCTGGGTAGCTCTTCCGGCAATCGACCTTTAGATGCTTCAAACTATTTCTTCAAGCTATCCACCAAGGTCTTGTTTGATAGTTTTGCTGGGCCATTGGATCCGGGGTGATAAGGGGTTGGCGTTGTTCATTTGTTCCGCTGATTGAAGAATTTAGTGATTTTTGTTCCAATGAATTGTGGCCCATTATCACACACCATCTCTTTGGATATTCCAAATCGACATATGCTATTTCTATATATATTATCTCTTAATTCCCTTTCTCTGATGTTGGAAAGTGCTCTTGCTTCAACTAACTTGGTGAAATAGTTAGTTAGAACCTATAAGAACCTTACCTAGCGTAGTGCTTGTGAAAGCGGTCTGACTATGTCTATCCCCTATTTCATGAAGGGCCAAGGGGATAATATTTAGTGTAATGGATTAGCCGGTTGATGCAGAGAGTATGGGTACCGCTGACATTTATCATATTTTTGGACGAAGGTCTAGGCGTCATCTCCTATTTGGGACCAATAATATCTGGCTCTCAGGAGTTTTCAGGCGAGAGTTTCATCTCTAGAATTATTTTCACATCTTCCTTCACGCAGTTCTCCCATCACATATTCTATTTGTTTGGGTCCTAAACATTTAGCTAATGTCCTGTTGAACTTTCTTCAATATAGTTCACCTTCGACGAGGAAATATCATATATCTCGTACTCGAAGATGTTGAGATGTGTGTTTATCTTAGGATAAAGTCCCATTCTGCAAGTAATCGGTGAATTCGTTTTTCCAATCCCAATTTAAGTTTGTTGTGTTTATCTCATTGTCGGTATGGTCGATGATTGATCAAAAGAGATGGATTACTGTAATAACCCGATAGGTCGTTTTGAGCTTTAGCATTCTGTTTGATAGTTTAAGGTCTTGAGTAACTACATATTATGTATTATGACATGCGTGTATAGTCGGTTTTGGTTTTCGAGCGATTCGGGATTGATTCTCATTTTAGAAGCATTAAGTTAAAAGAGTTGACCAAACTTGGCTTGATGCATATTTGATCTCGTATCCGAGTTTTGATGGTTCCGTTGGATTCGGATGGTAATTTTGGACTTAGGCATATGTCCAGAATTACATTCGGAGGCTCCTAGGTTGATTTGGCACTTTTTGGCGAAAGTTGGCAATTCGAAGGTTTAGAAATATTCTACTTTATGGCTATCAAGTTTGGATTTGGTTTCGGGACATGGAATAGGTCCATTTTATGATTTGGAACTCTCCCCAATAGTTTGCTATCATTCCGAGTTGGGTTGATAGGAATCAGACGCATGGTTTGATTTCTAGCAATTCTTGAGTTTTATTGTAGTTTTCATATGTTTTGTTGTTCAATTCGTGGTTCCGAATGTTATCTTGGTATTTTAATCACACGAGCGAGTTCCAATGATATTTATGTACTTGTGCGGATGTTTGGTGTGGAGCACCGGGGCATCGAGTGTGTTTCAGACGCGTGCCGGAGAGTTTTGAGTAAGGTTTAGATTTTTGCCGGTGTGCTGTTCTCACATTTGCGAGGAGATGGTTGCATTTGCGACCACTTCATTTGCGAGATTCTTCTCGCTTTTGCAAATCTGAGGGGAACTGGCCATTTATCACAAATGCGATATGGGAGTCGCATTTGCGACTCTAGGCTATCCGCTTTTGCAAGTTTTTGGGTCGCTTTTACAAAAGGCTGCTGGGGGTTGGTAGGTCGCTTTTTCGACCATTCTTCCTCTTTTGTGGTGGGATCTTACTATGCATTTGTGAAGATTTTGATGCTTTTGCGACTTGTTCAAGGCTGCCATGGGTCGCATTTGTGATGCCTTTTATGCATTTGCGGTGGGTCGCATTTGCGAACCCCAGATCGCAAATGCGACATCTGCAGCTTGTTTATAGCCGTGTATTTCAAGACTTGGTCTCATTTTATCATGGAATTATGAGTTGTTGTCTTGATGACAATTGTTGGTATGTTATGTTGTTGTGATTTTGGCATACATGGACCCTTTGAGCGGATTGTCGGGGTATTTGCACGAGGTTTCTGCCTTGCTATTATTATTTTTGATATCGCACATGCGGCGAGACAAGTCCTACTATATATATATATATATATATATATATATATATATATATATATATCGGTTTTGCGCATGTGGTGCCATAGCGGAATAATTATTGATACACGTGTGGCGAGACAAGGTGGGCCTTTACTTTATTGTTGTTCACGTAGCGAGACAAGGAGGCTATGTGGGGATAATATGTGATGGCCTGGGTGTGTTTTCTTTATGAGGTTCGTGTGGCGGTTTGACTTTTTGTGTATGGCATGCATTTCTATGTATTTTGTTGTGTTGTTTCCAATGTGCTACTCTTATTTGATGACTTGGTTGAACCTATGTGGAGTCTTTATCTCATATTCCGTTGAGTTGTTGATGACATAACGGAATGAAGTAAAAAGAATGTTGTTATCATGTATTACTTTATGCGATTCTTGATAAATTTCTCTTGAACGTGTTATTAATAGTTGACACGGGTTGTGATATACATTGTGGCACGAGGTCTTTGCCGTACGGTTGTGATATATGTTGTGGAACCAGGTCTTTGCCATGCGGTTGTGACATACATTGTGGCATGAGGCCTTTGACGTGCAGTTGTGGTATATATTGTGGCACGAGGTCTTTGTAGTGCGGTTGTGATATACATTGTTGCACGAGATCTTTGCCGTGCGGGTGTGACTTATATTGTGGCACGAATTATTTTCTGTGCGAGGGTGATTGATAATGTGGGCACGAGGTGCCTTGTGTATCATTCTATTTGATGATTTATAGTTGGAACGAGACCTTTATTGTTCTAATTGGTTATCGCTTAGTTTGATGAGATTTCAGTTTTTATTGCTTTCGATTATTATTCTTTCACCGATTCCTGATAGTTTTCACATGTTATATGATTAGTGAGTGTCTTGACTTGAACCTTGTCAGTACTCCATCGAGGTTAGTCTTGATACTTACTGGGTACTGGTTGTGGTGTACACATACTACGCTTCTGACACATTTTTGTGCAGATCCAGGTACCTCAGAGCGAGCTGTGTGATAGACAGCTGATTATCAGGATTGGTGTGGAGACATCAAGGTATACTTGCGTGGCGGCTCGCATGCCTCAGAATCACCTTCTATTGTTCTTTGCTACTGCTTACTTTATTTCAAAACAGTGCTGTATTTAGTGATTTCTAGTGTACTCCCAGCAGAGCTTATTACTCTGTACTACCGGTTTTTGGGATATATGACTCTTGACATTTTTAGCTATATTATGTCATTTATCTAGATTTTACTCTATAGTTATATGGTTTAAATCTATTAATCTTTTCATGTGTTAGGCTTACCTAATTTTAGGAACAAGGTGCCATCGCGATCCTTAAGGTGCGATTTTGGGTCATGACAAGTTGGTAATAGAGCTCTAGGTTTATAGGTGCAACGAGTCACAAGCATGTTTAGTAGAATCTTGTGGATTGATATAGAGATGTCTGTACTTATCTTTGAGAGGCTACATATCTATTAGAAAACATCATTTCTTTCATTCCTATCATGCAGATTTATTGATTTTGAAGTTTGAGCCTTTGTCTTTCTATTCTCTCACAAATGGTGAGGACACGAGCTGTAGTTACTGATGATTCTGTCCCCAGGACCGGTGTTTCTAGGGGCCGGGGCAATGGAAGAGGCCGAGGAGGAGCAAGTGCTACAACCATAGCACCTGCCGGAGCAGCAGTTGGGGAGCCACCAGTAGCTACGGTTGAGGGGCAGGCACCCAAGGCGCTTGTTGCTTTCTATGGACTTCAGGAGTCCTTGGCACTGTTTCTGAGCATGTTTGGTACCTTGGCTTAGGCAGGATTGATTCCGGTTGCACCAGCTACTTTATAGGCTGGAGGAGAATCTCATACTCCCGCCGCACGTATTCCACAGCAGTGAGCTCATGTTGGTCATACTCTGGGTGTTATGCTTGTACAAACCGTGATAACGGTTGAGCCTGAGGTCAGGCCAGAAGCATAAGAGGAGGAACATAAGAGATTAGAGAGATTCAAGAAGTATCATCCTCTTACTTTCAGTGGCGCAATTTTTGAGGATACACATGGTTTTCTAGACAAGAGTCATTGTATTCTTCACACCATGGGCTTAGTGGAGTTGAGCGGGTCAAATTTACTACTTTCCAGCTAACGGGGTCGGCACAAAGATAATGGCAGGCTTATGAGGAGAGCAGGCCAGTCGTTATAACGCCACTTGCTTAAGCTACGTTAACTAATCTGTTTTTTAGGGAATTCATTACATAGACCCTCCGGGATGCGCTGCGCACTGATTATGAGCAGTTGTGGCACGGGACTATGGCTGTGTCTGAGTATGCTACGAGGTTTGAAGAGCTATATCGTCATGTGTCTGCTTTGGTTTCCTTGTTAGAGAGAGAGTATGAAGATTTATTGAGGGACTTAGTTATGGTCTCAGACTTGGGATGGCACTGGAGCTGGAGAGTGATAGTCCATTTCATCAGGTTGTGGAGATTTCTAGGAGGATGGAGCTCATCCGCGGTCTACAGAGGGAGGATAGGGAGGCTAAGAAGCCTCATCGACCTGGAGGATCTACTGATCCCTAGATTGGGGTAGGGCGCACCATGGCAAAGGTTTTACTGGTTAGCCAGTTCAGTCCACACTTCAGGTTTCACGTGGTGCTCCAGCTATCCATAGGTTCCAGAGCATTCCTCCCGGACAACTTCCACAACCACGTGAGCAGAGAGGTTGCTTTGAGTGTAGGGATACTAGGTACACGGTGGGAGATTGTTCAAGACTTCGGGTGGGTGTGCCTCAGCGGGGGTACTCAGGCTATGGGTTCTGCTCTGGTTGCTACTACACCTGCATAAACAGCTAGAGATGGGGGACATGGGGGTAGAGGGCGTCTCTATAGGAGGAGGCCAGGCTCATTGCTATGATTTCCTTGGCAGGCTTGAGGCCACTGCACCAGATGATTTTGCTGCAGGTATGGTTCCAGATTGTCATAGAGATACATCAATTTTATTTTGATCTGATACTATTTATTGGTGTGAGTCATCCTATCTTGCTTCATATATGGATGTGTTTCATGATTCTTATACTCTATTTATGTGTCTACACTTGTAAGGAGCTCTATTATGGTAGAGCGTGTCTATCATTCTAGTTTGGTCACTATTGAGGGTTATAAGACTAGGGTGGAGTTTCTATTACTTAATATAGTGGGGTTTGACGTGATTTCGGGGTAGTTTGGCCACAACTTGCGATTGCAGTGCTCTACAGGCATGGATAGTCCATTATGTGTTGTGGTTTTGTTCTACGGGATTGAGTTAGTGAGAGTTTTTCGGTTGATGGATGTTTATCTTACTTGTAATTCCGAGTTGAGGATTGGATGCTTGTGTCTTCAGGTGGATCGTTATGTTTGGACCGAATTACGTGCCGCAATGAGGTTATGTTAGGATGAGATTTGTTGTGGTTGTTACGTGTGTTTTGCTTCTTTCTTGTGGGATGGATTCATAGTATGGTACTGATGGTGAGTGGTAATCGTTGGACTAGTTGGATAGTTGTCTCATGTGTTTCGCTTTTCATCTTCAGTTATATTTGAGTTGTGTTTGTTGGGTTCGGATAGTGACATATGTGTCTAGGTGGCATTTGGTGTGGCCTGTTGGTCGGGTGGGTTGCTATGAGTTTTCACGTGTTTCTTACATCATTAGCAGTGTTGTCAAGGTTTGGAACAAGGTTCTAGTCGATATGAGGTTATTTACCGGTACTGGGTTTGGTATTGGCTAACTATTGAGGTCCGAGCAGTTGCTACATATGAGTGCTGTGTTACGTCGTGTGGTCATACCTTGTGGATGTATGCATGAGCTATTGTAGTTGGTTGAGGTCTACACAATGCATTTATGTGGGAATCGGGTCTTTGGGGGATGCTTGGATGTTGAAATTTGGTTCTAAGGCTTATCGGTATGGGTGGAAAGAATAATCTTCAATCGAGAGGGTGTTTTCGGGCTTATGTGGAATAAGGTGACATGGGATCACCCGTGTGTAAGTGTATGGTAAGTTTATACAATGATTTGATGGCGTTAAAATGAATTTTGGCACGTTTGAGGATGAAGGTTTGTTTTAAAGGGGGAGAATGCAACGACCCGATTGGTCGCTTTGAGCTTTAGCATTGCGTTTACTGGTTTAAGGTCTTGAGTAGCATCATATTATGTATTATGACTTGCATCTATGGTCGGTTTCAGTTTTTGAGCAATTCACGATTGATTTGGAAGAATGAATCTCATTTTAGAAGCTTTAGGTTAGAAGAGTTGATCAAGTTTGACTTTTTAGGTATTTGATCATGGATCGGAGTTTTTATCGTTCCGTTAGTTCTAGATGGTGGTTTTGGACTTAGGTGTAAGCCCGAAATAGGATTCGGAGGCTCCTAGGTTGATTTGGCACTTTTTGGCAAAAGTTGGTAATTTGAAGGTTTAGAAATTTCCTAAGTTTGACCACGAGTAGAGTTTATGGCTATCTAGTTCGGATTTGGTTTCAGGAATTGGAATAGTTCCGTTTTG
This sequence comes from Nicotiana obtusifolia, assembly GCA_002018475.1. Classification (NCBI taxonomy): domain Eukaryota; kingdom Viridiplantae; phylum Streptophyta; class Magnoliopsida; order Solanales; family Solanaceae; genus Nicotiana; species Nicotiana obtusifolia. The sequence continues at coordinate 48,990 of MCJB01014413.1, read as the reverse complement.
TCATTTGGAACTTGTCTGCAATGGTTGGCGTTATTCCGAGTTAGTTTGATAGGAATCGGACGCATAGTTATGTTTCTAGCCATTCTTTAATTTCATTGTAATTTTCACGTGTTTTGGTGTTCGATTCGTGGTTCTGGATGTTATCTTTGTGTTTTTATTGCCCAAGTTAGATCGTATGATGTTTATATACTTGTGTGGATATTTGGTGTGGAGCCTCGAGGGTTCGGGTGAGTTTCGGTCGCGTTCCAAAGAGTTGAGTAAGGTTCAGATTTTTGCTGGTGTGCTATTCTCTCATTTGCAAGGAGATGGTCGCATTTGCGACCATCGCATTTGCGAGATTCTTCTAGATTATGGGAATTTGGGGGAACTAGGCATTTATTGCAAAATGCGGTATGGGAATCGTATTTACGAATCATAGTTGTCCGTCGTTGCAAGGGTTTGGGTCGCATTTGCCAAAGGCTGCTGGGGATTGGCAGGTCGCTTTTGCGAGCTTAGGATTAGTTTATTTGTCCAATTGTAATATTTGTGAAATGACGTGTACACTAGGTGACGATTGTGTAAATGGTCGTATGTGTGATTTTGACCGCATATGACCCGAGGTTGCTCTTATTGCCTTGCTTTGATTGTGAGATCTCTACACTACATGTTTCTTGTGATATACATTGTGGCAGGAGGTCTTTACCGTGCGATGTGACCTATATTGTGGCACGAGGTCTTCGCCATGCTAGGGTGATTGATAAAGTGGGCACGAAGTGTCGTATGTGTGATTTTATTTGATAATTTATTGTCGGAAGGGGACCTTTATTTATTCTAATCAGTTATCACTTAATCCTATGAGATTTCAGTTTTTATTGCTTTTTGTTATTATTCTTTCGCCGATTCATGATATTTTTCACAGGTTTAATGATTAGTGAGTGTCTTAACTTGAACCTCGTCACTACTCTACTGAAGTTAGTCTTGATACTTATTGGGTACCGATTGTGGTATCCTCATACTACGCTTTTGCATATTTTGTTGCAGATCTATGTACCTCAGAGCGAGCGCGCAATAGCGAGCTGATTATTAGGGTTGCTGTGGAGACTTCAAGGTATACCTGCATGTCTGCTTACAGGTCTCGGAGTCACCTTCTATTATTCTTTGCTATTGTTTACTTTATTTCCAAATAGTGTCGTATTTAGTGATTCCTAGTGTACTCTCAGTAGAGCTTATGACTCCGTGCTACAAGTTTTGGGGATGTATGACTATTGATTATTTTTATCTATATTTTGTCATTTATCAGATTTTAATTTTTAGTTAAATGGTTTAAATTTGTAAATCTCAGTATGTATTAAGCTTACCTAGTCTAGGAACTAGGTGCCATCATGATACTTTAGGTGGAATTTTGGGTTGTTATAATGACAAAATTGTTTGCGAATTCAGTTATATATGCGGTTGATCCATGGATTGCTAGTGCATCTGCTTCAGTATTTTCGTCGCGCGGAATTTGAGTTACATTTCATTCTTGCAACTGTGCTAAGAACGATTTAACCTTTTTCAAGTAAAGTTGCATATGGTTTTCTCGGTCTGTGTATGTCCACTGGATTTGATTAATAACAAGTTGAAAGTCACTTTTTAACACAATAGGTTTTGCTCCCAGCTTGTTGGATAGTTTAAATTCTGCAACCATAGCCTCATGCTCGGCTTCATTATTAGTGATTGAATGATATTTAATAGATTGCCTAACTACCTTCGCGGAAGGGATAATTAATAGGATGAATGATCCCGATCCTTTAACATTAGATAAGCCCTCTATATGAAGGGTCCAGGTTCAGGAGGTTATTTTAGATACGATCACTACCTCTTTTTCAGCCTCTGCGAGTATTTTTGTACTGATACTACTAGAAATTTGACCTACGACAGCGGCTACAGAACTGTTGCTGTAAATAGGAAAACTGTTGCCCTAGATCTATTGAAATGGTTTAGGATCCGTGTCATCATGTCTCTTACCAATAGATTTATTGAAACAATTTATTGAAACGGTTTTTAGATAGGTTATGGCAATAATCTTACAACCATTACGATAGCTCTACCTATTTTAACACTAAATTTAGGAAAATGCCACGGTTTTAACCGTCGTTATATAAGGTAATGCAACGGTTATCAGGCCTATTGCAAGAGTTTAAAATACTATCGCAACATCTTTGTGAGACTATTGCTACGATGGAAAAAGACTATTGCTACAGTTGTTAGGATCTATTGCAATAATTTTTTGAGGCAATTAAAAGTGTTCATTTAAGCTATTGCAACTATTTAATAAAGCAAAAATATATATAAATCACGAAAGAAAAGTATCATAAACAAAATCATAGTCCAATAATCCAAGATATTTATGAAAGTACAAGAAGGGATGAATTGTCGATTTTTCTTTTTATATCCTATGTAATTGACTAGTTTACCAATTGGTCGACTGAAAATTAAAACAGAATATAACTTAAGGCAAAATTAAAGTGCAGGAATTAAAGACGCCCAGAATTCTTATACTGGTTCGGATTATGTGAATCCTACTCCACTCTCGTTGTGTTGAAAAGTGTTCTCTCTTCAAACCTTTTTGAATAATTTCGTACAATCACGTTGATGTTATCTCTGAACACCAACTTACTTTTGGTTCTATGTATGCTCGTGATATTTCAATACAATGCCTCACAAATGTTTTTCTCTCTTTCTTCTCTACTAATTACACAGTAAACTTCACTTATTACAATGCTTGTTTAGAATAGAACAAAGAGTACGGAGTTAGTTTGATCAAAGTATGTCCACTTCAAGTCTGGTACAGATGTATATATACTTCGTGAGGTCTTCTTGACTCTTGATTGATGTGAATCTTGAGGATTACAGACCCAAGGGAGTTGATCCTTGAAAGGAATCGTACAGTGATTCTTTCCAAGAATAAGGTAGAGCTTCCGTTGATTTGCCTTGAATTGTGGTCTTGATAGTCTTTTCCTCCACTGAGAATATCTTTCTATTATTCGAGAAATCAAAATTAGATCCCTTGATTTAGGATTTAACGGTCAAATCCATGATTAATTTTTCCTTCGGATTTCAGCTACTCCTTCCTTTTTCATCTCATGGAGCTAATTTTTGATACTCTTTGTTTCCTTTGCTTTTGGAATGTTTATGCACATATTAGATGTATTATTTTGCATTATTAAAATAAATGTAGATCCAACAATCTCTCCCTTTTTTGATGATGACAAAATAACAGTACAATAACACTAGTTTACTTCCCTGTATATTAGTTAATTCTTCATTTGTTGTAGTCGACTCTCCCTCAATTTAGTATTAGTGTATCTTAATACACTAGTTGGTTCTCCTGTAAGTTGTTGTAGTTGAATCCCCCTCAATTGGGCATCCTGTATGTAATTTGTTGTAATTGACTCCCCTTAATTCGGCACCCTGTAATTTACCTACAAGTTCCTGGAGACAAAACAACCACAAGGAAATACAAAAAAATGGCTACTTTTCTCCCCTTTTGACATCAGAAAAGAGTTATGATAGTGCGAAACATTTTAGCAGTCTATAGCTAACTAATTAAGCATGCAGGAGCAAAAGTAAGTAATTGTCTTAACAGTACAACCCATGATTTAACAATTAATCCCAAAAGAAGCAAAAAATTATTTTAAACAACCATGCATCAACGGCGTAGAAAGTAGGTAATAGTATTGCAGATAGCCTCCTTAAGAGGTTCAAAACATGCATTGATTGTGAGTGAGATCCCATCAATCCTGTCGTGCACCTCCTTAAAAGACTTAGTTCATTCTTTGCTGTTTTGAGAATCTGCACTCTTATCTTGGATATATCAGAGCCTGTCTCCTTTGACACTACATGAACATCATCAATTGTGCTTTGCATAGAGGTTAGAGAGTCCTTGATGACAGCCAATTTGTCATTGATCGAGGCTAACTTTTCCAAGAGATCAGGATCACATGCACTAGGGAGAGACATATAGGCTTTTGCTTTTGAGTCTGTTGAGCATTCTGGCTTCACCATGTTTCTTCTTTACCCAAGTTCCTTTCACACCAATGTATCCCATGCTAGCGAATGCTCTAGAGTTATATGACTTAGTGCCAGTGTTATAGGGATAGTAGCAAGGGAGATATTGTGGGTTTCTGACATATGGGTAATGACCATACCATAGGGAAGACTCATAGGATCATTGGTACTCTCTATCATGAAATTTATGGTCCAGGAAGATAGTTTGACCTTATGCTTAGCTAGAAGACAGTAAACAAGGAAGATATCAAGTTGGGAGAAGGTAGAGAATGATCATGTTCTCGGGAGAAGATTGGTTGCCACAATGTGTGCTAGAACACGGGTTTCAAAACAAACATCACTGGGTGCTAATTGACTTGGAAGGGACTCAGAGGGTGACTTAGCTATACACCTTTTTTTCTTGATCACAAGAAATCTCAAAATCCTCAAGCCAGGAAACCACAACAATTACATTATAAAATAGAGTCAAACTGAGTACAATCCAACACAATGTGTTTGCCAAGAACTAAGGATTATAACTTGTTAGGTTTGGTAAAATGAAGGTTAGCATAGAACATTTTAACAAGAGATTCTTATACCTTTGGAGGAGGAAGACATAGAAAGTTTTCCACCCCTGGAAGTTGAAGAGTTCCTTGACTTTACAGTTGAGTTTAATGACCTAATTGGTCGTTTTTTGTAATTGCGCCCCACTACCTCCTTTTTATGCTTCAAACATGTGTGTTCATGATTTTATGACTTGCGAGGTTGGTTAGTTTTGTTCCGGGGAGCTTTCGGGTTGATTTGAACCCTTGATTTTTGACTTAGAAGTTTAAATTAAAAAATATTGACCAAAACTTTGACTTTTGTGAAAAAGAACCTGGAACTATGTTTTTATGGATCCGATAGCTCCGTATCATGATTTTGAACTAGGACGTATGCTCGAAATTGATTGTGGAAGTCCGTAGGTTGATTTATGTTGATTTGCTGAAATTTGGCAATTTTAAGTTGAAAGTTTTGACCGTAGGTTGACTTTTAGCTATCGTGCTCGGAATTTATTTTGGGACTTGGAATAGGTCCGTTATACTATTTAGAACTTGTATTCAAAAGTTGGTGTTGTTTGGAGTTGATTTGATAGGATTCAGATGTTTTCTTGTAACTTTAGAAATTATTGAACTTTACTTTGAAATATTTGTTTTAGTGTCGGATTCGTAGTTTTACTTCGTGTTCTGATCGCGCGAGCGGGTGCGTATGATATTTTTAGACTTATGTGGATGTTTGGTCTGGAGCCCCGAGGGCTCGGATGAGTTTCAGACATGCTCCGGAGTGATTTGGACTGAAATTTGCAAAAATCTGGTGTCTGGTGCTCTAGTGTCCGAATTACGAAGACCAGGGTCGCATTTGCGAGCTTAGCAGGGGGCCCTCAGGTATAGCAATTGCAATGCCTAGCTCGAAATTGCGGAAAATCCTTATGTAGAGGGTAGTTCGCATTTGCGACAAAACAACCGCATTTGTGATTGAGACAGGCTTCATAAATATGAAACCGATGTCGCAATTGCGACCTTCTCATAGGGCTGATAGTGGCCGCATTTGCGAGAATGCTTCGCAATTGCGAACCCATGTCACAATTGCGGCATCTGCAACTGATCAAAAGGGCTGGAAGTTGGGATTTATCTCTCATTCTCTCGTTTTTGAACCCTAGACTTGGTAGGAGGCGATTTGGAGAGGGTATTTTCACATACAAACCTTCGGTAAGTGATTCTAATATATTTCTAACCATATTTCATCGACATATCTTAGATTTTAACATCAAAATCATGTGAATCAAATTGAAAAATTGTGAAACTTTATCAAGTTTTTGAAAAATAAGAGTTTGAGTTTTGAGAGTCGATTTGGACTCAGATTTTGAAACTAATCACATATATGAACTAGTGGGTCATGGGTAGACGGAATCTACCATTGGACCTGAGTTTTGACCGAGCGAGCACCAGGTTGAATTTTTGGGAAAAATTTAATGATCTTATCTTTAGCTAATGCAATTGAATTCCCTAGCATTGTTTGATAATATTTAGTCGATTTTGGTTAGATTTGAGCCGTGTTTAGGGAGATTTTAAGGCAAAATCTATTTCTGAGTGCTGATTTGGCATAGCTGAGGTAAGTTTCTTGCCTAACATTCTGTGGGGAAAGTACCCTTTTAGGCTTTGGTATTGATTGTGTCTTTCATGCTATGTGAAAGCCGTGTACGCAAGGTGACGAGCGGGTACACGGGTTGTACGCAAGGCTGTGCAGACCCAGGTATGTCTGCTCATGCCGGTCGTTACAGATCATTTGTAGCTACCTTACGGAGACTTCAAGGTATGCCTGCTCGGCGTCCGCAGACCTTGGAGTCCCCTCCCCTTATTCTCATTTACTGTTGTATTTTCTTTCGGACAGTGATGTAGTAGTTACTCTAGTTGTACTCTGTAGTGCTTATGACTGAGTTCCACCAGTTTTGGGAAAGTATTTGTTGAGATTCTATTTTAGGAGTTTATAATAGTTATTCAGTATTGTGTTGGTATTTTGTTAATTGTTTATGTCAAGTTGTTATTAACTGTTAGGCTTATCTAGTCATAGAGACTAGGTGTCATCACGACATCCCACAAAGGAAAATTGGGACCGTGACAAGTTGGTATCAGAGCTCTAGGTTCATAGGTGTTACGAGTCATAAGCAAGTTTAGTAGAGACTTATGTATCGGTACAGAGAAGTTTGTACTTATCTTCGAGAGGGTACATAACTATTAGGAAAAACTTCACTTCTTTGATTCCTTATAGTATGAATTGGTTGACTTCGAAAAACTTAATTTTTGACGTTCTATTTTCTCACACATGGTGCGGAGACGAACTGCTGGATCCGACGATTAGACACCCGCGCCCCTTGCTAGAGCCGCAAAAGGCCAGGGCCAGGGAAGAGGCCGAGGAGGGGCACGTGGCGCAGCCAGAGCACCTGCCCGATATGCGTCAGGGGAGCCACTAGTAGCTCTAGTTGGAGTATGCTGTCTGATTCAGTGACTTGTTCAAACATGCACCTGCTTTGGTTTCTACAGTCAGAGAGCAAGTATGCCGATTCATCGAGGGTCTCAACTATGGTATTAGATTTAGCATTGCTAGAGAGTTGGAGACAGATATCCCATACCAATAGGTAGTAGAGATTGCACGGAGATTAGAAGGTATCCGGGGCTGTGAGAAAGAAGACAGGGAGGCCAAGAGGCCTCGAGGTACGTGAGGATTTAGTGGTGGTCACGTTGTAGCTATGGCCAGTCATGGTAGAGGCTATGTGAGTCGTCCAGTTCATTCAGCACTTCTAGCTTCTAGTGATGCTCCGAGTATTTCGAGGTCTCATGTTGCACACTTTGCTCAGCCACTTTCTAGTGCTCCTCCTGCACGGGATGCCTTCAGCGGTCAGTCCAGCCGACTAGGCCCGAGCCAATACTAGCTACCACGCCCACTGAGAGCTTTCTTTGAGTGTGGTGATACCCGCCACATGGTTAGACACTTCCTCAGAATCAGGAGGGGTGCACCACCCCAATCTACTTAGGCTCCATAGATTCAGTCAGGTCTACAAACTTCCCAGGCCATAGTTGCTGCCCCAGTTGTCGCTCCACCCGCATAGCCAGCTAGGGGTGGGGGACGGACAGGTAGAGGTCGCCCTAGAGGGGGAGGCTAGACCAGATTCTTTGCTTTTTCGAGTAGGACGGGGGTAGTTGCTTCAGACTCAGCCATTAAAGGTATGGTCCTGGTTTACCATAAAGATGCATCAATCTTATTTGATCTGAGATCCACTTATTCATATTATTATCTTACTTTGATCCGTATTTGAATGTATCTCATGATTCTTTGAGTTCTTCTATTTATGTTCCCATGCCTGTGGGAGATTCTATTATTGTGGATCATGCGTATCAGTCATGTTTAGTTGTTATTGGTGGTTTTGAGACCAGAGTTGATCTATTGTTACTTAGTGTGGTAGACATTGATGTTATCTTGAGCATGCACTGGTTGTCGCCCTATCATGCTATTCTAGATAGTCACGCCAAAAATGTGCAACTGGCTATGACAGGTTTACCGCGGTTAGAGTGGAGGGGTGCATTAGATTATGTTCCTAGAATGGTTGTATCATTTCTAAAGGCTCAACGGATGGTTGAGAAGGGATGTGATGCTTATCTATTCTTCATGCGGGATATCACTACTGGTAATCCTACTGTTGAGACAATTCCAGTAGTGAGAGACTTTTTAGATGTATTTCTAGTGAATCTTTCGGGCATGCCACCCGATAGGGATATCGATTTTGGTATTGACTTATTGTCGGGCACTCAGCCCATTTTGATTCCACCATATCATATGGCCCCAGCAGAGCTTAAGGGGTTACAAGTGCAGTTGCAAGAGTTGCTTGATAAGGGTTTCATTCGGCCTAGTGTGTCGTCGCGGGGTGCTCTGGTCATGTTTGGGAAGAAGAAGGATAGTTCTATCCTCATGTGTATTGATTATCGGCAATTCAACAAGGTTACAGTGAAGAACAGGTACCATTGCCACACATTGATGACTTATTTGATCAACTACAGGGTGCCAGAGTGTTCTCAAAGATTGATTTGCGGTCAGGTTATCATCAGCTGAAGATTCGAGATCCGGATATTTCGAAGACTGCCTTTAGAACTCAGTATGGTCACTATGAGTTCCTAGTGATGTCATTTGGGCTGACCAACGCCCCAACATCATTTATGCACCTAATGAACAGTTTATTCCAGCCTTATCCTGATTCATTCGCCATTGTGTTTATTGACGACATCTTGGTACTCCCGCAGTCGGGAAGATCATGACCAGCACTTGAGGATCGTGCTCCAGACCTTGAAAGAGAAGAAGTTGTATGCAAAATTCTTAAAATGTGAATTCTGGCTTGATTTGGTGGCATTTTTGGGTCATGTAGTGTCGATTGAGGGGATCAAGGAGATCCAAAGAAAATTGAAGTAGTGCAGAATTGGCCCAGACCGTCTTGAGCTATTGAGATCCGGAGTTTTCTTGGTTTTGGCAGGGTATTATTGTTGTTTCGTAGCGGGTTCCTCATCTATATCTGCACCTTTGACCAGATTGACCCAGAAGGGTACTCTGTTCAGATGGTCCGAGGAGTGTGAGGCGAGTTTTCAAAAGCTCAAGAGTGCTTTGACTACAACCCTTGAGTTGGTGTTGCCTAAGGGCTCGGGGTCCTATACTGTGTATTGTGATGCGTCACGTGTTGGCCTTGGCGCAATGTTGATGCAATACAGTAGGGTTATTTCCTATAAATCTCGACAAGTGAAGACTCTTATCCGGTCCACGATGTGGAGTTGGTAACCGTTATTCATGCATTGAGTATCTGGCGACATTACTTTTACGGTGTTCCTTGTGAGGTCTTTACTGACCACCAAATCTACAACATCTGTTCAAACAGAAAGATCTTAACTTCCGGCAAGAAAGGTGGTTAGAGGTTCTTAAGGACTATGATATCACCATTCTATATCATCCCGGGAAGGTTAATGTGGTGGCCGATGCCTTGAGTCGAAAGGCGGAGAGTTTGTGTAGTTTGGCATTTCTACCGGCAGTGGAGAGGCCATTAGCATTGGATATTCAGGACTTAGCTAATCAGTTTGTTAGATTGGATGTTTTAGAGACCAGTCGAGTTCTTGCCTGCGTGGTTTCTCGGTCTTCTCTATATGATCGTATCAAAGAACGTCAGTATGACGATCCCTATTTGCTTGTCCTCAAGGACAGTTCGGTATTGCGATGCCAAGGAGGTTACTATCAGAGATGACGGTGTGTTGCGTATGCAGGGCCAGTTATGTGTGCCCAATGTAAATGGATTGCGTGAGTTGATTCTTCAGGAGGCCCACAGTTCGTGGTACTCCATTCATCGGGGTGCCGCTAAGATGTATCAGGACTTGAGACAGCACTATTTGTGGAGGAGAATAAAGAAAGACATAGTGGAGTATGTAGCTCGGTGCCTAAATTGTCAGCACGTGAAGTATGAACATCAGCGGCCAGGTGGTTTAATTCAGCGACTTGGGATTCCCGAGTGGAAATGGGAGCGCGTCACCATGGACTTCATTGTTGGGCTTCCACGGACTCAAAAGAAATTTGATGCGGTATGGGTGATTGTGGATAGGTTGACCAAGTCGGCTCATTTCATTCCAGTAGTCACTACCTATTATTTTTAGCAGCTGGTTTAGATCTTTATCTGTGAGATTGTCCGACTTCATGGTGTACCGGTATCCATCATCTCTTACTGGGGTACGCAGTTCACATCGTGCTTCTGGAGAGCTGTACAACGTGAGCTAGGCACACGGGTTGAGTTGAGTACAACATTTCACCCTTAGAGGGACGGAAAGTCCTAGCGCACTATTCAGATATTGGAGGATATGCTTCGCGCCTGTGTTATGGATTTTGGGGTTTCTTGGGATCAGTTCTTTCCACTTGTGGAGTTTGCCTACAATAACATTCGAGCATTCAGATGGCTCCTTATGAGTCCCTATACAGGAGATGGTGTCGTTCTCCATTTAGGTGGTTTTAGCCTGGAGAGGCTAAGTTATTGCAAAGATTTGGTTCGAGATGCGTTGGAGAAGGTCAAGATGATCCGGGATCAGCTTTGTACAACGCAATCTAGACAAAAGAGTTATGTGGATCGGATGGTTCGCGATGTTGCATTCATGGTTGGAGAGCGAGTCTTGCTCCCTGATTTCACCCATGAAGGGTGTGATTAGGTTCAAGAAGAAGGGCAAGTTGATCCTTAGGTATATCAGACTTTTTGAGATCCTTGAGAGGGTTGGAGAGGTGGCCTACAAGCTTTCTTTGCCACCTAGTTTATTTGTAGTTCATTCGATTGTATCTATGCTCCGGAAGTATTACGGTGATCGATATGATGTTCTAGACTTCAGCAGAGTCCAATTGAATGAGGATTTGACTTATATTGAAGAGCCCGTGGCTATCTTGGACCAACAGGTCCGGAAGTTGAGATCAAAGAATATTGCTTCAGTGAAGGTTCAATGGAGGGGTCATCCTGTCAAGGAGGCGACCTAGGAGACCGAGCACGACACGTGGAGTCATTATCCTCATCTATTCACCACTTCAGGTATGTCCTTATGCACGTTCGAGGATGGACATTTGTTTTAAGAGGAGGAGAATATAATGACTCGATCGATTGTTTTGTGTAATTGCGCCCCGTTACCCCTTTTTTATGCTTCACACATGTGTGTTTATGATTTTATGACTTGCGAGGTTGGTTAGTTTGGTTCCGCGGAGCTTTCGGGTTGATTTGGACCCTTGGTTCTTGACTTTGAAGTTTAAATTAGAAAATGCTGACCAAACTTTCTTTTGTGAAAACGATCCCGGAATTGTGTTTTTATGGCTCTGCTAGTTTCGTATCATGATTTCGGACTTGGGCGTATCCTTGAAATTGATTTTGGAAGTCCATAGATTGATTTATGTTGATTTGCCAAAATTTGGCAATTTGAAGTTGAAAGGTTTGACCATAAGTTGACTTTTTACTATCGAGCTCGGAATTTGATTTTGGCACTTGGAATAGGTCCGTTATGGTATTTAGAGCTTGTATGCAAAATTTTGTGTCGTTTGGCGTTGATTTGATAGGATTCAGACGTTTAGTTGTAACTTTAGAAATTTTTGAACTTTAATTTGAAATTCATGCATTTTAGTGTTCGATTCGTAGTTTTAGATGTTATCATTGTGTTTTGATCGCACGAGGAGTTTTTATGATGTTTTTATACTTGTGTGCAGGTTTGGTTTGGAGCCCCCATGGCTCGGATGAGTTTCTGACATATTCCGGAGTGATTTGGACTGTAATTGGCAAAAATCGGGTGTCTGGTGCTCTAGTGTCGCAATTGCGAACCCCAGGGCCTCGGGTATTGCAATTTGCATTGCCTGGCTTGCAATTGCAAAAAAGCTTTATGTAGAGGGTAGTTCGCATTTGCAACAAAACAGTCACATTTGTGATGGAGACAGGCTTCGCAAATGCATCACAAATGCGAAGCCAGAGTCGCAGTTGCAACCTCCTCATAGGGCTGATAGTGGCTGCGTTTGCGAGAAATACTTCGGAATTGCGAACCCATGTTACTGTTTTGACATCTGCAATTGATTGAAAGGGTTGGAAGTCGGGATTTATCTCTCATTCTCTCGTTTTTGAACCCTAGACTCGGTAGGAGGCAGTTTGGAGAGGGGACTTTCACCTACAAACCTTGGGTAAGTGATTCTCTTCTATTTCTAACCATATTCCATCAAAATATCTTAGTTTTTAAAATCAAAATCATGTGAATCAAAGTGAAAAATTGTGAAACTTTGTCAAATTTTTGAAAAAATAAGAAATTGAGTTTTGAGAGTCGATTTGGACTCGAATTTTGAAACTAATCACATATATGAACTCGTGGGGTCATGGGTAGACGGAATCTACCATTTGATCAAGTTTTGACCGGTAGGCCCCAGGTTGACTTTTGTTGACGTTTTGGAAAAAATGTAACTGTCTTAGCTTTATTTATTAAAATTGAATTCCCTAACATTGTTTGATGATATTAAGTCAATTTTGGTGAGATTTGAGCCGTGTGGAGTCAGATTTTAAGGGAAAAGGTATTTCCGAGTGTTGATTTAGCCTAGTTGAGGTAAGTATCTTGCCTAACTTTGTGCGGGAGAACTACCCTAAGGTTTGGTATTGATTTTGTCTTTTGTGCTATGTGAAAGCCGTGTACGCAAGGTGACTATTGGGTACACGGGTTGTACGTGAAATTTGACCAGGTTAGGCTACTTAGACTATTTCCATGATTTAATTGAAATGCCATATCATGTTCTAAATTCTCATAGTCAAACTATCCTTAATTGTGTTAATCTATCCTTACAAGCCTTAATTGACTTGTTTAGCACTTGTTCTACATCCTAATTGATCAATTGCTCTCATGCCTTAGTTGAACTTGTTGCCTATATTATTGGTACATGCTATCTCTTTCATTACTGATTATCTTTAATTGAAGTTACTTTTCATGTTACCTCTTTTGTTGTTGAATACCATCATCTGAAGTTACTATTCATGCCATCTCTTTCATTGTGATTTCTATTATTTGAAGTCATTGCTACACATTTTCTCTTCCACTGTGAGTGAATTTTTATTTTACATCATGGTTATACATTGTCTCTCATTGTTGAGTTATTGGTATTGAAGTTGTGAAAGCCATTATCATGTTGAAACGCAATTGTTATTGTTGGAACATCCTCCTTGTTGAGCATTTTACATTCATTGTTGTTGTTGATATTCTTGTACCCAATGTGGTGGAGCCGTGGGCTAATGTTTTGGAAATGTTAGTATTGTTGATTGTTGGTAAATTGTGATATATGGGCACTTGTGGTGCGAGTTGTTATTGTAATGTGATATTGATGCACATGCGCAGTATAAGGATTGAGGTTAATGTGCATGTGGCGGCTTAAGGTGGGACTTAATTGCGCGTTGCTTGTAGGGCAACTACGTGAAGCCACGCGACGTCATAAGGTGGGCTAAAGCGCGTGTAGCTATTTTGAGAAAACTGTTTTCAAAATCTATTTCAAATGTAAGGCTCACGCAACAGTATAAGGAAAGATTATGATTGAAATTGAGAAATGTGATTACGAGGCGGTACCTCAGTTGTGATTCTTGATTTATACGAGGCGATACCTCGGGGTGATTCTTATTGTACACGAGGCGGTACTCGTTGTGTTCCTTTGTTGTTTATCTCATGTTCCAAAGAGCATTTGGCGGGAGTATTCTTGTTGTTTTGTTCTTCTTGTTCTAGCAGTTGTTGTCCGTATATGATAATTTTGGTTCTCTACAGTTGCTTCTTTTACGTTATCTCATGTTTAATTTTCCGGTAATAGTTCATGTTATTAACTCATTTCGTATAATTTATTTCTTCGCTTTCCATTATTTATCCTTATTACATTTCCATATTGCTTATCTATATCCTAGTAGGTGTCTTGACCTGGCCTCGTCACTAATCTATCGAGGTTAGGCTTGATACTTACTGAGTACAATTCTAGTGTAGTCATACTATGCTTCTGCACATTTTTGTACAGATCCAAGTACGTCTGCTTGTGCCTGCTCGGCGTCCATTGGCCTTAGAGTCCCCTTCCCTTATTCTCATTTACTGTGGTATTTTCTTTCGGATAGTGATGTAGTCGTTACTCTAGTTGTACTCTATAGAGTTTATGACTTAGTTCTACCGGTGTTGGGAAAGTACTTGTTGAGATTCTATTTCAGGAGTTTATATCAGTTATTCAGCCTTGAGCTGGTATTTTTTAAATTATTTCTATCAAGTTGTCATTAATTATTAGGCTTACCAACTCGTAGAGACTAGGTGCCATTACGACCTTCTATGGAGGAAAATTAGGGTCGTGACATTGAGGCTCTCCATGACGTTTAGATCCATGACTCTGCCATGGGCCACAGGTTCATCTTTAAAGGCTATGAAGGTGTCCTGTTGGGTGCGTCCTAGAAATTGAGGTATGAATCTAGAGAGATTGAGAGGTCAGCTTTGGACTTTTTGGTTTTGAAGTCTCAAGGATATCTTTCATAGGTTGCTTCCCTAGGGCTTTTTCATTGAGGCTACGCGCATCATCAGAGAGTTCATGAGAAGAGGCAAAACCTTCAGAGTAGTCTGATCCTAAACTAACTGGTTCAGGGGATATAGACGAGGGTTTTTCAGGTTGAGGCAGAAGAATTTTTAGGATTTTTCTCCATTGTAGGGTTGAGAACAGGGATTTGGAGATACAAACAATGTGAGGGAATTAGGAGGATGAAACTAGACCTTAAAGGAGTGAAAATTGACGGTTGAATACAGAAGGAAAGGGTGTCAGTGATACGACGTGATGATTGACTACCCTCTGAAAAGTTCTTAAAAAGATGTGAATAAGGAAAAGTAAGAGTCACATAATTAATGCTACTTACACAAACAAGGAAACACAGAGATTAAGAGACGGTAAAATAAAGAATAACTATGAAGGTCCTAAAATTTTGAACTAATAGGAATAATGCCAAGAGAATCTCGTAATGCACAAATTTTGTCCTCAAGCAGGGGTTTGAAAATATATCCGCCAATTGATCAATAGTGCTCACAAATAATAATTCCATGTTTCCTTTAAGGACATGGTCTCTAATAAAATGATGCTTTATATCTATATGCTTGGCTCTAGAATGATGCACAAGATTTTTCGAAAGACATATATCACTAGAATTATCACAAAATATTTGAATATGTTTAAAGAATATTTCATAGTCATCCAATTGATGCTACATCCAGAGTAATTGAGCACAACATTGTCCAATGGCAATGTACTCCCTCAGTTGTAGAAAGAGCTACTGATACCTATTTCTTATTGTTCCAGTAAATTAATGCCTTTACATGTAATTGACACGTTCCACTTGTAATTTTCCTGTCTTCTTTATGACCTGCGAGATCGGCATCTGAAAATCCTTCAAGTTTAAAATTGTTTGAATGTGGATATCATAGTCCAGAAGAAGTGGTTCCGATAATATAGCGAATTATCCGCTTTACTGTAGTTAAGTGTACTCCTTAGGAGCTGAACGAAGCCTGGCACATTTACAAACACTGAACATGATATCTAGTCGACTAGTAGCTAGGTATAGTAGAGATACAATCAATCCAGGATACTTAGTTTAGTGCACCAATTTCCCTTCTCATCCTTATCTAGATTTGTCGAGAAACTCATGGGAGTTCCAATTGCTTTGGCACTGCTCATTCCAAACTTTTGAATTAGCTCCTTCGTATACTTGGTCTGGCAGATGAATATGCCATTTTATGATTGTTGAATTTGGAGTCCAAAGAAAAATGTGAGTTCTCCCATCATACTCATTTCGAACTCACTCTGCATAAGATTTTAAATCCTTGCACAAATGAAGATTGATGCTGCCAAAAATAATATCATCTACGTAGATCTCGATAATGAGGTTACCTTCAGTGGATATGTTGATGAATAAAGAAGTATCTACCTTGCCTCTGATAAACCCATGATCAGATAAGAAGGAGCCCAGTCTTTCTTACCAAGCTCGAGGGGCTTGTATGAGTCCATAGAGAGCTTTAGCTAACTAATACACATGATAAGGAAATTGTGAGTTTTCAAAGTCAGGAGGTTGTTTTACATATACCTCCTCAGTAATAAAACCGTTTAAAAAAGGTACTTCTGACATCCATTTGAAATATTATAAAACCTTTAAAATATGCATAGACAAGTAATATGCGAACTGATTCTAACCGTGCTACCGGAGCGAAAGTTTCATCATAGTGGACTCCTTCCTATTGTGAGTAGCCTTGAGCTACTAATGTGGCTTTGTTTCTGACTACTTTTCCATCCTCATTTAACTTGTTTCTCAATACTTTGGTTCCAACAACAATAGCATTTGCCGGCTTAGGCACCAGTTCCCCGACTTGATTCTTGCCGAATTGATCAAATTCATATTGCATAGCTTGTACCCAGCTGGAGTCTTTTAAAGCTTAAAGCTTCATCAATCTTCTTTGGTTCTATTTGAGAAATGAGTGCAATGTTAGCCTTTTTCTTGAGAGCTTCATTCCTTCGTTTGGATCTCCTATGATAAACTTCTGTGCATATTCTAGTTAACCTCTCCATTCACTTCCATGGTCGCTTTGTATGGTTGAGATGAGATACTCCTTTTCTCTTTCAATTCTTTTGCAGAATATCTCAAAATGTTTCAAGGCTTCATCTTTATGAGATAAGAAAATTACCCATGTAAAACATGAGTAATCATTATGAAATAACAAAGGCATATCGTTTACCTCCAATACTAGCAGTCTAGTAGGTTCAAACAAGTCCTTGTGAAGTAATTGTAGGGGCTTGGTTCACAATGTCTTTGGCTTTGAAAGAGTTTATGGTTTGTTTGCGAAGTTGGCATGCATCACATACATGATTTCTAGAGAAATTGAATTAGGGAAGGCCAATAACTAGGTCATGTTTGGAGAGTTTTTCAATCAAATGCATGCTTGCATGACCAAGTTTTTTATGCCATAGCCATGGATCATCAGATATGGATGCTAAACAAATAAGATCATCTAGGTTTTCAATACCATCTAGAATGTAAACAATTCTATACCTTTTTCCTGGCAGAATAATTTTGCATGTCTTATCTTCAATACCACAGCCTGTTTTCTTGAATTTGAATTCATATTCAGAATGACATAGTTGACTTATGCTCAAGAGATTATAGTTGAGTCCATCCACAAGGTATACTTCTGTAATATCATAGTTATTAGTGAATGGAACTGTGCCGGTACCAATGATCTTTCCTTTTGAATCATCACCAAATTTGAAATTCCCTCCATTTATTTTTGTGACCTCATTGAACAGAATTTTGTCGCCCGTCATGTGACTGGAACATGCATTGTCTTAAATACCATTTTCCTTTATGATTCTTTCTGTGGTGTTCCTGCAAATAGGATTATCACATTCTTTTATGTACCCAAGCTTGCTTGTGTTCTTGTTAGTTAGTTCTACTAGGATCAAGACTATTTTTGGGTTTCCAAATCCATCCTAAAATATTAGATTTATGAAATCTACAAAAGGAATATTTGTACCCAGCCTTGTTACAGTAATGACACATAGGGTGGATCCAGTTTTTGATCTACCACTAGTGTTAGTACTTATGGACCTAATTCTAACAGGTCTTTTTCCAATAGACTTGTAAGTTGCTTGGTTAGACTTGACAGAACTGTGAATGGTGGATTTGCGCATGCCATTAAGTTGCAATTGCAATTCCTGAACCTCTTCTTGAAGAACATTTTCTCGATTTCACATACTTCAAGTTTGAGTTCCCAGTCTTTCTTTTCCCTATTGAGTCTCTTCAATTCATTTAGCATATTTTGAGACCCTTTTTTGGTAAGATCAAGAACATCCTACTATTCATTACATCTATCACAGTTATAGGGTCTTACCTCACCTGTTTCACCTCGTTCCATAAAACAATTTTCAGTTTCTTCTTTGCTGTCATTGTCTGATACATTTTCATCAGTCCAGCAACCAGAGTATTTGTTCATATTATTTTCTAGAATATTCACAAAACACAAGTTTGCTATTTCTTCATGTTCTAAGCTATCTTCATCGCACTAGCTTTCGAATGATTTATTTTTATTGAACCCTCTAGAGACTTTTCTTTTAAGATCCGGGCATTCAACTTGAACATGGTGATTCTCCACATTAAATATATTTTCCATCATTTTTGTCTTGTTCATTGTATTTTCTGGTTCTTCTAGAGGACATCCTTCTCCTTTTTGTGTTTCTGTATCTTCTCATTAATCCATTCATATTTCTCAAAATCATGTCAATTTCTTCTTCAAGAGCCTCTGCTTCATCATCATTATCGTTCTCAGATCCTTCTGTTATGGCTTTGAATGCAATTGTTTTCTTCTTCTCTTCCTGGCGCGTTTTTTCGAGATGTATTTTCTCAAACGCTATGAGATCTCCACGCAATTCATCATATGTTAGTTTGTCTAAATCTTGAGATTTAAGTGCAACTACTTTTGTGTACCATGTAGTAGGCAAACTTCTTAGGATTTTTTGAAACTATTCACCACTTGAGTATGGTCTACCAAAGGCTTTCAGATCGCCAATAATTTTGTTGAATCGAGAAAATATTTCTTCAATGGATTCACCTTCTTTCATCTGGAAGAGTTCATAGTCGTGGATCAATAGATTTATCCTTCTTTCTTTTACTTTGCTTGTTCCTTCATAGGTAACATTCAGTTTGTCCCGCATTTCCTTAGCAGTATCACAACTTGAAATGTTCTCCTATTATTCTCCACTTATTGCATTCTAGAGTAAATTTCGTACCTTAGCGTTAGCTTGAATAACAGTCATTTGCTCATCAGAGTAGTCATCTATATCTTCAGGATCAGCGGATTATTGTCCTTTAGCTTTCTTATCAAACTTCGATGCTGGAAGTGGATAGTTTTCTTTTTTGATAACACGCCATACTTTGACATCATAGGACTTTACATATATTTCCACATGCACTTTCCAATGAGAGAAGTGTTGTCCATTAAAATACGGTGGCCTTGCTTGAGATGTTCCTTCTTGAAAATGTGGTCCAATAGTTACTTGGTTTGACATGATCTTTTCTCAATAGCTGTTAAGCAAAAAGTAAATATGTGAGACCTGCTCTAATTCCAATTAAAAGTACAAGAGGGGGGTAAATTGTCAATTTTTCTTTTTATATCCTAAGTAGTTGACTAGTTTATCAATTAGTCGACTAAAAATAAAAACAGAATATAACTGAAGGCAAAATTAAAGTGCAGGAATTAAAGACACCCAATTTTTATATTGGTTCCGATACAATGTTAATCCTACTCTAGTCCCCTTGGGTTGCATGGGTGTTCTCCCTTCAAAGCTCCTTCAATAATTTCGTACAATTGTGTTGTTGTTATCTCCGAACACCAACCCACTTTTGGTTCTAAGTACGCTCGTGATTTTTTCGATATAAATCCTCACCAATGTTTTTCTATCTTTCTTCTCTCTACTGATTACACAGTAACTTCACTTAGATTAAAATGCTTGTTTAGAGTAGAATAAAGACTACGAAGCTGGTTTGATCAAAGTATGTCCGCTTCAAGACCGGTACAGATGCATATACACTTTGTGTGGTCTTCTGACTCTTGATTGATGTGAATCTTCAGATATTATAGACACAAGCGAGTTGATCCTTGAAAGGAATCGTAGAGTGATTCTTTCCAAGAATAAGGTAGAGCTTCCGTTGATTTGCCTTGACTTTTCCTCCACCGATAGACTTTTCCTCCACCGAGCAAATTTTCTGTTATTTGAGCAATCAAAATTAGATCCTTGATTCCAGGATTTAACTGTCTTCCTTTGATGGAGGAATCTCCAGTGCATAGATTAGCTATCTTGACTTCCTCTTATTTGGGTCCTTCATATAATATTCTACGTCAATCTGTTGTCAAATCCTTGATTGATTTTTCCTTCAAATTTCTGCTACTCCTTCCATTTTCGTCTCTTAGAGCTAATTTTTTATTGTCTTCCTTTCCTTTGCTTCTAGAGTGTTTTTCTGCACATGAAAGATATGTTATTTTGCATCATTAAAATAAATGCAGATCTAACAATTTAAAGGTATAATATAATGACCAAGTCGGTCATTTTTTGTATTTAAACCTTGTTCCCCTACATGATGCTTTTCGTATGCTTATTTGTTGTTTTGTGACTTGAAGGGATGGTTAGTTTGGTTTTGGGAGAATTTTGGAGTGAACTAGAATACTTAATTCCAAGGTTGGAAGCTTAAGTTATAAGAGTTGACCGAGATTTCAATTTTATATAAACGACCTTAGAATGGTATTCTGATGCTTCCAATAGGTTCATATGCTGATTTTGGACTTAGACATATGTCTCGATTTGGAATTGGAGGTTCCTAGGTTATTTTGGCTTAAATTGGCAAAAATTAAAAATTTAAAGGCTTGGAAGGTTCATAGGTTTGATTGGGAGTTGACTTTGAGGCTATTAGGTTCGAATTATTGTTTTGTGAGAAGGAATAATTTCGCTATGTCATTTGGAACTTGTACGCAAATATTAAGATGATTCCGAGTTGGTTAAAAGTGGTTCGACATGAGTTTTGAAAGTTGAAAGTTGAAAGTTTGATTAGCTCATTAGGCTTGTATTGAGGTGCGATTTGTGGTATGGATGTTATTTTGTGTGATTCCATACCTCAAGTAGGTCCGTGTCATGCTTTGGGACTGGTAGGTGAAATTGGAGGGGGTCCGGGGGCCTCAGATGTTTTTCGCATCCATTTTGGATTGTTTGGTGTCATGTGGGTATTTGTGATTCTGGATATTTTTGCACTTGCAAGGTTAGGCCCGTAGGTGCGAGTCCGTAGATGCAGATAGTGGGTCACAGGTGCGGAGGAAGGCTGGGGCAGGAGAGGACTGCGGATGCGGAGGCCTGATCGCAGAAGCGATTGCTAGGTGCGCTGCTTGGACCACAGAAGCGAATGGTCAGCGCTAAAGTATATTCTGCATCTGCTGGGAATTTCTTGCATATGTGGGGTCATAGAAGCATCATTTATACCACAGGCGCGATAGTCGCTAGGAAGAACACTTATAATCGAGCGTTTGGATTATTTTATCATATTTTAAGATTGAGAGCTGGGATTAGGTCTATTTTTGAGGTGATTTTCACCACTTGGATTTAGGTAAGTGTTCTTCACTCCAATTTCATTTTATTTTATGAATTTATATTTTGGTGTTTGATTGTTGAATCTAAGAGAGTAAAATTGAGAGTTTTGGCAAAACTTCTCTAAGTAAAAAATAGAGATTTGAACCCTGATTTGGAGCCGGTTTTTGATGAAAATTGTATATTGGACTCGTATTGGAATGGTTGTTCGGGATTTGTGTGTTTTGTCGGGTTCCGAGGTACGAGCGCGTATTGACTTTGAATATTTGTATAAAGATTGAAGCTTTAATATTTTGGGTTGTTTCTTTTGTCTTTATTGATGTTATTAAGTTATTTTTACTAGATTTGGGTCATTTGGAGTTGAATTTGAATGGTTAAGAGATATTTGCTTGATTTGAGGTTGCCGGGCGAAGGTAAGTCTCTTATCTATCCCTTTAAGAGGGAATTTTCCCCATAAGTGACTTTGTTGACTTGAATTGTGCTTTATTTGATTATGTGAAGTCGCTATCCATGTTCAATCGATTTTATGACTACTCAATAATTTATATTGATAATTTAGAAGCATGACTAGTGTTATGACTTATTGATTTGACATGAGAGTTATATTGCCATGTCGAACTTTAATGTAAAATCATAATCATGTACTTGCTATAATCGCTCCATGATTTCTATGTTTCTATGGCCCAATTAGTTCATGAAGCTATTACGATTAAGCTAAAAACATGCTAAATAGCTTATCGAGCCATTGTGATAAAACGAGATATAAGATTTGCCATAGCTATCACTTAGCCATTTGAGCTTTTCATCCGCATTCTTATTATCGTGAATCGTGCCCTTTATTATATTGTATCTTACACATATGCATGAGTAGAAAGTGATTATTGGGAAAGTTGAGGATTTTGGTATTTCGGACACTTGAGCGGACGTTGGTACTGATTATTGGTTTGATGATGTTATGATTTGGAATAAGTTGTGCACTGCAATGGTTGATTAATGATCATTATTTATAAATGATCCACGCTTGGATTATGGATCCGTCCCTCATGAGTCAGGTAATTACCCATGTTACCTTGGGCCCTATGAGCATAAGCGCCCATGATTCTTTTGGTGCTTCTTTGACACATGGATGTGTCAGGCACATATATTGTTTTGTGATTATTGAGAACAGGATCCCGAGCATGTATGCTAATATTTGTTTAGATTCATGCCATGAGTTGAAGAATCATTGTTGACTGGTATTAATTTTATGCGAAACGTGAGATAATGGTTATTTTATTTGATTATGATTATTTGAAAAATATGCCTAAATTTCATATGAGTTGGATTTTATGCTTCTATGCTTGTTGATGATATCATGTCTAGCTTTCTGCTGGATTATTCTCTCACCTATTTATTTCACTGCTAGTAAGAGTTGGAGTTCACTTCGCCACTACTTCTTCGAGGCTAGACTTGATACTTACTGGATACTATTGTTTGTATTCATACTACGCTTCTGCATATTTTATGCAGGTTCTGAGGCTGGTATGAGTGGTATTCATCCAGGATAGTAGGTGTATCCGTAGAGACTTCTGGTGAGCCGCTATACTTGATCGATTCGAAGCCCCTAGAGTCCCTCTCCCCACTTTCTTCTTATGTCTATCTATTTTTTCGGACAATGTATTCAAATGATTTTACACTCATTAGATGCTTGGGATTATTGTGACATCCAATTTTGGGTAATGTATTTATCTATACCATTAGACTTGATATTATCCCGTTCTCCTAATCTTATTGAGCATTTTGTTAAAAATCTACTAATTTGATTTAGTTTTTTGATTGTTACTATGTTGGCTTGCCTAGGAAGCAAGTTAGGCGCCATCACGACCTTTGGTGAGATTTCGGGTCGTGACAAGTTGATATCAGAGCCCTAGGTTCTAAGGGTCTCACAAATCACTAGCATGCCTATTGAGACTTGCGGATCGGTACAAAGACGTGTGTACTTATCTTTGAGAGGTGATAGATCATTAGGAAACTTCTTTTTCTAGATTCCTCATCGTGCGTTAATTATTGATGTCACGACCTAATATCTCAACCATGGGGTCGTGATGGCGCCTAACATCCGCCTGCTAGGCAAGCCAACATTAGCACAATAACTAAAATAGTCTAACAATAAAAGAGGCATTAACAGTAATGAAACTGGGAAATAGCATAAACATATAATAGGACTACAACTAATGCTAACTAAGACTATCCCTAGAATCTTGTGTCACAAGTACATGAGCTACTAGAATACTACATATAAAGTCTAAAATGAAATACAAAGCTATCCGATACAAGATAAATAACAAAAAAAAATAGGAAGGGGACTCCAGGGTCTACGATCGCCAACTAGCACAACCATAAGTCTCCTGAAAGAAAAAGGTCCGAGCTATCACCTCTAAATGCCGATAGGACCAACATCAGAATCTGCACAAGAAGTGCAGAAGTGTAGTATGAGTACAATCAATCACATGTACTCACTAAGTATCGAACCTAACCTCGACAAAGTAATGACGAGGCTATTGCAAGACACTCACTATATACATGTATGAGTAAAAAGTAAAAAAGCAATAATGAAATAGAGAAATGAATAATTACATGATAGCCGAAAAAAAAAAAAAATGACAGAGGGCCCCAGCATATCATCACCTCATAGTCTTACCACACAAGATAGTGGCAGGATATAGAAACCAAGAATAACTACAATTTATCCTTTCCGTTTCGACGCACAACCCGATCAACATATCAATACCAACCCGATAAAAAAAACATACTATATATATATATATCCTGGCGTGCAACCCGATCCACATATATATAATACTGTTATAGGGTGGAACTCGATCGACATATATAATAATAATGCTATTGTAGCGTGCAATCCGATCCATATATATATATATATATATATATATATATATATATATGTATATGAATATATATATAATACTACCAACTACAGTGATTCTCACAACGTAGCATAAAAAGGGAACTAAAACACATAGTTTCTCTAAGGCAATACAATATTACATAGTAGAGTGAAATAGGAGGCAAGTAAATGCATGAGACAGGTAAAAGCATCTATCTAATAACATGTAAGAGCATATAACAAGTAAATACGGACATAAAATCAAGGCACGAGTAAGTGAAAGCACGTAACGAATAAAGACATGTAATAAGGGAAGGCATATTTGTAGCATGTAAGGACATGTAGCAAGTAAAGCATAGAACAAATAAAAACATGGAATAAATGAAGACATGGTATAATAAAGACATGCAATTAAGTAGTACACCCCGCATGCTTGAACCCATGATGACGCATATACACTCGTCATTTTGAATATACACCGTCCCCGCACATAATTCATGTAGCAAATAAACCAGTCAAGTCCTAATTCCCTCAAATCAAGGTTAATCACGATACTTACCTCTTTCTGAACAAAGTCAACAATCCAACACGACTTTACCTTTGGAACAAGCTTCCAAACCACTCGAACCTAGTCAATTATTGTTCAAACACATAAACACAGGCTTTAGAAACTACCTTCAAATGAAAAATATTCAATATTTAACATAATTGAAAAAGTCAACAAAAAGTCAACCCATGCCCACGTAGTCGAAATGAAAAATTGAGACCAAATCCAGATTATCCATTCTTCTGAGTCCGAATATGTAGTTTGTTTCGAAATTAGACCACAAGTTAAGGTCTAAATCTCAATTTCATAAAATTCCTAAATTCTACTCAAAGCCCCAATTTCTAGTCTATCAAATATAGGATTTGATAGTGAAAATTCATGAAGAAGTAATGGAAATTGAATGAAAACAAGTTAAAGTACCTAAGCTATGAAGTTGGGAAGAAATTGCTCTCCAAAAATTGCCTCTATAGAGTCAAGGCCTAAAAAATGGTATAAAATGAGCGACGTCCCGAAATTCCGACATTTTACCCTGCTGTAGGTATCACAATTACGAACTCTTATTCGTAATTGCGATGTCCGCAAATGCAAACCACTGATCGTAAATGTGATCAGTTCTTGAGCCCTTCTAATGTCGCCGATGCGACATATCCTTCGCATTGTGAAGCACACATCCATCACAAAAGCGATCAAAACTTCGCATTTGCAAAGTTGTCTAGCCCAACCCAGTGTCACAAATGCGACATAGATGCCACAAATGCGATACCTCCCATCTCGTAAACGCAATAGTTACTTCGCGAAAGCGAAGTTCCCAGACCCTTCCTAGTTATCGCAAACACAAGCCTAACTTTGCCAGAGCGAAGCTTGCATTTGGGTGCATGTTATCACGAATGCGAGACCTATAGGCCATGAACACTAGCAATCACCTGTTAAGCAAAAATTTATCCGTAACCTAACCGGAACTCACCCAAAACCCTCGGGCTCAAATTTGAACATTCATGCAAGTGTAATAACATCATAAAAACTCGCAAGCTCATATCATCAAAATAACATCAAAAATCAAGAATTGATCATTAAAACTCAATATTTTCAAGTTAAAAACTCAATTTTCCAACTTTTCACATAACGCACCAAAACGACCTTGGGTCTCCCGGGACCCTAATCAAACATGCGTCTTACCGAAATCATCAAAACATCAATCCTAGGTCATTTACCAATAATGTTGTCCATGATAAGTGCTAGCCATTTTTAAAGTCAAAAATCATATTTTCTTTATAATTTGTCATATAAAATTTACCAAAATCAAAACGGACTATGCACGAAAGTCATAAATCATCAAATTGAGCTATGAAACGTCTCAAAACATAGAAAAGAAAGCTAGTACTCAAAACGACCTTTTGAATTGTCACAATTGACTTGAATGTAAGTACTTCTATTATGTTCTCTCACTAATGGTGAGGACTCGTGCATCTGGAGCAGTAAAGGATGCAGGAGCAATACCATCGATTGTGACCGGGAGAGGCAGAGGCCTAGGTAGGGCCAATGCCGCTACTTGAGGCTGTATTACTACAGTTAGGGGTGGGGTATCCACCAGAGCCTGAGGCTAGGCCAATTCGAGCACCTTTAGCAGGGTCGTATGTCAGTGACTAAGTATGAGGCGAAGTTCACTAGTCTTGTCATGCAGCTTTCTTGATCCTCACTGAGGCAAAGAAGCTGAGGAGGTTTATTGATGGTCTGAATTTTGGCATCACAGTTACTACAACTCGAGGGTTAGAGATGGGGGCTTATTTTTAGCAAGAACTAGAGATAGCTCGATGGATCGAGCATGTTCGCAGCTAGGGTAGACTAGTCATGATGAGTGATACGAGCCCTCATCATTCTGGTGGTTTTAGTGGTACCTCATCTGGAGGTAGAGGGCAGATCAGTAGAGGCCCTCCTAGCATGGAGAGTTGTCAATATGGGCTGGCCCGTCCCAACCTAGCCCAGCCATGCGGGCTTTGGCATCTGACGGGCTGGGTTGGACTGACCCACTATTTTGGTGGGCTTTAAAGTGGTCAGCCACAGGCCCCCACGGGCCGGTATATATATATACACACACACAAAAGTCTATAAGCATACTTGTTGGATTGAAAGCTTCTGAAAAACTTAATCACTTTTGATATTGTCCTAATAGATTGCTATAAAATACTATAAAAGAGGAAAATATTTCATTCATTAAAAGTCAATTCTCAAAACAAACTACTCAAAAATATTTTTAAGGTGTTCATGACATATCCAACACCAACAAATCATCTTTATCAAGCACATTTAAATCATCTCATAAACCAAAGTTGTGTTAACATCTTTATTTTCATCTATATCTATAATTATATGCAAATTTAATTAGTTAAACGTTAAGAAATAACTAAAATTTTAAGAAAAAATATTTAAACTCACACAAAAAATATTAGATGTTTGAGATTAGATTACTCTTCTTGTTATTTTTAGTTCTCTATATTTTTATATTTTTAATTAAATATGTTTATTGAGCCCACGGGTCGGCCTAGCCCAGCTTCGGTCAAGCCTCACGGGCCTTAAGCTTGCTTGGGCCGGGCTTAAAAGCCTTATTTTTAAATGGGCTACAAAAATCTTAGCCCAACCCTATTAAATCAGGGACTAGGGTGGGCTAGCCCAGCAGGCCAAGCCCATGTTGAGGGCTCTACTAGTATGCTAATACAGTATATACAGCACGGGGCCTGTGATGTGGTGTCTCCGTCATCTTTCAGGTTCCCAATTCCCACGTCCTTTGGTGCTCTTGCAACGAGCTCATACCATGCTTCGTCGATGAAGGGTTCCTCTAGTGGGTATTCGGGTCCGCCATGTCACGCCTTGAACCATGTCCTGTGGTAACACGACACTCGGTGCTTGACTGCATGTGACTGAGTGAACCAACTGGATGGCTGGATCAGCATGTGGTATAACTGTAAGCTAGATATAAATATACAACATGATGCTCTACTAAAGAGTCTGATTGAAATATCATAAATGCAGAAAGTACTGAAAATTCTGCAAGTGTAAATGAGTAGCTGACAAGGCTAACACATAAAAGCTTACTAACATCTGGCTGACTGGACTATAATCTACGAAGCCTCTAAGAATACTGAAATGCTAATTGTTACCGGGACAAGGTCCCCGGCATACCTTACTAACTGAAATACTATAAAGACTAAAAAAAATAGGATAATTCCCCAGAAGGCTGGGGCTCACCAATAGCCGATACGAGATGTCCTAACAAGCAGAATCGTCAACCTGTAAATTGTTACCTGCATCGCGAGATGCAGGCCCCATGCAAAAAGGGACTTCAGTACATTTGATTTGCATTGGTATGTAAAACAACTAAAAGAAAGAACTGTAAATACTGAAACTGAAACTGAACTGATAATTGATAATTGATAACTGAACTAAACATAGGAAGTAGGGATATGAATACTCCCTCTTCTGAATGATGAACTATTTATTTATCTGAATAAATAAACTACAGCCTCAGGCCCAATATATATGTGCACAAGCTACGGCCTTGGGCCCAAGTACACGTATACGTAACTACGGCCTCAGTCCTAAAGATGCATCAAGCATAAACTACGGCCTCAGGCCCAAATATGCATAAAGCATAAACTACATCCTCAGGCCCAAATACAGGTGTTCAACATTCAACAATTTAGAATCAGGAACTGAGAATCATACTGCAATGCATGATACTGAAATGCTGAACCATACTGAGTTACATGATACTGGAATGCTGAATAGAACTAGACTGAGATATGTATTCATAATAAATTGATTTGTCATAATTTAAACTCATAGGATATTGAACGATTATGAAACTATGTCATCTACAGAATAGAAGTTCTACGACTATTCATGGAACTAAGGCATAATTACTTTCTGAGGAAAATCGTAATAGTCATAATGAATGGGACGTAGGGAGAATCATAAAATTTCCAAAACGTAAAGAGAGTTAGCCTCACATACCTTAACTCTAGCCCTTTTTAAGAGTATCACGATGTTCGTCGCCCCTTTCAACGATAATCTACGTCAATATATATATATCAAGAGGAACCAATATTAGCACTAATGCTCATGTTTTAGTAACTTAGGAATTTTATCAAACACCTTATGGGTGTAAAGCCTCATAGCCCTTAGTAATAGGTCTTTTCTTCACCATGTTCTCATTCTACTACTTTTATGTGATTCTACAATCCCAAATGGATGTAAGTAAAACCATTTATCATCACCCAAATGTTTACAACAATCATAAGTCAACAATCCAAAACTTTAGCATAGTTCTTATGGTTCTCTTCATCAAACCCATTTACTATTCTCCCAAAAACTCATTAATTCATAGTTATAAATGTAGGGAGTAGAAGCATTACCTTTTTGAAGTTTACTCCTCTTGAATTCGAGTCCTGTGATTTTTTTTCTCAACAATGGTGTCTCCATCGAATATCTAATGATTGGAAGGATTTACCCATGTTAATAAGGTGTTGGAGAATTGATATTAAGTTAGAATCGTTGTTAGAACTTAGCTTGGATGATGGAGGGACTCTGGGGAAGTTAGGTTCTTACCCTTTCTGGAGTATGTTTTCGTGTTTGGGGTGTGGGGGATGAAGTAGGGCACTTAAATAAGTGAATACGTCCCAAAATTGAGGAGGAAATAAAAGTAGCTCGGATAAACATCGTCTGCACAGGGCATCATCAGGGGCACCAAAACTACAGTGCCTTGCACTATTAGGAGCGCTGACTTTAATGCCTTGGACAGTGCCTTGCATTGTCAGGGGCACTAAGGTTAATGCCCTGGACAGTGCCTTGCACTGTCAGGAGCGCTGAGGTTAATGCCTTGGACAGTGCCTTACACTGTCAGGAGCGTTGAGGTTAATGCCCTGCACAGTGCCTTGCATTGCTATCGCTGTGAGTTTTTATGGCCTTGCATTGTCTAAGGCTATAAGACGTACCTCCCATAAACTTAGTCGATTCAATAAAATTTTATGCACCTAAATATCGTTTTGATTCCAAAACAACAGTTTCCACCCATACTCATCCCGATATGACTTCACATGTTAAAAGGTCACATTAATACTCAATGAATGCGTCCACAACTAATTCAGACTTACGGAGTACTACATTATATGCTCCTCGAGATCATTTTTCTTAGAATGATTGTCCTGATTGTAACTACGACTGACTCTGGACGTTAAACAGGACTGATGGAAACATGTGAACACTGAAATTCCATGAACACGTGCATACTAAACTGAATGAATGCACGACTACTGAACTGCTGAGATACTGAACTGAATGGCTACTAAACTGACTGAATACTGAAAGACATGGAGATTGTAATATAAGGTATGAATGAGAAGGTTAGTTACCTTCTACATTTCCTGCTTGCTCTTCAAAGAGAAGGGGATATCTTGACTTCATGTCCTCTTCGGCTTCCCACGTAGCGTCTTCGATTTTTTGATTCCTCCAATGCACATTCATTGAAGCAATTTCCTTAGTTCTGAGCTTACGGATTTGACGATCAAGGATACCACTGGAATTTCTTTGTAAGTTAGGCTATCTTTAACCCCAATAATCTCTGTAGGAACCACAAGAGAAGCGTCTCCGATGAATTTCTTCAACATAGACACGTGAAACATTAGGTGTACAGTAGCTAATTCTTGTGGAAATTCTAACTCATAAGCCACCTCCCCGATCCTTCGCAGGATTCTGTATGGCCCAATATAGCAGGGACTAAGCTTCCCTTTCTTCCCAAATTTCATAACGCCTTTCATAGGCGAAACTTTTGGAAACACCCAATCATCAACTTGGAACTCTAAGTCTCTACAACGCATGTCCGAATAGGACTTTTGGCGACTCTGAGCTGTCTTCAAATGCTCCTGAATCAACTGGAATTTCTCCATAGCCTTATAGACCAAATCAAATCCTAACAACTCCAGTTCGCCAACTTCGGACCAACCAAATGGTGATCTACACCTTCACCCATACAGAGCTTCGTACAGTGCCATGTTCATAGTGGAGTGGTAGCTATTGTTATAAGCAAACTCAATGTGGGTAGATGATTACCTTTAAATCGATAACACAAACCCTCAACATATCCTTAAGAGTCTGAATGGTGCGCTCTGCCTGTCCATCTGTCTGAGCATGAAAAGCTGTGCTGAGGTTCACCCTTGTGCCCAATCCTTTCAGAAAGGATTTACAAAATTTCGTTGTGAACTGATCATCACGATCTGAGATGACGGACAAAGGAGTCCCGTGCAATCTTATAATTTCCTGGATATAAAACTTGGCATAATCCTCTCCTAAATCTGTAGTCTTCAGTGGTAAGAAGTGAGCTGACTTGGTAAGTCGGTCTACAATCACCCAAATTGAATCATGCTTCTGAAACGAGCGACGTAAGATGTTATAAAGTCCATGTTAATCATCTCCCATTTCCAAACGAGAATTTCTATACTTTGAGCCAAACTACCAGGCCTCTGATGCTCGGCTTTTACCTGCTGACAATTTGGACACTTAGCCACAAAATCTGCTACGTTCTATTTCATGTCGTTCCATCAATAGCTCTCCTTAAGATGATGATACATCTTTGTGGAACCTGGGTGAATAGAATACCTGGAATTGTGGGCTTCTGACATAATCCGGTCTCTGAGCCCATCTATGTCTGGAACGCATAATCTGCCTCTGTATCTCAAAGTACCATCATCTCCTTCTTCATTAAAAGCCATAGTCTTGTGTTTGTGAATCCCCTCCTTTAGCTGCAATAAGTAGGGATCACTAAACTGTTTTTCCTTCATTCAGCTACTAAGGAGGATTCCACCATGTTCTGAAGACAAAAGCCACCATCTCCGGAGTCCAAAAGTCGAACTCGTAGACTTGCTAATTGCCGGACTTCTCTCTTGTCTTCTTCAACATGAGCTAAGCTTTCCATAGAACGCCGGCTAAGAGCATCGGCTACAATATTTGCTTTCCCGAGATGATAGAGGCTATCAACATCATAATCCTTGAGCAATTCAAGCCACCTTCTCTGATGAAGAATTAATTTTCTTTGCTTGAAGATGTACTACAGACTCTTGTGATTTGTGAAAATATCAACATATACCCCATACAAAAAATGGCGCAAGATCTTTAGCACAAATATCATCGCAGCTAATTCAAGATCATGAGTCGGATGATTTTTCTCGTGAGCCTTGAGTTTTCTCGATGCATAGGCTATGACTTTACCATGTTGCATTAACACACACCCAAGACCAACTCCTGAAGCATCACAATAAACAATGAACCCTTCGGTTCCTTCCGGTAGTGTCAAAACTGACGCTGAAGTCAACCTCTTGTTTAACTCCTCAAAACTTTTCTCACAAGCATCAGACCACTGAAACTTGACCTTCTTCTGAGTCAATCTAGTGAACGGAGATGAGATAGAGGAAAATCCCTCTATGAAACGCCTGTAATAGCCAGCTAGACCCAATAAACTTCTTATATTGGATACTAAGGTGGGTCTAGGACAATTCTTCACTGCCTCTATTTTCTGAATATCCACCTTCACGCCTTCGTCTGAGATAACATGGCCTAAAAATGCTACTGATTTCAACCAAAATTCACACTTAGAAAATTTCACATATAAATTGTGATCCTGTAGTGTCTGCAACACAATTCTTAGATGTTCTGCATGGTCTGTCTCGCTACGGGAATATATCAAGATATCATCAATTAACGCAATAATGAACAAATCAAGATAAGGCTTGAAGACCCTATTCACAAGGTGAGTGAATGCTGCTGGCGCATTCGTTAAACCAAAAGACATTACTGAAAATTCAAAATGCCCAAAACGAGTCCTGAAAGCTGTATTGGGAACATTACCTTCCTTAACCTTCAACTGATGGTACCCCGATCTGAGGTCAATCTTGGAATAACACTGGGTGACCTGAAGTTGATCGAATAAATCATCTATCATGGGAAGAGGGTACTTGTTCTTGATGGTTACTTTGTTCAACTGACGATAGTTAATGCACATGCGCAAAGACCCATCCTTCTTTCGGACAAACAAGACCAGTGCACCCCCAGGTGAGACAATTGGCCTTATAAATCCCTTTTCTAGAAGATCCTTCAACAGGAATTTTAGCTCTTTCAACTCTTCTGGAGACATTCTATAAGGAAGAATAGATATCGGCTTAGTGCCAGGGAGTAGTTCAATTCCAAAGTCAATCTCTCTATCTGGAGGGACTCCAAGAAGAGATTCGGGAAGCACTTCTTGGAACTCATTTACAATTGGTACTGAATGGAGAGTGGGAATCTGAGCATCTGCATCCCTAACTCGAACTAGGTGGTAGATATACCTTTTAGAGATCATCTTTCTAGCCTTAAGATAGGAAATAAACCTATCCCTAGGTGGTACTGCATCATCCTTCCATTCTATGACTGGTTCACCAGGAAATTCGAAACTTACTATTTTGGTTCTACAACCCATTGTGGCACAACATGACTCTAACCAATCCATGCCCATGATTACGTCGAAGCCTACCATCTCCAATTCTACTAAGTCCGCTACAGTAAGGCGATGATACACTTTGACTGGACATCCCCTATAGATACGTCGAGCTATAACTGATTCTCCAACTGGAGTTGATATTTCAAAGGGTTCACACAACTTTTCTAGTTCTATCCCAAATTTCTTAGCAATATATGGGGTTACATAAGAGAGGGTGGATCCCGGATCCATAAGAGCGTAAACACCAAGGGTGAATACTATTAGCATAACTGTGACAACATTTCCATGAGCCTCTGTATCCTGACGGCCTTCCAGCGCATACAAGCGATTCCGACCACCGCATTACCGGACTTCCTTGCACCACGCCCTTATTGGGCCTAAGATTTCTGAGGGGCTGCTGAATTAGTGGACTAAGCTACATTGCCTCCACTATTCTGCCTTGTTGATGGACAATACCTCAAGAAGTGGCTCTGCTGACCGCACCCAAGGCAACCATTTGTGCCCGAACAACAAACTCCTGGGTGCTTCTCACCACACGTGTTGCAAGTAGGGTACTCAAGGCCTCTATAGCCCACACCACCATGTCACTATGAGCCTGCTGCTCTGAAATTCTGGCTTTTGTTATTATACTAGGACTTTTGAACTAGTGCAACAGCTGAAAATGGGGCAGGTCCTCATTTTGGTTTCCTGAAGAACTAACAATTACCACCTCCTTAAGATCCCCGATGGCTTAAATTTTCTGCAGACTTAGCTCTCTCGCTGAATTCCCTGTCCTCCTCTCTTTGTAGCCGCTCTTCTTCGTTCAGCCTGTCTTCGTTCCCTTGAACAAAGGCAACCATCTTAGTAATGGTCATGTCATTGTTCTGAGCAGCTATATTAGCATCAGCAAACAAGTCATCTGAAAGCCCCAAAACAAACCGCCTAACTCTGGCCCTCATATCACGTACCAATTCCAAAGCATACTTGGACAGAGAGACGAACTTGAGGTAGTACTCATTCACACTCATCTCATTCTTTTTGAGTCTCTCAAACTCTAAAGGCTTAGCTTTCAAGACCTTAATACATAGAAAATGCTCAAGAAACGTATCTGCAAACTCCTTCCACGTCGCAAGAGTCCCATCCTCCCCTCGAGACTCTTCTCATGTTTCATACCAAGTGTTAGCAACATCCTTCAGCTGGCAGGCAGCTGTAAGGCCCCGTAAAATTTTGTAAAGGAATTTAAGGTTTCGTGTTCCCGAAGTAGGCTTACTTATTTGAGGTTTCGTAAAGGAATTTAAGGTTTCCTGGCCACGAACTGGGCAACATCCTCGCAAGCTCGCCATGGCTCGGACTTTTTGGGTTGAACAATACACTGGGGAGTAAAGGAAAATTTTTTGCAGAAAAGGACATTTCTGCAGCCCACTATGCGGCCGCAAAATCACTCTGCGAACCGCAGAGTGAAGTAGTGCTGGGCAAATGTGGAGGAAGGTCTACGGTACATTGTACGATTGCATACCAGGTTTGCAGTGCATTATGCAACTGCAAAACAGGTCTACGGACTGCATAACGGTCGCAGACTAAAGTAGTGCTGCCTAGTTTTGGAGGGCCTTTTCGCGACCCATTATGCGGGCCACATACTGATTGTGTGGTACGGTCTACGATAGCAATCCGGTTCGGCAAGTTTATATTTTGGAAATTTTACCCGATCCCATTTTTATAAAAAGACATTGAGAGTTTGTCGTGCGAAAGTTCACCGATTGGCTAGTTTGGGAGTTCGTCTTGCAGACTCTAGTGAAGGAGGGGTGATTGTGCAAAATAGGGCTTAATCATCACTTATTTTAAAAGTCAAAGAGAAGCTATACAACAATCCATTATTGGCACAATTGAAAGAGGGGATTCATAAACACAAGACCATGCCTTTTCTCTTTGCATGAGAGATGGTACATTAAGGTACCAAGGGCGTCTATGTGTTCCAAATGTAGATGGTCTCCGGGAGAGAATCATGACCGAGGCTCACACTTCTAGGTATTTCGTGCATCCAGGCTCTACAAAACTGTATCATGATCTTAAGGAAGTCTAGTAGTGGAATGATATGAAGAGGAATGTAGCGGAATTTGTGGCGAGATGTCCAAATTGTCAACAAGTGAAGGCCGAACACCAAAGGCCCGGTGGGTTGGCACAGAACATAGAAATTTCAATGTGGAAGTGGGAAATAATTGATATGGACTTTGTGGTAAGACTACCTCACATTCCTCATAAGTTTGACTCGATTTGGATGATTATTGATCGACTCACGAAATCAGCATACTTCTTGCCGGTTAAGGCTTCCGATACAACAGAACAGTATTCTTAGTTGTATATCAAGGAAATAGTCAGGTTGCAAGGCACTCCAGTTTCTATCATTTCTGATAGGGGGACACAATTCACGGCTAATTTTTGGAAGAAATTTTAGCAAGAATTTGGCACTCAGGCAAATCTTAGTACAGCCTTTCACTCGCAGACTGACGGGCAGGAATAGCGGACTATTCAGACGCTTGAGGATATGTTGCACGCTTGTGTTCTTGACTTCAAAGGTAGGTGGGGTGATCATTTGCCACTCATAGAATTTGCCTACAATAATAGTTATTATGCTAGCATTTAGATGGCACTGTTCAAGGCTTTATATGGTAGGAGATATAGATCTCCCATTGGGTGTTTCGAGATTGGGGAAGCACAGTCGATAGGGCCAGACCTCGTGCATCAGGCTATGGAGAAAGTTAAAATCATTAAGGAGCGGTTGAAGACTGCCAAGAGTCGTAAAAAGTTCTATTTGGATGTTCGTCGTAGGGATTTGGAGTTCAAAGAAGATGATTGGATATTCTTGAAGGTTTCCCCCATGGAGGGTGTAGTGCGATTTGGTAAGAAAGGGAAATGGAGTCCAAGGTATGTCGGACCGTATAGAATCATTCAGAGGATCGGTGAGGTGGCGTACAAGCTTGAGCTACCACCTAAGGTATCATTAGTGCACTCATTGTTCCGATTGAGACTACTGAGGTTAACGATGAAGAGATTCCAGTTTCTATTATTGATCGGCAAGTCCAAAAGTTGAGAAATAAAGAAATTGCCTCTGCGAAAGTGTTATGGCGAAACCAGCAGGTTAAAGAGGCCACCTAGGAAGCTGAGGAAGAAATGAAGAAGAAGTATCCTTATTTGTTTGAATAGCCATGTATTTATAAATTTGTGTTCTATGAAAATGCTAAGAGTTACCTTCTATGAATTATGTATCATTTGTATAGTTGATGTTAAGGGTGTTCGTTTTCTGGTAATATATATTTGAGAACTGAGGCCTAGTGAGCAAAGCTGCCTCGGCTGGGCTATCCAACTCATACGCTCACTACCACTGATAAGCTGCTCCCTTAAGCTAGAACGTAGTGAAAGCACTCCCACTAGACTCCACAATACCCATAGTACGAAACATACAATGGCACTCCTCAAGAAATCCCTGGGCATCCTAAACCGCTGAAAGTAGGAGAGTGGTACTTGTACCTCTCGATCCTAAGCTGCTCCCCCTCAAAAGTTGCTGCCCTAACCTCAGGCTGAATTGGAGTGACCAGCTGTACTGGTATGACCTCTAGGACTTGGTGAACCTGGAGTCGCTACTCTGGGGTACGAGCGGCAGGAGTCCGTGCTTTTTCCCCGACCTGAGATGTGGCAGGAGCTAGTGCAATCAACCCCTCCTGAGCTAAAGTGCCGAACATGATCAGAAACTAGGCGAGAGTCTCCTGGAGAGCTAGGGAAGTAACAGGCATCTTAGGCGCCTCCTCTCCAACTTGAGCTACTAGTGACTCATCTGTATCAGCTCGTGCAGGTGCTCTAACTGCACCACGTGGACGTTCTCGGCCTCTACCCTAGCACCGACCTCTCGCGGCTCTAGCACGGGGCATGGGTGTCTGGACATCCGATCCGGCTGTACTTGTCCTCACCATCTATGAGAGAATAGAAGGATAGGAATTTAAAAGTACGAAGTCAACAAATTCGCACGATAAGGAATCAAAGAAGTGAAGCTTTTCCTAACAGTTCTATTGCCTCCCGAAGATAAGTACAGACGTCTCTATACCGATCCACGAGACTCTACTAAACCTGCTTGTTACTGTAACACATATTAACTTGGAGCTCTAATACCAACTTGTCTCGCCCCAATTTCCCTCCTTAGGACATCATGATGGCACTTAATCTCTAAGACTAGGTAAGCCTAACAACATGCTGAATAATTGAAATAACAATATTTATAAGTCTCAAACTCAACAGTTGTATAAAAATAATGTTGCAACTCAGCATATACAAATCCCGAGACCTGGCGTAATACAAGTCACAAGCTCTAAGTATGAATACTGGATAATCCTATACATCATGTTTATATATAAAGGATGATGAAATAAGAGATCTAGAGAGAGGGGGACTCCAAGATTTGCGGACGCCAGCAGGTATACCTTGAAGTCTCCGCAGTAAAGTCCCAACTAATGCCTGGGCTGGTATGAAGTACCTGGATCTGCACAAAAAGATGTGCAGAAGAGTAGCATGAGAACACCACAACGGTACCCAGTAAGTGCCAAGCCTAACCTCGGTAGAGTATTTACGAGGTCAGGTCAGGGCCCTACTAGAAATAATAAAAGACTGAACAAGTGTAGGCAGTGTAATAAAGACAGCTAGTGCAATACGGAGAAAGACAATTAATAGTATGCTAAGGAAACAAAGATAAAACACAAGTATAAACTAATGGGAAGCCCACGGCTCAACCACAAATAGTGCCAGAGAAACCAAACAGTAACAGGATTTGACATTAAAGAGCTCAAAGCTGAATCAAAATGTACACTAAGCCTCAACAATAACAATCGGAAGAATAACTCAATGGAATGATATTTCAAAACTCAACGCTTTGCCTCAATAGGAATCGCGGCCTTTGCAACTCAATACCAATTTCAACGACAAAATGTTCCAAGAAAATAGCTATTTCAAGTAAGAATTCAACATAGCTAAAAACAGGCAATTTTCACATTTAGCCCATGTCCACACTCGTCACCTTGCATAAACGGCCCATACACATCACATTTATCACAAGCAACACCAATCCTGAGGGAAAATTCCCCCATACAGATTTAGGCAAGCCACTTACCTAAAACCAGGCTAAATCAATCCACTAGAAGACCTTTCCCTCGATTTTCCAACTCCGACGGCTCGAATCTAGCCAACACAATTTCATGCTATAAGTATAACTATAGGAAACTAATTCAAACAATGAAATTATAATATTTGCAAAGAATTGAAAAATCGACCCCAAACGTTAACTCAGGCTCGCGTCTTGGAACCCGACCAAAATTACAAAATCCGAACACTCATTCAATATCGAGTCCAACCATAGAAGAATTGCTCAAATCCGATCCCAATTCGCCTTTCAAAACTCAACAATTTTGCCTAAGGAGTTTCTACCATTTTTCCCCAATTTCCAACTCCAATGCACTAATTAAATGATAAATTATCAATAGATTAATGTAAATTAATCAAAATGAGTTAGAAATACTTATCCCAAAGTTCTCTCTGAAAATCCCTCAAAATTTTGCCTCAAACTAAGCTCTCTAAGTTCAAAATGTAAAATATGAAATAAACCCTCGATTTTAAAACTTAAATCTGTTGCCCAGTTATTTACTCTACGCCAACGCGGAATGTGCCTCGCGTTCGCGATGCACAAAATACACAGCTGCTAGAAAATCCTCCTCTCGAACGCGAGATACCCCACGCGAACGCGACCCCTCTTATGCGCGCGCAGTGAACAAGATCTCTTACCTTCGCGATTGCCTATCCACATTCGCAAATGCGAAGAACAATCTCACCTGCTTGCCCAGACACACTTTGCAAACCCGAGACCTATCTCGCGAATGCGAAGAAGGAATCCAGAACTGAGGAAAACCAGACTTCAGCAATTTCTCAATGATCCGAAAAGCGCCAAACATGGTCCGAATTACACCCGAGGCCCCTGGGACCTCAACAAAAAATACCAAAAGAATCCTAAAACATCGTACAAACACGCTCGAAGCGTCACATCACATCAAACAACACTAGAATCATGAATCGCGCATCGATTCAAGCTTAAGAAACTTATGAACTTCCGAATTCCAAAACTCTCTCTGATTCATACCAAAACAACTCTGATTGACTTCAAATTTCGCATACAAGTCATAAATGACATTACGGGCCTACTCTAACTTCCGGAATGGGAATCC
This sequence comes from Nicotiana obtusifolia, assembly GCA_002018475.1. Taxonomy (NCBI): domain Eukaryota; kingdom Viridiplantae; phylum Streptophyta; class Magnoliopsida; order Solanales; family Solanaceae; genus Nicotiana; species Nicotiana obtusifolia. The sequence continues at coordinate 9,562 of MCJB01014413.1, read as the reverse complement.
GGCCCTGGTATTAATAAAGTCAACTCCTGGTCAAACTTTCCACAATCTTCCATTTTCCAACATTTGCCAATTCATGCAGAAACGACCCATGGACCTCTAAATCAATATATGGACACGCTCCCAAGACCAAAATGACCATACGGTATTATTGGAACCGTAAAAACTGTATTCCGGAGTCATCTTCACACAAGTTGAACTACAGTCATCTTTTACAACCTAAACATCCAACATAGGGACTATGTTCCCCATTTCACTCTGAAACTCCCCGAAACCAAAACCAAACATCCCAGCAAGTTACATAGCCATAATGTGGCACAAATGGATCAATATTTAGGAGATTGAGGCAAAAAATAATCAAAACGACTGGCCGGATCGTTACACTTTTCTACCATTTAAAGTTCATGGGAACAACCCTTCCAAAACAGTCCATTATGAACAATAACTTCTCAAACTATATGAAGTTGCTCCTGTAGTATCTTGCTCAAATAAAGCAACCAACATACAAACAACTTCAAGCACAGGTAATAGAGTATTACACATACATAACACAGTATTAAACACTTGAAATTTCAGCCAAACACAACTCAAAACAATCTTGATAACACAACCTCAAAGAGGTGATGTTCTTCACTAAAACTAATTTTTGATGGCCAAAATTCGATGTAATCACTTGGATTCGCCTTCAAACCCTTATGGAACTGTTCGGGAACCTTTAGAGAGTGTAGGGGTGAAGTATCGTCGGAAAGAAATGACCAAAGATTAGCCCTAAAACTTAATTAAAAGACCCTTAATGTGACAACAACACGATAGGAGCACTTTCCGCTACATTTATGATGTTCTTGATGTTAGACTTAGGTGGTTTACCTTAGAAATCATCTTGAAACCTTTGAAAGCTTTAGAGAGCCTTTTGGGAGATATGGGGTGTGCTCTGGTCGAAAAATGAGAGAGAGAATGGTTTCCTCCATTTTTATAACAAAAGGATAAGCTTGCACCGCCTAGGTGGGTCCCATAGGAGCTATCCATGCAGTCTTAGCAAAAATATATATATATCTCTAGTATGATATCGTATCGATGAACGGTATAATGTGTTGGAAATAAGACTCGTATATCTTCAATTTTGGTGAGGTATCACCCTGTAACTCAAAGTATATTGAAATAAAAACTCAGTGACATTAGACCTACATTTCAGTAAGATTATGAACGTATCTTCCGATAAGTATTATCGATTTTTATTTTACAACTTGTTTGACTTCAAAACATAACATACAAATTTTATCTGATTCAGGTACCTTAAAACATAACTTCTTTGGCATATAATAAACTCCTAGTTTTACCCCCGAAAGTACGGGTTATAACATCTTTGATTCATTTAGCCTCCAACCCTCACGATACTTCCATAATACCTGTGTTAACTCATCATTATCTTTTTAAAGGTCCTTAAACTCTCCGACTTATATCGGTTAACTTAAGAAACATTCCAACATAAAATTATAGGGTGTAACATAGTTCCAGTCAGTTCGCTTTAAGAAAACTTGATGGGCGCGAATTAGTTTATTTTGCACTGCCAGCGGCCTTAGCTCAAACGCGCAGGTTGATATCACCAGTTAAGGTTGCATTCATTTGTTCATACTCAATTTTTTGGGGTATGATGGGCTAGTCTGGAGATGGTAATATACTTCTTTTAGCCGTGTTAATACTTTATGTCATGAATACATACCCGCACCTATATTTATTATGTCATTGTGCATCTTATTTATTTTCTCCTAAGCATATTTATATATTATTAGAGATGGATATTTGAATACATATTAAAATGATTATGGCACAGTGGAACATTATGAGCGGATTGATATTGTTACAGGGCGATGGTTTATGCCGTGTGGTTATTGTGATATTGATATGTTATTGCACGATGAATTTTTTTGAAGCGCGTGGATATGGATTCGTCCCTCAAGAGTTAGGTGATCACCTATGTTATATTGGGCCTTATAAGCGCAGGTGATACACGTATAGTGTTGGAGCACATGAGATATGCTAGATTATGTTGGAGCATATTGGATGTGATGAATATTATTTATGATTGAGTCTTGAGGATGCATAAACATCCTAAACTCATGTAGGATCATTCATATTGGTTTTACTTTGTGCATGTTATCCTTATATACGAATATAGCAATTGAACAATGATTTTGTTATCTTGTTCTAAGAAGCATACTTATCCTATCTCTGATTTGTGCACCTTACTATATATGTTGTTCTTGATTATTTTTTTGAGATTCCATGTTGTTAGGAACTTCTCAGGTTGTGAAGGTGAATATCATTTTTTTGGTCAAAATCTCGTGACTACTTCTTATTTATTTTTATTTTTTTGGTTAAATATAAGTTTTTATTAATAGAAATAAAATACAAGGGTGAAGGGGGACATAAAGCTTACCTCTCAAATGTAAATACATGTACCTGTAGTCATCCTAAAGTGTTGACTAATAGTACTTGAGTAGCAAAAGAAAGTTAGACCTATGGTGATGTGACGATTGCCTATTTTGTAGTAGACAGTCGTATGTACAAAAATAATGTGCATATTTCCTAGGTCAGCTATACAAAAGAGTATATATTTTTCTACTATGACTGCATGAATAAGGGAATTATTCCCTTCTATATTTCTCTGACAAAAAGATATGGTGTTAGGATTTAGCAAAAGAGTGACAAAAAAACGCGCGCAATCTTCAATTTTTCTTTGACCTCTGGAACAAGGAAAGCCAAGTTGAAGATGGCTATTAGTGTGTATTTTGTGGTTGCACAGTTGTATTGATTTTGATGTTGGTTGTGCCATTTTAAGTCTGTTATTGTTGATGTTGTGATTGTTGTGAGCTGAGTGTTGAAACTGCTGCTGAGTGTTGGAGTTGTTGTTTCTGGTGATGATCAAGTGTGAGGAGGGTGTATGTGGTTGGTATGTCCTGTTGTACCTATTGATTGCTATGTTTTCTTCTGGGACTGCCTTTTGGTCTATGTGTGGATTTAGAGTTCTCTGAGTTATTAGCTGGTCCAGTGTTGGATGATGAGTCTGTTGTGGTGTGTTGCTTTGGAGGATGCTTGAGTTTGATGAGAGTGTGTGAAGTTGGTGTGTTCTCCTGTGATTGTTGATACCTCTGTCTTCTTGCTGATATCCTTGGCTTATTCTGTTGTTTTTGCGTGGATGATTTTTCTGCTGATGGTGCATTAGCTGCATTACTGTGATGTGGAGTTGCTGTTGTGTTATCATGTGTCTGTGTGGGTTGTTGCTTCTACGTTGCTGTATGTTGGCTGAATGTCGCTGCTGTTGTTGTGCATCTATGTATGTTATGTGTTCTGCTTTCAGGTAATTGAATGGATTGCTACTTCTGTTGTAGTAGCATTGTTGATTTTGTTGATATGAGTTGTGTCCTTTGTTCAGTGAGATGCTTGCTGAAGACTGTATTGCTTGGTAGTTGTTCTTGAAAATGGATCATGGTGATTGCTGTATTTGCAATAGAATGAGCACCAAGAGTGCTAATACCATATATTGCGAATGCAGCAATAGCCTGGTCCAGCTCAAGTTGGCTTCTGTCCTTGTGGCATTATAGGGTTCAGATATGACTTTGATCCTTTGGTTCTGAAAAGAGTGATAGGTGTTGCTTTGATTGGTTTTGTTCTACTGTTGGTGTGCTGGCTGGTTTACTTGTTGAGGCTGGTACTGTGTGATGGTTTCTTTTTCTGATTTGTCGTTGATTTTCTTTATATTTCTATATAGGCCAGGTATCTACTTTGTGATGTTGGTGAGTGCTGTGTTGAGTAGTTGAGTTCTATTCTGATGCACCAATATGCTCAAGTCCTTCTTTTCTGCAGAGAGCAGTGGGCCTGTGTTTTCTGATTGCAGTTTCTTTGTGAAAGTTTTCTTTGCTGTTGTTGTGCTCTTGTTTTGCTGTAGTGACTGTGCTGCATTGGCATGCTCCTGTTTTCCTTCCTTGCAGCCAGCAAGAAGCCAATTGGTATGTCTTGTTGGCTGTTGCTGTTGTGCTCCTGCCTTGTTGCAGAGTTTGTGTTGAAATGATGTCTTCTTTCCTGCATTCAGCAAAAAATCAGTAATTGCATCTAGCAACAGATAGCAGCATGTTAGTGTAAAAGCCATTGTTTTAGTCCCTCTGTTCTTCCATGTGCTTTTTGCAGAGTTTAAGCTTTGCTGTGATCAAGTAGTGTGCCTGCAAATTAGAGAAAGTGTTAGTACAACATTGTACATTCTTAAGTTGTTGTTGTTAATCTTTTGTGCAGTGGGGAGAAAGTGTGTCTGTGGCTTACTATAAAACCACTGTTTCCTTTTCATGCTTGTTATTTTCCTACCTTCACTCTTAAGTATGGGCATTGCATTTTATCTTCATTAACTATTCTTCTGCCCTGTATGTCTAAGTGCCAGAAGTCATAGCACTCAATTCTCTCAAATTCTAGTGCATAAATTGCAAGATGATCAGCTAGTTTAGTTCCTTCTCTGTATATGTGTGTTACATTAAGTGTGAGGGCTTCTTTTAGTTGCAGTGTCTCCTCTACTTGATCAATTGTGCACCATGGTGGCTTCCAAATGCCATTGATGATGTTGTTCAGTAGCATTGAGTCTATTTGCAGCCATATGTGGGAGTAGCTTTGTGATCTGCAGAACCTTAATGCTTCCACAATAGCTGTTACTTTTGCTATTGTGTTTGTTCTTTCTGGGATTGTTGTGCCAAGTGCATATATGATCTCCCCTGTTTCATTTCTTAACAGTATCCTATTGAGCTCTTTCCTGGGTTCCCTTTTGATGCTCCATCAGTGTTGACTTTAATCCACCCTTCCTTTGGAAATTCCCATATAACTTTGTTGAAAGTTAATCTTGGGGTGTACTTTTCCATCATGTGCAGGAGATCTTGCCATTTGTGTGGGACATTGAGTCCTAGTTTTCTTGCTTGGACTAACGCTTGTAGTGTTGTGGAAACTTGATAAATGACCCTGCTAACTGTAACTTTCTCCATGTTTGCAGCAGTTCCTTCTTTTCCAGAGCTCCCACACAATGCAGGATGGAACTACCTGCAGCACATGTTTGAGTCTGGTGATTGTTTGTGTTGTCCAGCATTTGGTTATGGCTTGATGCAAGGATAGGCCTTCAAGTGCTATTCCTGCTCTTGGTAGAAAGTATTTCCATACTTGAATTGTTGTGCTGGATGTAAAGAAGAGGTGCACCAAGGTTTCCTCCTTTGATTGTGTGCAACACCAGCATCTTGATGGCATTTGGTATCCCAGTCTTTTCATGAAATCATCTAGAGGTAGTTTAGCCTTCCAGACTCTCCACATGAAGAAAGCAATCTTAAAGGGGAGGCCTTTAACCTAGATCATCTTGTAGGCTCTTCTGGGTTCATCTCTTCTTCTGAAGTATTCCCAGGCAGATTTGACACTAAAATTTCCTTGAGTTTGTAGCATCTTGTGTGTTATATCCATGATGTCTCCCCTGTTTGGAGGCTTTATTGATTCCACTATGTGTGTTGCAATTTCCTGTAAAAAGGCTTCTGAGAGTTTATCTACATTCCAGGTTCCATCTTGCAGGACATCATTTACATTGTGTATTGATTCATCAATTGGAAAGTCTGCTGGTACTATGAAGTAGAGTGCTCCCAGTCCAGTCCAGTTGTCATACCAGAAGAGTGTGGATCCCATTTTTAAGTGCCAGTTGATTTGATGTTCTATGTTCTCTCTACATTCCAGCATCTTCTTCCATGCTTGTGATCCTCTTTTCCATGGAACTAATACTGCATTATGTTTTTTGCAGTATTTTTGACGCATGTATGCACTCCAGAGGCTAGGTTTGGTTCTAAAATTCCACCACAGCTTACAGAAGAGAGCTTTGGACATGTCATGTAATGATCTGAAGCCTGCCCCCCCTCCTCGCAGGGCATACATAGAGTGTTCCATGAGGACCAGTGTCTGCTGCTTCCTCCCACAGTGCTGCTCCAGAAAAATTGGGCAAAGAGTTTGTGGAGATTATTTATTACCTGTTTTGAAGGATTTACAGCTGATAGTAGATGTACTGGCATGCTTTGGAGTACATGTTTAATCAATACTGCTCTGCCCCTATTGAAAGTAATTTGCCTTTCCAAGATTGTAATCTATCTTGTACAATGTCTTGATAATAGATTATCCTTCTTCTAGAATAGAAAATGGGACAGCCAAGATATGTGAATGGGAAATCCTACCTTTCAATGCCAGTGATTCTTTCAACTTTTGCGATCACCTCAGTATTGGCAGAGTGATGTATATATATATAGCAGACTTGCTTTTGTTGATCAGCTGGCCAGATGCTGCTTTATATGCATGTAAAACTTCCATTATTAGTTGTAAGGAGGTGGCATCAGAAGAAGAGAAAATAATTGTATCATCTGCATATGATAGATGATTGATTTTTGGACTCCATTTGGGCAACCCAAAGCCATAGAAGTAGATGTTTGAATGCAGGGCATTTAATCCCCTTGAGAAAGCTTCAGCAGCCAGAATGAATAGAGTAGGTGATAATGGATCGCCTTGTTTAACTCCTCTTGTTGATTTGAAAAAACCACGTGATTGGCCATTGATGAGTACTGAGTACTAGTTATTCCCAATGGTGTCAAAAATCAGACCAATGAAAGCTTCACTGAATCCCATTTTCCTTAGCATTTTTGTCAGAAAGAGCCAAGATAATCGATCAAAATCCTTTTTCATGTCCAGTTTGATAATCACATTTGGTCCTGCTCTTGTTCTTAGGCCAATGTCTGTGATTATTTCCTGTGCTAGAAGAACATTTTCAACTATTGTCCTGCCCTTTACGAATCCTGCTTGTTCTTGGGAGATGAGGGTGGACAGTATTCCAACCATTCTTTCATGTAAGACTTTTGAGAAGATTTTATTGATGAAGTTGCTAAGGCTTATGGGCCTCATGTCATAAAATGTTACCACCTCTTTCTTCTTGGGAAGTAGTACCAAATTTGTGTGTGTTACACATTTTGGTAGTTGTCTTCCTGCAAAGAATGCTTTGACCATGTTGTAAATGTCTGCACCAATGATTTCCCAGCAGGTGTGGTAGAAAGAGCCTGTGAATCCATTTGGTCCTCCTGCTTTATCACCATTCAAGCAGAAAACAGCATGTTTGACTTCTTCTATTGTAGGTGGTTTGATCAGTTCTGTGTTTTGTTCCGAAAAAAGGGGCTGGATGTTGTCCAGGATTCTGAAATCAGATGGGATTGTGTTTTCTGAGAATTGATCTTAATAGAAATTGAGTGCTTCTTCTGCTATCTGTTTTTCTTCTTCAATCTAGGTACCAGTATTGTTTTGTATCCTTCTTAGTTGGAGTCTTCTTCTTCTGCCATTCACTTGAGCATGAAAAATTTTGGTGTTTCTGTCTCCATCCTTGAACCATGCCATTCCTGACTTTTGTTTCCAGAGTTGCTCTTCTATTGCTAAGTGCCTGATCATCTGTGCCTGAATTCTTGCAGTCTTTCCCTATTCTGTTTAGTTGTCCTATCTTCGAATTGCTTTTCATGTACCAGGACCACTTCTTCCATGCTTGCTATGTTTTGAAATATGTCCCCATATGTTGCTAAGCTCCAAAGTGACAATGCTTTTTTCAGCTTTTTAAGTTTGTAATTGAAGATTATGAAGGGGTCACCGTTGAAATCTGCTTGCCAATTCTCTCTTACAACTGCTTTGAAAGTGTCATGTTTAGTCTAGAAGTTGAGGAACTTGAAAGGCTTCTTGATTGTCCTTACTTCCATGTCACACTTTAAAAGAAGAGGGCTATGATCTGAGCCAATCTTAGGTAAGTGAGTGACCTCTAGCCTTGGGAATGTTTGTTGGAATTCTGCATTGGCTAAGCATCTGTCTAATCTCTTATATATGCAGTCCTCATCTGCTCTGCCATTCCACCATGTATATATGCTGCCTTTAAATCCCAAGTCAGTTAAGCTACAGGTGTTGATGCAGTGTCTGAAGTCATCTACCTCATTGAATGACACCGACAGTCCTCCAAATTTTTCTTCTTGATCACAAATCATAATGAAGTCTCCTCCTACCAGCCATGGAATTGTCATGCCTTGAGCTAGATCATACAGTGAATCCCAAAACTCTATCCTCTCTGTTGCATTACACTTATCATAAACCAATGTGAGTATGAGTTCCATCTGTGTTTCAGTGTGGAGAAGCTTCAAAGTGCGTTGTTGTACCATGTCAGTTAAGATTGTGATCTCATATACATTATCAATGAAAGCCCATATTTTGTTGGAGACATTAGCCACTGCTTGAGTGAAGCCAATTCTTCTTCTATACCTTTCCATCTTTCTTTCTTGTTGCATTGGTTCCATGATGCCAATGAATTAAAAATGATTTTTCTTGTGTAATGTGATTAGTCTTTCAAAAGCTTGCATTGTGTTGACTGATCTAATGTTCCAGATTATTGCATTCATCATTGATTGTTGGGGAATGTTAGAGCTCTTCTTGTTTGAACCCCTGCTGTAGAGGTTGTTGGAAACGCATTCATGAAACCTTAACTAATGACTTTGTGTCTTGTTGTAGGTTTTGATAATCAACAAACCATTATTGATGAGATGACGAGATTGCTATGGACCTTGTTGTGATTACAAGTCAAGCTCTCAAGATGCTAGAAATGCAAATCAATAAATGGAACAAGTTGATGTTGAAGCAAAAAGATTGAAGAACAAAAGACGACGCATTTAGTCGTAATATTATTTTGAGTTTGTATGTTGTTATTTTGAATTACCTCTCGTTTTTAAGCACTTAACTCAAAGTCTAACAACGTTTTCAAAATAACCTTAGAAACTATTTTTAAACATGTATTTTTACAATTAATAAACGTATCGATATTGGAACAAGGCCAATAATCGAATATCTGATATAGATAATCGATTATCTCTTGGCCATGGTCACTAATCGATTATCAGCCATTAAGAATCGATTAGTGCAAATTCCAGAGAGTTAAGGAATCGATTATCTATGCTGAAGAATCGATTCTCTGAGGTAACTAATCGATTAGCTGACTGAAATAATCGATTATCTGGGTTACCGTTAGGCTACAACGGATAGTTTTTGTTAATAATCGATTAGTTATTTGAAATAATCGATTATTGGGCAACGGGCAGAAATATTCTTGCCCTTAAACTCTTGTTTTCTCAAATGGGAGTTTAGCCAAATATTGCCAACGGTTATATGAGGTTTTGGGGTTATAAATAGACCCTCTTAAACCTCATTTGAACACAACACAATACCCAAAATCATAAGATAAATTGCTTCAAGTATTCTTACTTCTTTGAGCTATATTTTGAGCTATTTCTTGAAAGCATTGTTGTGTTCTTGAGCTACAATTTTATTCACTTCATCTACTCTTGAGAGAGTTGTAATTCTAGTGAAAAATAGTGTTGTCATACACTTAAGGGAAGTTGTCCCTTGTTGTTAGGAAGAGTGTCTTCCTTGTTGCACGGAGCTTGTAGGTTTCAAGTGTTCGTGTTTGTATTGCAAAGCTTGTGTGATCAAGTTTTGTGTT
>MCJB01014402.1:134382-159711 GCA_002018475.1 Nicotiana obtusifolia | reverse complement strand
AGTATGTGGCAATAGCTGAAGCTGGAAAGGAGATGATATGGCTGGCAGATTATTTGGAAGAATTGGGCAAGAAGCAGAGCAAGAAGATTCTTTATTCAGATAGCCAGAGTGCCATACAGTTGGTGAAGAACCCAGTCTATCATTCGAAGACAAAGCACATCAGAAGACGGTACCATTTCACTCGCAGGGCAGTGGAGGATGGTGATATGTGTTTAGAGAAGATAGAGGGTGCAAAGAATCCAGCAGACATGTTGACCAAGGTGGTACCAAGGGACAAGTTCGAGCTATGCAAAGAACTTGTCGGCATGTACTCAAACTAGAAGACAGTGCTACCTCCTCTAGATGAATGAGACTGGAGTGGGAGATTGATAAGTTCCATCTCATTCAATATTTCTTTGGTTGGTAGCCAACTTTGTTGAATGTCTTTGGTTGGTAGCCAACTTTGTTGACATTGAAGAAAAAGAAGAAAAAGTGTGTACAAATTGTCAAATATAGTAGGCTTTAGAGAGTGAGGCTTTGGCTATAAAAGGAGAGCTTCAACTCTCATTTCTACACACCAACAAAGAGAGGAAGAAAGAGTGAGGTTTCACAGACAAGTCTGTGAGGAAAAAATAGAGAGTGAGCGATATTGTAGTAAGGTGAGAATATCAAAAGAGTGTTATTTCTTTTGAGCGTTGTTGTGGTGAGTATTTTACTCGGATCTACAAAGTGTAAAATTCCTTGCTATAGTGAAATCAGTTGCTCGTCTCGGGCCGTGGTTTTTTTCCTTATTCAAAAGGGTTTTTCACGTAAAAATCTTGGTGTCGTTCTCACTCTTTTATTCTTGTTAATTATCGTATCTCCGTGTTACATTATTATTCCATCTTTATTACTCTGAATATTATCTCCATAGGGGATTTATTCCCAACATTCAACGTTAGAGAGAATGCTTGCAAGTTTTAAATGTTTACGCGTTCTGCATCTATGTCACCTACAGATAAAAATTCTACTTCAATCTTTAGGTGGACTGAAGCATCTAAGATATCTTGCTATTTCCTCTAGAAGCATTGTTACTTTACCAAATTCCATCACGAAGTTGCATAATCTACAAGTTTTAAAGTTGGTTAAATGCAGTGATCTCAAAAAGTTGCCAAGTGATATTTGGAGATTGGTGAGCCTTCGACGTTTGGTATGTCAGCTGTGCCATTCATTAACCGATATTCCACCAGGTCTTTGGCAGTTGAAAAGTCTCATGCATTTGGATATCAATGGTTGCGAGTCATTGGAAGATATGCCACCTGGTATTGGCCAATTGACATCTCTACGGACATTGACAAGTTTTATTGTAGGCAAAGAAAGTTGCATATCTGGTTTGGCAAGTGACAAGTTGAATGAATTAAAAGGCCTTGATCTCAGAAATACATTAAGAATTGAGTTCATGGGCCGAGCCCGTGCCATTGGAGAAAGAATACCTACCGATGTAGTGAAAAGAATGAAACATCTTCGGAAGCTGTTCGTAGAGTTCGAATATGGAAATCAAGCGGATGATACTGGAGCTGATCTGATAATGTTGGAGGCCCTGCAGCCGCACCAAAACATTGAAAGCTTGCAAATAGAAAATTACAGTGGATCAAGGTTCCCAAGTTGGTTGATGGTTGAAAATCTTGGCTTTTTGCTACCCAAGCTTGTTTTTCTCCAAATTATAGGAGATTTTCGCAAGTTCCAAAAGCTTCCACCACTATGGCAACTACCTTCTCTCCAAAATCTTGTATTATCAAATCTTGACGTCATGGAGAGCATAGAAGGACTTGAAGGTGATGATGATAAGTTCATGCTACCATCAAATAAGTGCTACTTCCCTTCCCTAGAGCGACTTTCTTTGATGAAAATAAGTGAGAAGATATTGAAGCAAATTCTTTGCCCACCTCATCATCCTTCTCCTCTTTGCAAGTTAAATAGATTGACTCTAGTTTCTATTAAGGGCCTAGCAACTATGTCAGAGGATTCGTTCAAGAGTCTCACTTCACTCCAATCCTTGTCTATTACTAACTGCAGAAATCTGGTCTCTCTATCCACATGTCTAACTCATCTCGCTTCCCTTGAGTTTTTATGCATAGAGAATTGCCCTCTGCTCGATTTGTCGAACGAAGAAACAATGCAATTTGAAGTCCCGGGGAATTTATCAACTTTCGAAGTTTTCAGCCTTGACAAGCTAATATCGCTTCCAATTTGGCTCCAACATTTCTCGGGTACTTTGAAGTCTATAGAGATTCGGAAATGTCCTAACTTCACAACAATTCCAGAATGGATAGGCGGCCTCATTGCCCTTAATCGATTGGAAATTTTTGGTTCACCTATGTTGACATCCTTTCCAGAAGGCATGCGATCTCTCGCAGCATTGCAAATGCTAATTGTTACAAGATGTTCATCAAGCCTGAAGCAAAGATGCGAGAAGGAAGTAGGAGAGGACTGGCCTAAGATTGCTCACATTCCAAGAGTTTATGCATAATAAAGATTGATAAACCCGCTGCAAATTGAGGTAATTATTCTTTTACAGCCTGTTTGGATTGATGTTTCTCGTCATTTCATAATGTATTGTTTTATACCTTATTGTAATGTATTTTTATTGTGTCACTGAAGCAATATTTGGATAGAAACGTATGTGTTTGCTGAGATGCGCAAAAAGCCGGGTGAAGATCAAGGTGCTGAACCCAAAAACTGAATTGGTTAAGAAAGAACTTGGAGTTTCCTCTCTGTTCTTGGGAGATTTGAGTCACCTAAAAAGTTGCCACTTCTTCGGGAGGCTTCAATTTCCATGATTCTTTATTGGTTAGCCCTTGAAGGGAAATCGGTGCACAAAGCATTCTGCATTCATGCAGGGTCCGAGGAAGGACCGCACCCAAGGGTGTGATGTAGATAGTCTACTCTAATGCAAGCATTAGTGGCTATTTTCACAGTTCGAACTCGTAATCTATAGCTTATATGAAAACAACTTTACCGTTGCTCCATCGTTCTCCTTCTCTTGAAGGAAAGTGGAGATTTCTTTATTATGCTTATGTATTGTTTTCTTCATTTCCTCTGCTTGTTTTTACTTTCATGATGAGTTGAGGAGCTTGCAGCTTCGCAAAGCCCACCTTGATATTTGTTGGGGGGCAATGTATAGGTTTAATTTGGTTTCTGAATAAATTTTTGTGCAGATCTGATTATCCTTAACAGCTTTTTCCGTCCGTGCTTTTTCTCTGTCACTTTAGTGAAAAAATATTCGTCCAAAATATTTTTCTCTTTAAAATCATTATCGCTAATACAAGAAGGCATATAGTCATATTACTCAATTAAAGAAGAGATAAGAGTAACAAAGTTTCGATTAATGCTATTAAATGATTTTCTTAAGGCGTGTCATCTTTCTTAAAAAATGTACTAAGATTCTTATTTTAAAGAACTTCAGCAACATTTACGAATTTAAAACATAAGTTGTGCCCACGTTGAAAGGGGACAAACAATATGGTCTTTTCAGGAATCTGAATGATCACAGTGCACCCCACAATTGGTTAGCGAGGTAAATAGTTAGTGCACATAATCTTCAAAGAATTATAAGTTAAAATAGCACGGGCTAATCAGTTTTTGGATTGATAATTGAAAAATAGTCGGCGTTTGCAAAGTCATTGAAAAATAATCATTAGTTTTCTTAAACACAGAAAGTTCAAGCATAATATATTGGATTATGGAGCTTCTGCGTATAAACTTCCAGCATATTATGTTGGAACTCCAGCACAAGAAAAGTTCCAGCATAATATGCGGGATTATGAAGCTTTTGCGTATAAACTTCCAGCATATTATGTTGGAACTCCAGCACACGAAAAGTTCCAGCATAATATGCGGGATTATGGAGCCCTTGCATATAAACTTCCAACATATTATGATGGAACTCCAGCACATTATAAACTTCCAGCATATTATGCTGGAGGCTCATATGTAAAAAATTCGAACTCCAGCATATTATGCTGGAATATTTTCGGATTTTTAAGAGTGTGTTTGTTCAAATTTTATCTTTACATAAAAGAGGCTAAATTTCAATTATTTTTGAAACTGTGACTATTTTTCAATTACCAGTTGTGAACATGGCTATTTCTGATTTTTTTCCCGAATTATAAGTATTACTATATCTTATGATAATTTGAGTTTATTGAGACAAAACACTACATGAGAAGAATACTGACTTTTAACTCTTTGTTTTCTTTTTCTTTATTGGAATTTTTTCTTTTTTTTTTATATAATATTTAAAATTTATTTATTAAAATTATCCTAATGTTGTATATTATTTACCCCTAAATAATGTTTGTTTACAAGTTATATACAATCCATTATTAGTGCCTTAAATTAGGAAATTCAGTCACACCATTTTTGCCTTAAATTAAAGAATTCATTAAGCCCTTTTTCTTTTTTCTCTCCTCTTTTTTGTTTTTTAAATTCAAAATATATTTATCTAACAACAAACGCCCCCCGGCGACCAAATTCATTAACGATCTACATCCTTTAAGGATAATCCATTATGCCATGGTAGTAATATACTTTTCAAGAGACACAAAAATCACTGAACTCACGTTTAGATCTGATGCTAAAAATTTGGCCACCTTCTCATTTCTCCAACCATTGGACTAAGGGAAGAAAACGGATCCCAATAGATTTAGAAATCTCGGAACCAACAAACTGATTTGAGAAGCCGGATTCAATACCCAACAAATTTGATACGACTAATTATATAGTATACAACTTATTTATAATTTATTGACAACTTCATATATTATTTTTATCCAGTTTAATGCAATTAAATGCAACTACTATATCACACAACTTAAATCTAATTTTCATACAAATTTTATACAATATATTTTTTATATATTTTTTGTATATATTTTGTATTTGGCTTGTTCTTTTTCCTCTCTTAATACAATCAAAACTTCCTCTCTTAATACAATTTTGATATATATTAACAACTTTATATAAAAAGATAGTATTTATAACTTAAATACAAATTTCATACAACGATTCATATATTATACAACTATTTTCCAACTTTCATACAATATCGAATAAAAAAATATATAACTACAAGAGAATACAACTTAAATACAACTTTAATACAATTTATAAGTATATTGTATGTTATGTGTTCTTCTTCTTGTTCGAGCTTCAATCTGAAATTCAGCCAAAATCAAGTTTACTCTTCACCAAACACCCTCAAAATTGAGATATAAACTCTAAAGAATATTCTCAATTGTTTGCGACAACACCCGATCCAAACAACTAATAGTTTTTGAAAACTCAAATTCGAATTCAAAACTTCGAAACTTTTTAATGGCTGTCAATGGTGGAGAGTCGACATCTTCAAAATTTATTGATTGATAATTTCAATTTGAACACCAATTGCGCAATATGCAAGAAAATTGCTAAGTTAAAACTCTATAGTAAAACGATTGAAATCCATTGATTAATTCCATTAAAACTATATATAACAAGAAAGCAAGAAAGGATAAAAAGTAGAGAACATCAATGGAAGAAAAATTAAACAGAGAAGGAGAGATAGAGAGACGGAGAGAGAGAGAGAGAGAGAGAGCAGATATATTCCTTATTAAATTTCTAATATAAAGGGATACTCATTTAAAACTAATTTGTATATAATTGGTAAATTATATATGACCATGTAATTAAGTTAAAACTTCATTAGGGAGGGTAAATGAGTCTTCTATGTAGTATAAATAGGTAAAGATCCCTTCTTTTTTGCATTGAGAAAAGTTAATGTGGGATTAAAAAATGTATATTTGCATAAAATGAATGCTCGACCTCGATCTTGATTTACAATGACTCCTCGACCTTGATCTTCAGTGACTCATTGACCTCGCCCTTCATCTCTTAAGAGACCACTTCGACCTTGGGCAGGCCTTTGTCGAGGTCATACTGTGACATGTGGCAGCCCATGAATGCCCTCTTAATGCTGATACTATTTAATCATATCAAAGATAATTTTTGGCCTATACAGGAGGGGCACACCAAATAAGAATATTATATAAATATCTTAATTAAATTAAAAGTAAATTCTATCTTACCCCCTTTACCTTTTAGGATAGGAAAACAAAACCCATCACCTTTTGAACGGAAAGGGAACCCACCCCCTTGACCCAAAAGTCAACCCAAAAAATAAATAAAAAATTGCCGAGAGTGGTATTATGACATGATACATTAGTCAATTTCAATAATTGCTGGACAACAATGTCATTGCTAGATCCTCTGGTTTCGAGTTAAATGATAGCGAGGATCCTTAAATTTCATAAATAGTCATATAACTATGAATTTGTTTTACCAAAGTCATATAACTTTATTTTCTCACACTAAAATCATATAAGTATTTCTTCAATTATTATATTATTTCAGGATCAAGTTAGCTCACTTATCTAGTAACCATGTATAAATTCAACTGTATCATTTTATGGGTAAACAGTTTGGCACCCACCGTGGGGCCTAGACAGCCGTGCAATTAAATTGATCCTTGCTTTTTTTTTTTCTAACGTTTTTTTGACTATTTTGTCTTAGGAAAAATCGCAAAAAATGATAGACAACACTAACGATGCACGCAACCCTGAAATTCGAGGGGATCAGCCTCATTTCAAGGACTCGATTAGTGACACCGGCAATGAGGGGAATGACCACGCCGGTGCATGACTGACGGTACCCTCGACAGGTTCGGGAGACAAACCCCGATAATTCTGACGAGGAACAAGTAGCGGATGTTGTAAGGATCTTGCAAGAGCAACAGGCAATCATTCTAGACCATCTTACACGACGGGATCAAGTTATGACGGAACTAAAGCAGGCACTATCAGGTGCTTCGAATAATGCAAGCAGGCGTGACCCGGATCCTCCCATTGTTCCCGCAAACCAAACAACGCAGAGAGTCAACAACAACACTCCCAGGGGTGAAGTTGGCTCCAATGGGGTGGGGGGAGCAGATCAAGTCTTAACAACGAGAATGATTCATTCGAGGATGAGCTTTTACGACTCATGAGGCAAGTAAACACCCGCATGGATCAAATTCGAGCACACCACCAGTATTGAAAGGCCCAAACTCGAAGAAGTAGAGGAAGAGAGAGGCTCTTTTGACTAAAGCAAAAAAGGGGAGAGCTTGAGAGTTGATTTTTTTTCAGCTGAGAGAGATGCTAGCATTGAATGAAGGCGATTTGTCAGTATTTGGAATAAAGAACCTTCTATAATGAAGATTAGGATGTGAGGGTGGAACGTGCGCAACCACATATTGGATTACTCCAGTGCGGCACGAAGCCGCTGATGCCGAGTCGGCTCCTATGCCGCTAGCCCCTTTCCTCGGGTTTGTAGAGTCGGGTTTCCGTTCAATTACCGTACATGCCAAGTGCGACACCAGAACTAATCCCAAAGTGTTTCAAAATGCTTGAAGTTTCAAAATATGATGGAACTTCAGACCCGCAGGAACATATTACCACTTACACAAAGGCGGTGAAAGGAAATGATCTAGCTCCTCACGAAATTGAATCTGTGTCGCTAAAGAAATTCGGCAAAACTTTTGTGAAGGGAGCCTTAACGTGGTATTCATTACTGCCCGAGCATTCCATAGATTCTTTTGAAATGGTCACAGATTCTTTTCTTAAAGCTCATGTCGGGGCCAGAAAGGTGCAAGGCCGACATATTCAGAATCGCGCAAGGAGAATCAGAATTATTATGAGAGTTTGTTACCCGGTTCCAGAAGGATTGAATCCGAGAAGTTCAGACACTTCTCGGAAGCTGAAGGAGAGCCTGCTTGAGTTTTAAGTGACAACCTGGGCAGATGTTTACAACCGGTAAGAGACGAAGATAAGGATCGAAGATGACTAGGTCGGTTTTACAACATCGACCAAAGAACAGGAGAAGAATAGAGAAAAATCAAAGGATGATTACTACGCAGATAGGCGGACTACGAGGGGTCGGTTTTTGCCCTACGAGCGTGCCGAAGGCCGTGTCAGAAATTTCTGAGCAGCAAACAAGTTCGCCATTGACGGAGGGACTGATCGTGGCCAAAATAATAGATCGCTTCAAGATAAACAAACGTCAGGGTCTCGAGATTTTTCTTACCCCGGGTTATCGAAATATAACTTCAACGTCAGTGTGGTGGAACTGGTGTCAGCCATGAGGAACATTAAAGAAGCATGATTCTCGAGACCTATGATGTTCGATTCCAGCTAGAGAGATCCCAATTTATGGTGCGAATACCACAGGATGAAAGGTCACCGAACAGGGACTGCCAACACTTCAGGAGGAGGTGGCAACACTATTGATGAATGGTCATCTCCGAGAATTCTTGAGTGATTGAGCTAAGAACAATTACGGTCACAACAGAGACAACACGGTATCCTCGAAAACAGGAGAGGAAACCCCAAGCCAAACGATCAACATGATCTTTGGGGGGAACGAGATTAACGGGGTCACCTTTTCAGCGGCAAAGAAGAATAAAGTATCGATAACTCACAGCAAAAGATTCCGGGAGGACGACATCACTTTCACGGAGGAAGACGCAGACGGATTGCTGTTACCACACAACGACGCATTAGTAATATCTTTAAATGTGTTAGATTTTAAAATTAAGCGTGTTCTAGTGGATCCAGGAAGTTCGACTAATATCATACAATGGAGAGTATTAGAACATGCTAAACTTACAAAAAGCATTATTTCGGCGACAAAACTCCTTGCTGGATTCAACCTTGCGAGAGTGACGACTCGGGGAGAGATCTTGCTGCTCACGAATGCTGAAGGAGTCATGAAAACAACTCTCTTCGAAGTAGTGGATGGTGATATGGGATACAACATCATCTTAGGAAGGCCATGATTACACTAGATGAAAGTTGTACCTTCGACGTATCACCAACTGCTGAAATTTCCAACGCCCGAAGGAATCAAGCAAATAAGAAGTGACTAACCGACAACAAGAGAGATGAATGCAATCTCAGTTTCCAGTAGCAAAGGGAAGGAGCGCATGGCATAACAGTCACAGGAACCGGCGCCTGCTCTCGAGTTAGAAGAGGTTATTCTAGAGGCGGAATTGTTTGAGCAATATCAGGTGCCGAGATATTTTCAAGTTCCGGAAGAAACGGACGCAATGAAATCCACGTCATAGGAACTAGAGCAAGTGTCATTATTTGAAGAATTCTTACAAAGAAAATTTTACTCGGGAACAGGACTGCACCCTAAGCTCTGGTCTGGTTTTATTGAATTCCTTAAAATAAACGCTGATTGTTTTGCATGATTGTACGAGGATATGACGGGTATCCCAATGGAAATAGCCGTGCACAAGCTAAGTCTGGATCCCAACATGCCACCGGTACGACAAAAGAAGCGCCCTATTGCCGAGGCAAGGAATAAATTAATTAAAGAAGAGGTAACCCGCTTGCTTAAAATCAGTTCGGTCAGAGAGGTAAGATATCCAGACTGGCTAGCCAATGTAGTAGCAGTTCCTCAGAATAACAATAAATTTCGTATATGTGTAGATTATAAAGATCTTAATAAGGCGTGCTCGAAAGATTCATTTCCACTGCCAAATATCGATCAAATGATTGATGCCACGGCTGATCACGAACTGATGAGTTTTCTTGATGCTTATTCCGGGTACAAACAAATCAAGATGAACCAGAAAGATCAGGAAAAGACTGTATTTATAACAAATTTCGATACATATTGTTACAACGTAATGTCTTTCGGGTTGAAAAATGCCGGAGCCACTTATCAACGGCTCGTAATAAGATGTTTGAAAAGCAAATAGGAAAAACCATAAAAGTTTATATAGACGATATGCTCGTTAAGTCTTTAAATGCAGGTGACCACCTTAAGCATTTGCAAGAAACATTCGATATCTTGAGGAAGCATAACATGAAACTTAACCCCGAAAAATGCACGTTCAGGGTCAACTCCGGCAAGTTCCTGGGGTTTCTAGTTTCATAAAGGGGAATCGAGGTAAATCCCGGCAAAATCAAGGCCATAGACGAAATCCGGGATCAATTATCAGATGTGAAGGAAGTCCAAAGACTCATAAGAAGGTTAGCATCTTTGAGCAGGCTCATTTCCCGGTCGTCGAAAAAGTGTTATCTCTTCTTTACATTGCTCAAAAAGAAAAATAATTTGGAATGGACGCCGGAGTGCCAGCAGTCTTTGAGGGACCTGAAGAAGTACTTATCAAGCCCTTCATTGCTCTCAAAAACAAAAAATGGCGAAACTTGCTAGTCTACCTCGTGGTTTTAGAAGTTGCGGTTAGTGAAGTTTTAGTCCGGGAAGTTGAAGGTATGCAGTTTCCTATTTATTAAGTCAGCAAAATATTAACGAGAGCAGAAACTCGTTACGTACATTTGGAAAAATTGGCCTTAGCTCTCGTAGTCGTCGCTCGAAAGCTGAGGCCCTATTTCCAGTGCCACCCAACAGTTGTGGCGACTACTTTCCCTTTGCGGAACATCCTTCATAAACCCGAACTCTCGGGCAGATTGGCCAAATGGGCCTTCAAAATGAGTGAATTCGACATAGAATATAAACCGAGGATTGCAATTAAGTCATAAGTCTTGGCTGACTTCGTCGCCAATTTTAGTCCGAGACTGCTACCTTTTGGCAACCAAGGAGGCAGTCATGGTGTCGGAAGCTCGCTCTTTATTCATCAAGGAATATCGCTCTTTCATGTAGGTCATTGTGGATCCCAAACTCCTCCTCCTCTACTCTCCTTTTGCCTATCTCACTTAAGAATTTTAGCACTAATCCATAGATTTGTGAAAGGTTCGCTCATCTCTATCAAAAGAATACCGCAAGTACGCCTTTAAGTACCATAGGTTTGCCCCTCATGTATATCACCACTAATGTAAGCTCACTCGGCTTGAAATCATGAAGGGCTTTTTCGGAATGCAATGAAGGCTTTTGGACTAATGTTGGATATGCTATGATAGAACGGGTTCATATTTCCTTAAGCACTCCATTTTCTTTTCTCGGTTCATGTTTTACCAACTCTTTGAGGCATTTTCTTTTCCTTGGGAGAACTAGAGAGACTTAACATCACTCTTTCTTGATCATGACATTCATTTTCTCCCTCTTTCATTTCTCCATGCTTTGCATCATTACTTTTCTTTGAATCCCTTCAACTCTTCAACTTATTCACTTTCTTTTTTTTTTTGCATTTTTTTTTTGTTCTTTCCTTTTCTTGCCTTTCCATCTATTCATTTCTTTTCTCCTTTTTTGCCTTGATACCTCTTTCAAGTTCCTTGTCTAGTCCCCAAACTTACAAATTTTAGCCAATTGTTTCACAAGAGTGTTAAGAAAGCTCGGTGCCAAGAGAGGGTCACGACAAAACGGGTAAAGGCTTGTAACATGGTTATCAAATGAGAAAGGTTTTAGGCTCAAATGGGTTGACTAGGGATAACAACATTGGTGGGTAATGGAAAACTTCAAGCGGGTCAAGGAGAGGCTACAATCACTTCTCAAGCCAAGCAAAACTTAAAATTTCGCCTAGAAACACATTCGGATAGAATCGAGGGCCCACAACGACTATATTCAAGATTGAAAATCACTATGGTTCGATTGAACCACTCGATGATTGTCTAACTCACCACAAGAGTCACAAGGTCACTAACTAGAGCTATTTCTTTCCAAAAACCTTGTTTTATACCACAAGCACATAGTTAATTGTGTTGGTACCAAGTGAAGCATGTTTGACTCTTCGAGCATGACTCAAGTAGGTCTTTTTATTCATTACTACTACTATTATTACCTAAACACCAAAAACGGACTCAATCCCTTAAGAAGGTTGTCACGCCATCCATCGTTGGGAAGTGTCCCCGGTTCACATAAAAATTACCTTTGGAAAGAACTGTGGTATTAAGGAAACCAAAGGCTTATTATCCACTAAAACATAGAAAGAAGCTAATAAATCAAAAAGAAGCTACTAATTCAAGAAGAAAACAAACATAAAGATAAAGAAGCTACAAAGCAAACTATTGAAGTGTAATGAATATCCATAATCAGAGATAAGATAGAATATATACATAATGAGAAAGAAGAACAAAATAGTAATAAGCTAATTACAGGCCAAAAATGTCTCATAGTTATGAAAATACATACTCATCAAGATGTGTCAAAGAAACTCCACCCCCACCCTCCAAATAAAAATAAGCATCGTCCCTAATGCTTAACAAAATAAGAGTAAAAGAAGGGTGATAGTGAAGAAAACTCCATATGGTTCTATGGCCATCTCTGTGGCCCCAGCAGNGCGGAACATCCTTCATAAACCCGAACTCTCGGGCAGATTGGCCAAATGGGCCTTCAAAATGAGTGAATTCGACATAGAATATAAACCGAGGATTGCAATTAAGTCATAAGTCTTGGCTGACTTCGTCGCCAATTTTAGTCCGAGACTGCTACCTTTTGGCAACCAAGGAGGCAGTCATGGTGTCGGAAGCTCGCTCTTTATTCATCAAGGAATATCGCTCTTTCATGTAGGTCATTGTGGATCCCAAACTCCTCCTCCTCTACTCTCCTTTTGCCTATCTCACTTAAGAATTTTAGCACTAATCCATAGATTTGTGAAAGGTTCGCTCATCTCTATCAAAAGAATACCGCAAGTACGCCTTTAAGTACCATAGGTTTGCCCCTCATGTATATCACCACTAATGTAAGCTCACTCGGCTTGAAATCATGAAGGGCTTTTTCGGAATGCAATGAAGGCTTTTGGACTAATGTTGGATATGCTATGATAGAACGGGTTCATATTTCCTTAAGCACTCCATTTTCTTTTCTCGGTTCATGTTTTACCAACTCTTTGAGGCATTTTCTTTTCCTTGGGAGAACTAGAGAGACTTAACATCACTCTTTCTTGATCATGACATTCATTTTCTCCCTCTTTCATTTCTCCATGCTTTGCATCATTACTTTTCTTTGAATCCCTTCAACTCCTTAAATTATTCACTTTCTTTTTGCATTTTTCTTTTTGTTCTTTCTTTTCTTGCCTTTCCTTCTCTTCATTTCTTTTCTCTTTTGTGTCTTGAACCCTTTTCAAACTCCTAGTCTCTCCCCCAAACTTACATTTTTAGCCAATTGTTTCACAAGAGTATTAAGAAAAGCTCGGGTGCCAAGAGAGGTTCACGACACGACGGGTAAATACTTGTAACATGGTTATCGAATGAGAAAGATATTAGGCTCGAATGGGTTGAATAGGGATAACAACATTGGTGGGCAATGAAAATTTTCAAGCAGGTCAAAGAGAGCCTACAATCACTTCTCAAGCCAAGCAAAACTTAAAATTTCGCCTAGAAACACATTTGGGGCAAGTTCTAGACCATTAGCACCGGTACTTGGACTTGCAACAACAATATCTCACCTCTCACGTAGCTAGATGGTTAAAAAGGATAGAGTCGAGGGCCCACAACGACCATATTCAAGATTGAAAATTACTATAGTTCAATTAAACCATTCGATGATAGCCTAAGTCAACACAAGAGTCGCAAGGTTACTAACTAGAGCTATTTCTTTTCAAAAACTTTGTTTTTAACCATAGGCCTAAAAAAGTAGTTAAGTGTGTTGGTGCCAAGTGAAGCATGTTTGACTCTTCGAGTATGACTCAAATAGGTCTTTTTATTCATTATTACTACTATTGTCACCTAGACACCAAAAACAGACTCAATCCCTTAAGAAGGTTGTCACACCATCCATCGTTGGGAAAAGTCACCTGGTTCACACAGAAACCACCCTTTGAAAAGAACCGTGCCATTAAGAAAATCAAAGGCTTATTATCCACTACGAAATAAAAAGAAGCTATTAAATTAAAAAGAAGCTACTAATTCAAAATAAAGACAAACATAAAGATAAAAAAGCTAGAAAACAAAAGAATTGTTGAAAGCTAAACGAATATACATAATGAGAGATAAGAGGGAATATATACATAATGAGAAAGAGGAAGAAAATAGTAATAAGTTAATTATAGGCCAAATGTCTAATAGTTATCAAAATACAGAATCATCAAAATATGTTAAGGAAACTCCATCCCCCCGAATAAAAATAAGCATTGTCCCCAATGCTTAACAACATAAGAGTAAGAGAATGGTGAGAGTGAAGAAAACTCCCTATGGCTCTGTGGCCATCTCTATGTCCCCAGCAATGGCACTGACCTCAGCCTCATCTAATTGGATCTCATCATCCTCAAGTCTGCGAGTGGCTGGGTTGGTGAACATCTGACGGACTACCTCAACAATGTCAGCAAAAGTGTCTGACTCCTCAAACTGGCCAGCTGGTGCTGTAGGAGCTGGGCCTGCGTGGTGCGGGTCTATCAACATATCAAATGGAATGTCTCCGGCTGCTGCAAGTTTTGTAACCTGGCTCTGAAGCTCATCCAGTGACTTCTTAGATGCCTGCTGCTTTCTCATTCTCTTTGCCTAACTCTTCGATCACTGCCCCATGCTGAGCTAAAGTGGCCATGATCGTATTTTGATTTTCGAGGAGCTTCTTCAATGTTTCATCAACTGTGGGGGGGAATTTGTTGTGCCGCAGAGGATGACTGTGCTGTAATATGACTGGATATGTCAGTCAGCTTTGTAGTAGCTGTTTACATCCAGTTGTTGATGCTGGCCAGTATCTAGGAGACTCGCAGCATAGAGAGTGTAGTAGATGGCATAGGTACCGACTTCAAAGCCGAGGTGGAAGGCACTGAGGCTGATGGTGGAGGCATGGCAGCTGCACTGGTAGAAGGCTCTACTGAAGTGGATGGCATATTAGCTGTCTCTGTACCCACCACCGATGGCTCATCAGACTGGCCTATGATGGTAGTCAGCTGACCCTTTCACTTTGGGTTGTGTGCATCCATTAGATACTACCAAGAGAAGGGCTTTTTTGCCCGAACCTTCGTGTCATAATCTCTGGCTCTACCCGTGCATCCGTAAGGTACTCAGTGATGGTGTTAGGATACGGGTAGGAGGTATCATCTTGTCTGGTGACCACTAACATGTTGGCCGATATCATGGCACCCACATTGATCGAGTACCTGGCCATAATAGAGGCTAGTAGAACTGCCCGTGGAATAAGTAGGTTGGTTTCATTCTGGCACGGGTCTAGTCTGATACATACGAAGGTCTGCCATCACTTCACCTCGAAATTTAGGGTGTTCCTCTGAATAGGAACCCCTTCAATAATCCATGGTGGTGGTGGCCCCGAGGCTGCAAGAAGCTAAGCTAGCCATGGGCGAGTTGCATCACCCATCGCTAGCTTCTCCATGTATTGTGCCAGCTCAACGTCCTCAAGCCCCAAGTAGGAGTTCTGTGTGTGTTGGTCGAACCGCACCTTCAGATTTCTCACTTTTGTAACTTTAGTCCCTTTCTTTATGTGTGCCACATTAGTATAGAACTCCCGGACCAAATACTCCTTGGCTTCCACAACAGTCTGGGTGAATCACATCCACCCCTTCCTCTCTCGGAATTGTCTCAACACTGCTGGATTGTACTTGTCGAGATCTTTGAGTTGGAACTGTCGCTTAAGAGCGAGCGATCTCATCGGGCACCACCCATGAAAGCTGGTGAAGGCTGCTAGACTTATGAAAAGGTCCTCCCAGACCTCTTTCTTCTTCGACTTCTCAAGGCCGGTAACTGTAGTATCACCCCCTCGGCCACCATCTGAAACATCGTCAAATATATCCGTTGGTGCCTCAGGGACAGGTGTAGAAGAGGGCTCCGAAGCCTGACTGGCACTCTACGGACCCTTGGAGGTGCTATGTGAGGAGGAAGGTTCGTCCCAGAGTTGATACCTTCCCTGTGGTTGTGATTGGACAACAGACAACTCTTGAACTGAGTCGCCCTCTGATGCTTCCCGAGATGGGGCATATGAACTAGATTCAGAGGGCTCGGGCTGTCTTCCTTGGCCTATTGTAGCTTTCTTGGTGATTATCTTCTGGAGGGAGAAGGGTAAAGTGCTTTTGCTTCGACCTCTATAAGGTTCACCCCTCCCCTTTGAAGTTTCACCGCAGCCATGAGATGTAACAAGCAATAGCAACAGTTAGTTGTGGTTCAATTTCAAACAGACAGTATAACACAACGTAGAACATGAGTGCAGGGTGGGGAAGTGTGGTCCGCACAATTACAAGTGCGGCCGCAGACTGGGTTGTGCGGACCGCACAATTTGAACTTGCGGCCGCGAAAATCGAACTGCAGTCTGCACAATTATTAGTGCGGTTCGCACTTTTATCATCGCGGCCGCACTTCTGACTCACCAAACTGTCAACTCTCTGAAGACAGAGATTGGGCTGTTTTGCGGCTGCACTTACTTTTCTGCGGCCGCGATGGGATTTCTACGGTCCGCACAATTCAAGTGCGGCCGCAGAATCAGCCTTGACTAAAGAACCCTAATCTCAACTTCTGCGGACCGCACAATTTCTTGTGCGGTCGTAGACTTCAAACAATTACCGACAGACTTTCTAAGGTTGTTCAATTTTTGCACAAATTCGACACTGTATTAACAATTAAGCATGAAAATCAATTCACCCATTTCCCATAGAGCAATTATCAGTTGACCCAACACAGTTTACACCCCACGTGGTTGTAAAATTGAAATCTATTGACAAATGGCCTAAAGCGACCTAACAAATTGTAAAATTAAACTAAAGATTAAAAAATTCTATGAGTAATTGAAGCATACCAGATATGAAGCAATGCAGATGATTGATCACAGATGTGGATTGAGTGTGGCAGATGATTAAATAGACGATTTCAAAGTTTTAGAGTTTAAAGTGCTCAGAGTGGGAATAAAATATACAGTAATCCTTAGGTTACTATTTATACAGACGGGTTGACTAAGGGACAACGGTGAAGAGTCGCAGAATTCCTTCTGCGGTCTGCACTTTGTTACCTGGGAGCTCAAATACCCTTGATGATCTGCGGTCCGCAGAATTTGTGGTGCAGCCACAGATTTTTGATGGGGACCGCAGATTTTGAAGTGCAGCCGCACTTTGACCATTTCTCTGACAGACCAAACTTCAGAAAGTTTTCATTTTTCATTTTCAATTTGTGCGGTCCGCACTGTAATTGTGCAGCCGCAGTTTACTTCTGTTGTAGCAATCACAATTATGCAGTCCGCACAATACACCTGCAGTCTGCACTTTTTCCACACTTAGCCAATTATTTTTAGCACAGTTCCTGTAAATCACACTCATTTTTGTAATACACTTCAAATCTAGTTAGCACACAATTACACCTATCTATAATAGAAGAAAAAGAAAATATGGGTTGCCTCACAAGAAGCACCTGATTTAACGTTGCAGCACGAGATTACCATCATTTCAATTGAATAATTTCCACCACGTGGACATCATCAACCTGTCCCAAATAATACTTTACCCGGTAACCATTGACTCGGAATACCTCATCATTTTTGTTCTTCAAGTCCAACGCACCAAAAGTTGTCACACCCACAATTTCAAAGAGACCACTCCATCTGGATTTCAGCTTTCCGGGAAACATCTTCAATCGTGAGTTCAACAACAAAACAAGATCACCCACCTTGAACTCCTTATTTCGGATGTATTTGTCATGAAGGTACTTTATCTTTTCTATGTGCAAAGATGAACTTGCATATGCATGGTACTGGAACACATCCAATTCATTCAAATGTGCAACCCCGCAAGTTAGCGGTTGCATCCCAGTCAAGATTCAACTTCTTTAAAGCCCACATGGCTTTATGCTCAAGTTCCACCGGAAGATGACAAGCTTTGCCAAATACCAACCGATATGGAGACATCCAATAGGAATTTTGTAAGCAGTCCGATAAGCTCATAGTGCATCATCAAACTTCTTTGACCAATCCGTCATATTAACATTCACTGTTTTGGACAAGATACTCTTTATCCCTCGGTTGGAGACTTCCACTTGACCGCTAGCTTGAGGATGATAGGGAGTCATAACTTTATGAGTGACATCATACTTTCTAAGCAAAGTTTCAAAAGCCTTGTTGAAAAAATGCGACCCCCCATCGCTTATGATAGCTCGCGGAGTACCAAATCTTGTGAAAATATTCTTCCTCAAGAATGCCACCACACTTCTCGCTTCATTGTCGGGTAGAGCAATGGCCTCAACCCATTTAGACACATAATCAACTGCGACCAAGATGTAGGTGTTTCCACAAAAACTCACAAAAGGGCTCATGAAGTCAATACCCCACACATCAAAGATATCAATTTCCAAAATGGTAGTGAGAGGAATTTCATTCTTCTTCGAGATTCCACTGGCACATTGCCTTCATCACAGCTTTTTACCATATCACTTGGATCTTTGTAAAGAGTGGGCCAGCAGAAACCATAACTTAGCACTTTAGCCATCGTTCTTGCTCCGCTATGGTGACCACCATAAGGGAAAGAATGGCAAGCATCAAGAATAATATTTTGCTCTTCATCTGGTTCTAATTACTCCATCAGTGCAAATTCGGAAGAGGTAAGGCTCGTCCCAATAATAATCTTGACAATTCTATTTGAGCATCTTCCTTTGATTTGAAGAGAACTCATCCGGGATGATTCCACACGCAAGGAAGTTTGCTAGATCGGCGAACCATGGCACCTCCTTCATTGAAATGGCCAGAGTTGCTCATCGGGGAAGGAGTCATTGATCTCAAGGCCATCATGTGACCTCCCGTCCTCCTCCAAACGAGACAAGTGGTCCGCCACTTGATTTTCACTCCTTTTCTGATCTTGAATGTCAATATCAATCTCTTGCAACAATAGCACCCATCTCGTCAACCTAGCTTTTGAATCTTTCTTTCTCATAAGATAACGAAGTGTCGCATGGTCTGTATGAACAATAACCTTTGCACCTATCAAGTACGGGCGAAATTTCTCAATAGCAAACACAACGGCGAGGATCTCTTTCTCTGTAACGATGTAATTGACTTGGTCATCATTCATGGTCTTACTAGCATAGTAGACCGAATGAGAGCTCCAACCGCTACATTACTAGCATCGCACATGAGCTCAAAAGGAATACTTCAATTAGGAGCGGTGATAATGGGAGTTGTTGTCAACTTGAACTTTAGCAATTCAAAAGCTCTCATGCAATCATCATTGAAGTGAAACTTAGCATCTTTATCTAAGAGCTTGCACAACGTGTTCACCACTTTAGAAAAATCCTTTATGAAGCGCAGGTAGAACCCCGCGTGACCCAAGAAACTTTTCACGCCTTTCACTGAATTTGGAGGTGGAAGTTTAGAAATCACCTCTATCTTTGCCTTGTGGACCTCTATGCCATTCTTTGAAATCTTGTGGCCAAGGACAATGCTCTCCTCGACCATGAAATAGCATTTCTCCCAATTTAGTACCAAGTTCGTTTCTTCATATCTTGCCAATACTTTATCCAGATTTGCCAAGCAATCATCAAAGGAATCTCCGACTACCAAGAAATCATCCATGAAGACTTCAAGGTAGTTCTCGACCATATTCGTAAAGATCGCCATCATACACCTTTGAAAAGTCGCTGGTGCATTACATAGACCAAATGACATGAAACCGAAAGTGCCATAGGGACAAGTGAAAGTTGTTTCTCTTGATCTTTCGGGGCAATAAGGATTTGGTTGTAGCTCGAATATCCATCTAGAAAGCAATAGAAAGCACGGCCGACCAATCTATCAAGCATTTGGTCAAGGAAGGGAAGTGGAAAATGGTCTTTCCATGTGACTTTGTTTAGCTTCTGATAGTCCATACACACTCTCCACTTGGTCAGCGTTCTTGTGGGAATCAACTCATTGGTGACCACTATTATGCCCCCCTTTTTCAGGACACATTGCACCGGAGAAGTTCACGAACTGTCAGAAATAGGGTAGACCACCCCCGTATATAATCTCCTTCTTGACCACGTCTTGCATGGCTTCATTGAGTCTCCTTTGATCTTCAATGGAGGGTTTGTCATCTTCCTCTAAGTTAGTCTTGTGCATGCCAAATGCGGGCTTATTCCCCGAATATCCGCCAAAATCACCCAATAACTTTCTTCCTCTTGTGGAGCACAGCCAATGTAGAGTCAACCTACACGTTAGTCAAACAAGAAGAAAGAATAACCGGTAAAGTAGAACAAGGGCCAAGGAATTCATACCTGAGATGTGGAGGCAATGGCTTCAACTCCAAGATCAGAGGCTTTTCAATTGAAGGCTTTGTGGGAGGAGTTTTACTGTTCTCAAGATCCAAGAAAGTTTCCAGGGTGCATAGTTGTACGACCCCATTCCTTGCAACAAATTAACACATTTCATGAAGCCATCCATCTCGCCGTCATCAAAATTGAGAAAGACGGCCTCCAACATATCACCCATATTAATCATGGCACTTGTATCATCAACAATCATATCTGTCACCAAGTCTATGAATGAACACACTTCATTGTTATTCGATTGCCTCATAGATTTGCACACGTGCAACACCGCTTTTTCATCATCCACCCGGAAAGAAAGTTCTCCGGATTCCACATCAACAAGAGCCCTCCCCGTAGCAAGGAAAGGTCTTCCAAGAATAATCGGCACCTCATAGTCCACTTCACCATCAAGAATAACAAAGTCTGCCAGGAGAATGAACTTATCGACACGAACCTATATATCTTCAATCACCCCCAGTGGTCTCTTCATTGTACGGTCAACCATTTGTAATCTCATAGATGTGGGTCTTGGTTACCCAATTCCCAGGGTCTTGAAAACCTAATAGGGCATCAAATTGACACTCGCCCCAAGATCACAAAGAGCTTTGGCAAACTCGGCACTTCTAATGGTGCAAGGAATTGTGAAAGCAACGGGATCTTCCAACTTTGGAGCTATCGAATGCACAATTGCACTCACTTGGTGAGTGACTTTGATAGATCGACCGCTTCTTTGTCACCAAGTCCTTCATGAACTTTGCATATCGGGGCATTTGTTCCAAGGCTTTAACTAATGGCACATTTATCGAGAGACTCTTCATCATATCAATGAACTTTTTAAATTGATTCTCGCTATTTTTCTTAGCGAGCCTTTGAGGATATGGAGGAGGTGGCTAAGGCAATGGTGCATTAGCCTTTTGCACTAACGGTTCTGGTATGTCAATCAAATGCTCCCTAGACGAGTTCACTTCCTCTTGAATCTCGCCCATCGTGTCATCAATATCAATCCGCACTTCATCATTAGCTTACACTACATTGGTTGGGATCTCCTCTTCTTCTACTACTTACTCATCATCTACAAGTTGCCTTTGACTTGAGGTGGGTGCATTCCTACTCTTCCACTTCTTGGAGTAACGACCATGGCATGCCTCGTATTGTTCCCACCCTTGGGTTCATCACCGTGTCACTTGGTAGTGCCCCATTAGGACGAGAATTTAATGCTTGAGATATTTGACCCATTTGCACCTCTAGATTGCAAATCGATGTGTTCTGTGAAGCAAGTTGGGGATCGGAATCGGCATTCTTGTCTATAATTTGTTTGAACATGTTCTCGATACGGCTCATTTCATTGTTGGACGAACTAGGAGCATGGGAAGAATAAAGGGGTAGGTTGCTCGGTTGTTGAAACATCGGGGGCCTTTGAAAACCCGACTGCCGATTTCCTTGATTGTTGTTCCACCCGCCTTGGTTGAGCCTCCCCAGTTGCCTTGGTTATTATTGTTATGCCAATTCCCTACTTCCACTCTAATTGCCTTGATTGTTGTTATTCCAATTGCCTAGATTGTTTTCACCACTCCAATTACCTTGATTTTGAGAATTCCAAATTGCCTTGATTGTTTGAAGGTCTCCATTGTTGTTGACTAGGGCCTTGAAAGTTATTTCTTTGCCCTTGAAAATTGTTCACGTATTGGACCTCTTCTTCTTGGTCACTATAAGAATCACCTTGATCAAATCCATTATCATCTTACACAAAATTGTTCACTCTTTGTTGCACTTGTGGACTTCTTGTTCTTCGCTTGTTCACCATCATATTGACTCCCTCCATGGTATTGACTTGCCTCAGGTTTTGCACTTGTTGAAGTTGAGCCTTTGCCAATTGGTTCATGGTGGTCGTCAACTCGGCTATGGCTTGTCCATGATCATGTAACTCTTTATGAAGAAGAATCACATTGGGATAACCTTGTGGAACATTGGATAGATTGCCATGCAGATGAAGTATCTGCCATCTCATCCAAAATATCACACCCCTCCACATAAGGCTTAGTCATGAAGTTTCCACCACCATTTTCGAGCTTGTTGTTTGCCATGATTGTACCTACAATACTCACACATTATAACAAGGAAGGAAAAGAAGATATCCCAAAAACACACCTAAATATACAACTAATACCGTTTTTAGCTCCCCAGCAACGTCTGATCTCGTTCGATTTCACTCCTCTATTTGAGGTTATGAAAACGGTCGATGCAATAGTAATACCCAACAAGAGTCTGGGTCAAATTCCGCAGGGAGCTATATGCATGGGAATTAGTAGTATATATTTTAGCGCGTGAGTTTGTATATCTAAATTTGCATTTTCGCAAAAAATTGGTTGTTTTAAAGTTTAATCTAAACTACAATTGCAATTTAAGAAATAAAACTAGAAGATTATTTTTGTTGTTTTCCAAATGTTGTAAAAGGCCTAGGGGTATGACCTTCACCTATGTGTTTGCCTAACGGGTTGTAAACTTTAAAGCTTGTTTTATTGGTCGGGGTGTATTATAGCTATCAACACTCGATTACCCACTCAATACCTCTCGGTCAGAGAGTCATTTAGCCCAATTTGGCTTTCTCAAGTCCAAATGGGTATTGAACAAAACAGTTGATAAAAATCTCAAGTCGGGTTTTACTATCTCTAGGTTCAACCCTTTAATTGGGTAATTTATCAATCTCTCGATTGACCCAATTTCTTGCTAGCCATGTTCTCCCAGACTAGATCTCTTTTTCTCAAGTAGAGACCAAGTCAAATAGGAATGAACTAATGTTTACAACCGTTAATTCTTCAAATAAAAGCAAGAACAAGGCTATATAATAAACACCCAACCATAAATAAGCAATAAATCAAACACCCATTAAGTTTACACAGTAGGGTTGGATCACAACTCTATTGAAAATCTAGCTACTCATACCTAAAGTGGATAAAATAGGAGAAAAAAATAATAATTAAACCCATATTGCTAATTAAAATGATAAACTCTATGTTCAAAAAGCTCAAAATATCAAAATACTAAAAAGAATAAAAGAAACCGTCTACTATAGCAGTTGATGTCAAAGATTGACCTAAAAAAGAAACTTGTCTATTTATACAGGGCTAGAACTTTCGGATAAAAATGCCCTTTCGGAGGTTCTGCGGCCGCACAATTCCATGTGCGGTCCGCACTTTTCTTCGGCTTGACGGGATTGGAAGTCTGCGGCCGCATAATTCTGAACTGCGACCGCAATGCACTCTTTCTGCGGTCCACACTTATACATGTGCGGCCGCACCTTGCTCTTCTGTGGTCCGCACTTTTACATGTGCGGCCGCACAACTCTTCTTCTGCGGCCGCACAATTATTATGCGGTCCCCATTTCTGATGGTCTTGAAATGCAGACTCTCTGAACTTTGCTCTGACCCAGCTTCTGCGGCCGCACAATTCATGTGCGGACTGCATTTTGTACCAGTCTCTGATGGGTTTTCCTTCATCACCCTGCACTTCTAATTTTTTGTGCCTTTTTTGTCCTTGAGTTCAGATTACTCCTTCTTGAGTTGGATTTTATCTCGGGAGTTCATTTTCCAATATTCCTGTAATTAAGCATATTTCATCAGTTTTCGGGAATACAATTAAACACTGTTGGACTAAAACGAAAGCTAAAAGGCGCTAATAAGTAGTCAAAATCCCCACTTTTCAAAATCCATGAAGGGATTTTCGGCAATCACTCAGGCGTAGAGCCTTTGGTGCTGAAATTTGTACGGACAAGATATTATTGGCCTCGCATGGAACAAGACACCAAAGATTTCGTATGAAAATGTGATAAGTGCCAACGCTATGCATCACTGGTACATCAAACGGAAGAACCCTTACATTCGGTTCTTTCCCATGGTCGTTCATGAAATGGGGGATGGACATCGTCAGACCGCTGCCACCGACTCCCGGAAAGGTAAGCTTTCTTTTAATTTTGACTATTTATTTTTCTAAATGGGTGGAAGCAAGTTCTTATATGAATATCGGAGAACGCGAAGTGGTCAATTTCTTGTAGGAAAATAAAATTTGCAGGTTCAGATTATCAAAAGAGATAGCATGCGACAATGGGCCACAGTTTATTGGTGCAAAAGTTACAAAGTTCTTCGAAGCTTGAAAATAAAGAGAATCACATCCTTGCCTTATCATCCGAGTGAAAATGGTCAAGCAAAGTCAACAAACAAAGTGATCATTCAGTGCCTCAAGAAAAGGATGGAAGCAGCAAAAGGCAAATAGCCCGAAGAGTTGCCCGGAGTTCTATGGGCCTACCGAACAATGGCCAAATCAAGTACAGGAGAAACTCCTTTTTCCCTCGTGTACGGTGTTAAAGCCCTAATCCTGGTTAAAGTGCGCGAACCCACTTTGAGATATTCTTAGACAAATGAAATCAAACGACGAAGCAATGCTAATCAATTTGGAACTGCTAGAAGGACGAGGGACTTGGCGCATGTAAGAATGGCAGCTTAAAAGCAGAGGATGGAGCGATATTACAATCGAAGAGCCAATTTCCGTTTTTTCAAAGCAGGAAACTTTGTTCTAAGGAAAGTAATGCAAAATACCTGGGAGCTCAACACGGGAAGGCTAGGTCCAATGTGGGAAGGTCCTTAACGGAACATCTCTCAGTGAGAAAGGTTCATACGAGTTGGAGAACACGAATGGGGATAAGTTGCCCAGCAATTGGAACGTGGCACACCTCAAAAGATATTATTGATGATAAAAAAATACTTAAACAAAAAGTATGTGTTGCACTCTTTTTCCCTTCGTTCAATTTTTTTCCCAATTGAGTTTTTCTGGCAAGGTTTTTAACGAGGCGGCGACCAAAAGCATACCATGAGGCAGCAACAATAAGACCTTTGGTTGTAAGGCAAACAAACCAGCTCCCACCCGGGGACGATCAGGTATTCTTTGGTTCGATAGCGAATTCCCACCGGGAAGTTAAGTTTGCTACCGAACAGAGGTTAGCCGATTGTTCACGGGCACAAACCGTCAGAGGACTGTTAGGTATAATTTCACTCGATAGCATGGATTCCTAAGGGGAAACAAGATATGTTGCCGGGTGAAGGATTACCTAGCATTTCATTGGTGGGTACTTTGAATATACAAGACTTCTAGTGTTCTAATTCGCATTCTTCGCATTCAAACACTGGAGGGG
>MCJB01014402.1:98653-134362 GCA_002018475.1 Nicotiana obtusifolia | reverse complement strand
GGGGGGGGGGGGGAACTTGCGCAAATATTCATAGAAACCCTCACATAAAAGGGAAACTTGCGCAAAATTCATAAAAACCCTCACGTAAAAGAGATAATACTCGGAACCTTAATGCTTCGAACAAAAGGCATCCGAGACTACACATAGTAAAGCGCGAATTGAACAACATGCGCGGAATACTTGAGCAAATGCAAAAGTTAAAAGCTTGCATGGATATTCAAACGAAAGTAAGACTCAAACGATATTTGAAAAAAAAGTATGTCTTTATTCACAAGAACAGGCCAAAAAATTACAACTACAAAATGAGAAAAGAAAGGAAAATCTAAACTGTAGCACCTTCAGGACCAGGAGGAAGAGAAGTATCCGCATTGCCGAGAAGAGTAAGTGGTCCCGCCGATGGCTCAACGTTTTCCCTAGTTTTGTCTTCTGCCTCATCGCCTTCCGATCCTTTTTCAGTTTCCTCAAATTCGGAACCGAAATCAGAAGAACTTGGAGCATCAGACTGCGCCAGGAGTCTATTTTTTGTAGCCAACTCAAGCTCTTGGGCCTTAGCAATTTCGAAATCAACATCAATGATACCAGCTTTGGCCTCTTCCAAGGTTTTTCTCCTCATGCTATACATAGAATAAGTTTTTCATCAATGAGGGAAGCGCCTTGGCGCTTAAGTTCTTCTTTGAGTTGAGTAACCTCGGCGAAAAGGTTTTGCCAGGCAGATCTAGCATATTGGAGGCTGACGTCGAGCTCGCAGACAGTTGAACTAAAGAGCCTATTATGCTCAATAGTTTTCCTGTACTTCTCTTCTAGCTGGGCATGTTTCACCTCCACGGCCGCAAGTTCTTCACTTTTGGAGTTCAAGGCTGCCTCTAAGTTAATCACTCTTTCAGCGAAGGCAGCCTCACGATCGGCTGCAGCAAGAACGGCGTTCTGGATTTCTGCCCATTTGCCTTGGCCTCATCAAATCTAACCCTCAGCGATCCAATTTCTTGGCTAAAGGTTACCACTTCTTACTCGCTTTGCTGCAGACAAGCCTCCAAGATAGCGGCCTCAGCAGCTCTGGTTTCCAGTTCCGAGAGGCGGAGAACAGTCTGATCCCGTTCCGCCAAAAGTTGGCCCACAAAACAAGAAGAAGTAAAACTTAAAACATTCATACTAAAGTAGAAGAAGTGACGAAGGAAGAAAAGAATGTACCACTGCGGCATTGTACATGGCATTATTCAACAAGCACTCTCCCGAGAGTGCCTAAAACTTTTTTCAGTCCTTTTCTGAAGTTGAAGGCTTCAAATGACTAGCAAGCTCCACCGGCAGGGACAGCAAGTTGCACTTGGTAGAGACCGAAAGAGTAACGTTCCTCCTCCTTTGTAGACCTCCAGAAGGGGCGGCATAATTTTGCCTCAAATTCCTATGAACTGGGGATTGTGGAGGAGGAACACCTTCTTCACGGCCAAGCGCGATGGATGAAGGTGATACAGCAACTACTGGTGGAAGAATGGATGAAAAAGGAAGTGATGCAACAGTTGCTGGTGTTGGTGAATATGGAGATAGAGCTGATGGAGTTGAAGAATGAGAAGCAGCTGATCAAATCCAGTGCTGGTTGTTGAATGCTCGCCAACCAAAGACGGCAAGGATCCGGTACTCAGTCCCGCATCACCGGTTACTGCAATTGGGGCCTAAAAATGGGAGTTGGCATATTCCTCTAAATCAAATTCTCCCCAAAGTGCTGAGACGTCGCATTCAGTTGGTGCAATTATCTCAACAGGTCGAGCATCTTGTTGAGATGATGAGGATCGTCGCCTTCTATGTAAAGAAGCTCCCTTATCACCAACTTCTTCATCATCGTCGATTATCAAAGTGTCTATGACCGGCCCGGAATGAGGGCAAGTCATCATCGCCACTGGAGATGATGCGGGGGCAGCAATCTTTGCCCTTTTTTTCTTTTTCCTGGCCGTGAAAGAACATCTTCTCTTTGTTTATCCTCCGTCAGGGGACTCCGTAAAGAAATATTTGAACCTGAAAGAGGCCGGAGATACCTATTCGGGTAAGTGCTTCCTGAAGTAGCCTCGCTGCATCAATAGGATCAGCCAGAATGTCCTCCTCGGGGAGAGCAACAGAGCCCGCAGGTTGACCTAATTCCCTGAACAAAGTCAGAAGGGTTCAACCAAGTTCTTCATATGCAAAAATGGAAACAAGATAAATTAGAGTTACCTTGATTTTTGGCCTTCCACACGTATTTAACGGCCAGTTCTTTCCACGAACAAGTTTCGGGCGTTGTGACATCCAAAATCTTCTGAACCCAACGGTTCAAACCTTCCACCACCGATGGGAGCTATCGAATATCCGAAACATGCGAAGGGTGAAGAGATGATACGGCCATAGAAGAATATCTAATAAGAGGAATATTATACAAAGAACTTACGAGTGCGGTTCTAAGCAACCGAAAAGGTTTATCATTCCCCCGCGGAAGATTTTGGGGGAATAGAGATTCATCATATGAGCTAAGGTTAGCTTCTCTCCAGTTTCTTGCACAAGCGTCGGAGGCAAACAATCGTCCTCTACACTGAAGGACTAACCTGGGCCGAACATACCTGGTAGCGAAGGTAAAACTCCGCAATCATAGAATCAAGCTCTCCGCTCAAAGAAAACGCACCCAAAGTAAAGGTATACGTGAAAAAGTATGTAAAACCTTCCTTGGGAAGGGTCACTCGCTCCGATAGATCAGGAGCGATAATTTTCAACTCATTGCAGCGGCATTCCTCCTTCACAGCAAGAATACTAGAAGGATGAATTGAAGATGGATACTTATTAACATCCCATGTACAAGGGTTAGCAGTAGGGAATTTTTCTTCAAAATCTTTCGAAGTACTAAGCCTTCTTGGTATGGAATCCACTATTGGAGGAATGAGTCCTCGGTTTTGTTCTTATTCTTTGAAGAACCACCACGTTTGGAAGAAGAAGCCATTGGAAAAGAAGAAAGTAAAGAGTTTGTGTTTGAAGAAAATTAGGAAAAGGATGGAAAACAAGATGCAATTAAGAAACTCAAGCAATTGTGAAACGTAAAGGAAAAGAAAGTTGTGTATAAGTAAAATTTAGGCTGCTAAATTCATGGCCATAGTTAGAGATACATATATTCACTCCAACAATTATAGGGGAAGGAACTGCATCTTGATCGTTCTCTGTTCCAGATCACTGAAGGGCACGAAGCTTTCTTCTACATACAACTTCTCCATAATTTCATCCCTCCAGTTAAGGTAAGTTTGATTTTAAGACATGCAATTGTTGGGAACTCACGGAATGAGTTCAAGTCATAGCAATTGTATAAATAGGTTATGGGCTCTTTTCTTATGGTATGGAAATTGATGGTGGTGTGGAAGCTCGTGTAGAGCTTGATTATTGTTAAAAGGAGGTTGAGTGTCGAGTACACCAATGTATAAAGCCTCGGGAGCTTGCCACTCTTTGATTGCTTGACGACAATATTGGTATAGCTGTAGTTTTAGTTGATGCTGTGGCTGTTGGCTGTTTTAACATGGGAAATCATATAAATAGGGGAAATGTTGTCCGTTTCATTGTAGACGGAGGGATCGTAACCTTTTTCATAAATTGAAGTTGGCCAACATATATAAGGTATGTGAGACTATCTCTTTCCTTCTTTTGCACGACTCTGATTAAACATACGCATTGAACGAGCCCCAAAGATGCTCTACTCTTAGGGACAAGTAGTACTTATATTATTCCCCTCTTATGGGAGGATTGATGTTGATGTTATTTCTTTGACCTTACGTCACTTCAAAAGGTTCAAAATGTGATTCCAGTGAGTCCAGCATGCAATATCTATTTTACCGCGCCGCGCTATAGTCGGCCGGGTAGGCACCTATTGTGCAACTATATATATGTATATGTTTTACTCTACTGAGCCGCGCTATAGTCGGTAGTTATTTTACTTTACCGCACCGCGCTATGGTTGGCCGAGCAGGCACCTATTGTGCAACCACTGATTAGTTGGGTATTGATGTTACCGAGCCTTATGATGGTCGGGGTATGATATGATGATGATGAGGCCCATAGAGGCGTATGTATATGATGATGATGGTTTTTAAAAGGATATATATACATGTATACACATCAGGCATTTCATGATTAGTCGCCCTTAGAGGCACTCAAATGTTACAGTACGTATATTCTCATTTCACTCAGAGGCACTCCAGATGTTACAGGGTGTATATTCTCTGGCCCTATACACATTATTGTTACATTATGCTTCCTGCCTTACATACTTAGTACTTTATTCGTACCGACGTCCTCTTTTGTGGATGCTGCATATCGTGCTGCAGGTCCTGATAGACAGGTAGACGAAGCTCCCCCATGACAGTAGGCAGCCAGTTCAGCAGTTGTTGGCAAGGTCCCTTCTCCGGACTTGCCGTGGTCTTGGTATGCATATTTTTGTTATAGGCATTATAGGTATGTCGGGGCCTTGTTCCAGCAAAGTTTTGCAGCACTTATGTTATTTAGAGGCTCATAGACAGGTGGCGACTCATGTATAGTTGGGATTGCCTTGTCGGCAAGCTTACTTTTGGTTGTATAGTCTTTCAGTCAGCCTTGTCAGCTATGGTATATATTTATGGCATTACCCGTCATTTTTGGTTGATTAGAATTTTTGTCTACCATTATACTGATCTTGTTGGCCCTTACAGATAATAAGAAAGGTTAAATAAGATGTATGGCGGCACTCGGCAGGTAGGGCCCGGGTGACAGTCGCGGCCCTCCGGCTTGGGTCGTGACAAACGTGGTATCAGAGCAAGTCTGTCCTAGGGTTGTCTATGAGCCATGTCTAGTAGAGTCTTGACTATGGATGTGTAGCGCGCCATATTTATAATCAGGAGGCTGCATGACATTTAGGGTTGTTACCTTTTCCTGAATCTAGATCGTGCGCAGAGTTGAGTCATAAGTATTCGTCTCTAATATTCACCATGTTCTTTTCAGCGATGCCCGCGACTAGGAAACAAGTGATTAGTAGACGCCTTGATACAACTGCGGGAGAGGGTACCAGCCAGGTGCCTCCCGCCAGAGCAGGCCAAAGTGAGCCTCAGAGTGAGATGCCGTCTCAGACCTCATTTACTCCCTCTCCTCCAGAGTATATTAGAAGGCACCCAGCATCTCCAGTTCCTCTATTTAGTACTACAGACTTGGATATACGGAATGCGGTGCAGTTGTTGACTAGTTTGGTAGCTGCTCAGGCTCAGTGGCAGAATACTGGTGCTACTGATAAACCGATTAGTGCGAGAGTTTGTGATTTTATCAATCTAGACCCTCCAGTGTTTAGCGGATCAGACCCCAAGGAGGACCCGCAGACTTTTATTGATCGGGTTCATTGTACATTGTAGGTTATGCACGCTAGTGATACGGAGGCAGTAGTCTGGTATGATAGTTGGGAGAGATCCAGGGGTCCGGATGCTCCTCCACCTGTGTGGAAAGAATTTTCTGAGGCCTTTCTTCGTCACTACTTGCCAGTTGAGATATGACGAGTTAGAGTTGATAAGTTCTTGAACCTTCGACAGGGTAATATGAGTGTGCGAGAGTATAGTATGCACTTTGACTCTTTAGCAAGGTATGCTCCCCATATGGTGGCCGAGATGAGCGATAGGGTGCACCTGTTCGTGAACAGATTGGAACCACATCTGATAAATGAGTGCACAACAGCCTCCTTGGTAGAGGGTATGGATATTTCCTGTATTCGGGCTTATGCTCAGACACTAGAGGATCGTAAGCGCCAGCAAAGGGCAGACAGAGAGCAAAATAGGGGCCAGTATAAGAGGGCGAGATTTGCAGGGTATTCTGGTGACTTCAGAGGTAGTATCAGGCCCCAATCTTCGAAGAGGTTGGCACCATCCGTAGCTAGTGCTCCTCTACAATTTCAGAGGCCTCGGTATGATTGATTTACCTATTCTGGTTCAGGTCAGAGTTCACAGGCATCAGGCCCACAGTATCATAGGGATACTAGTCAAATGAGACCCCCAACACCTCATTGTAATCAGTGCGGCAAGGCCCACCATGGACCGTGCCGTCAAGGTTTCGATGTATGCTATTCTTGTGGACAGCCTGGCCATGTGATGCAGGATTGTCGTGACAGAGGAGGTGGAGGTATGGCTCAGCCGATTGGATCGGTGTCTGGTTCTTCCTCATCAGTTCGACCTCCAGCATGGGGTTTCCGACAGTCGACAGGTCGTGGTAGAGGTAAAGGTGCAATATCGAGTTCGAGTGGAACTCAAAATCGAAAATATGCTCTAGTAGGTCGACAGGATCTCGAGTAATCTCTGGATGTTGTTACAGGTATATTTTCTGTATTTTCTTATGATGTATATGCGTTAATTGATCCGGGATCTACATTATCATATATTACACCCTTTGTGGCTAATAAGTTTGGTTGTCAAATCGGAATTAATAAGTAAACCACTTGCGGTATCTACACCGATGCGAGAATATGTGATTGTTAGAAAGGTATATAGAGGTTGCACGGTGATGATTTGTAATCGTCAAACCTCGGCAAATTTATTTGAGTTAGAAATGGTTGATTTCAATGTGATAATGGGAATGGACTGGTTGGCCTCATGCTATGCAAATATTGATTGTCATACGAAGGTGCTTAGGTTTTAGTTTCTTGGTGAACCCGTCATCGAATGGAAGGGGAACATTGCTACGCCAAAAGGTACGTTTATTTCCTATCTTAAGGCAAGGAAGATGATCTCATAAGGTTACATTTATCATCTCGTTCACGTGAGGGATGCGAAGGCGAAGCCGCCTACTTTACAATCAATCCCCGTGGTCAATGAATTTCTAGATGTTTTCCCAGATGAACTCCCAGGTCTTCCTCCTGAAATGGAGATTGAATTTAACATCGATGTGTTGCCTGACACTCAACCAATCTCTATTCCCCTATACAGGATGGCCCCAGCAGAGTTGCGAGAGTTGAAGGCGCAATTGAAGGACTTCCTGGATAAGGGCTTCATTAGGCCTAGAACTTCACCTTGGGGTGTGCCAGTCTTGTTCGTGCAGAAGAAAGATGGGTCGTTAAGGATGTGTATCGATTATCGACAGTTGAATAAGTTTATTATAAAGAATAAATATCCACTTCCATGGATTGACGGCCTATTTGACCAACTCCAGGGTGCCAAGTGTTTCTCGAAGATTGACTTACGTTCAGGGTATCATTAGGTGAGGGTTAAGGAGAAGGATATTCCAAAGACGGCCTTCCGGACAAGATATGGGCACTTTGAGTTCTTGGTAATGTCGTTCGGGCTAACAAATGCCCCTGCAGCTTTTATGGATCTCATGAATAGTGTATTTAGGCCCTATATCAATGTGTTCGTGATTGTATTCATTGATGACATTCTGGTGTATTTTTGTTCAGAGACAGAACATGCGGGCCACTTGCGGATAGTATTACAGACCCTTCGGGATTGTAAGTTGTATGCTAAGCTCTCCAAATGTGAATTCTGGCTAAACTCAGTAGCATTCCTTGGCCATGTGATATCTGACGAGGGTATTAGTGTTGACATTCAAAAGATCGATGCAGTGAAAAATTGGCCAAGACCTACAACACCGTCAGAAGTACGCTGTTTTGTAGGGCTATCAGGATATTATAGGAGGTTTGTAGAAGGGTTTTCTTCTATATCAGCACCATTGACTAAGCTAACACAGAAAGCTACCAAGTTCCAATGGTCCGATGCTTGTGAACGTAGTTTTCAGGAGCTAAAGAATCGATTGACCTCCGCGCCAGTGCTCACACTCATAGAAGGAACCGAAGGTTATATGGTATATTGTGATGCTTCAGGTATAGGTTTGCGGTGCATATTGATGCAACGTGGGAAGGTGATCGCTTATGTATCAAGACAATTAAAGAAGCATGAAAATAATTACCCGACTCACGATTTGGAATTAGCTGCAATGATAAATGCTTTGAAGATATGGCGGCACTACTTATACGGTGTCCATGTTGACATCTACACAGATCACAAGAGTTTACAATACATTTTCAAGCAGAAAGAGTTGAATTTAAGACAGCGGCGTTGGCTTGAATTACTGAAAGATTACGACGTTGAGATATTGTACCATCCCGGTAAAGACAATGTTGTGGCAGACGCTCTCAGTCGTAAGTCAATGGGAAGCCTAGTACACATTGAGGCAAGTAGATAGGGGTTGACTAAAGAGCTTCATCAGCTAGCCAATATGAGAATCAGATTGTTAGACTTGGATGATGGAGGTGTTACTATACAGAATACGTCAGAATCATCTGTGGTAACCGAGGTAAAAGCACGGCAGTATGAAGATCCTACCTTGGCACGATTGAGAGAGAGCATTCAGTAGGGTAA
Source organism: Nicotiana obtusifolia (assembly GCA_002018475.1). Classification (NCBI taxonomy): domain Eukaryota; kingdom Viridiplantae; phylum Streptophyta; class Magnoliopsida; order Solanales; family Solanaceae; genus Nicotiana; species Nicotiana obtusifolia. The sequence goes on along the minus strand of MCJB01014402.1, from coordinate 126,002 downwards.
AATTTCAGCTTTCGAGATCGGAGGGGATGGGACGCTAAGATACCAAGGCCGACTATGTGCGCCTAATGTGGCAGGGTTGCGAGAGAAGATTATGATTGAGATCCATCAGTCCCGATATTCCGTCCATCCCGCTTCGACGAAGATGTATCATGACATTAAGGAGCAGTAATGGTGGGATAACATGAAGAAGTCTATTGTAGAATTTGTTGCCAGTGCCCTAATTGTCAACAAGTAAAGATTGAGCATCAGAAACCCGGTGGATTGATTCAGAATATAGAGATTCCAACTTGGAAATGGGAGGTGATTAATATGGATTCATTGTCGGGTTACCTCGCTCTTATCATAAGTTTGACTCCATCTGGGTGATAGTTGATCGACTTACAAAATGTGCCCATTTTCTGCCAGTTAAGACAACTTACACAGCTAAAGATTATGCGAAGCTGTATATTAAGGAGATTGTTAGGCTTTATGGGGTGTCAGTGTCTATTATATTAGACCGAGGAGCTCAATTTATGGCTAAATTGTGGAGGTCCTTTCAGAAAGGTTTAGGCACACAAGTGAATCTCAGCACGACATTCCATCCGCAGACTGATGGACAGGCTGAACGTACCATTCAGACACTTGAAGATATGTTACGAGCATGTGTTCTAGATTTCAAAGGGAACTGGGATGATCACCTGGCACTCATAGAATTCACCTACAATAATAGTTACCATTCCAGTATTAAAATGGCTTCGTACGAGGCACTGTACGGGAGGAGATGTAGATCACTAGTTGGATAGTTCGAAGTCGGTGAGACAGAATTATATGGACCAGACTTGATTCACCAAGCCATTGAGAAGGTGAAAGTGGTACAAGAACGACTGAAGACGGCCCAAAGCAGGCAAAAATCTTATTCCAATGTCCGACGTCGTGACCTGGAATTTAAGGTTGGAGATTGGGTTTTCTTGAGAATCTCGCCGGTGAATGGTGTTATGCAATTTGGGAAGAAGGGTAAACTAAATCCGCGGTATATCGGGCCGTACAAAATTCTTCGACGAATAGGACAGGTTGCTTATGAGTTAGAATATCTATCCAAATTGGAGTTTGTCCACCCGGTGTTCCATGTATCTATGTTGAGGAAATCTATTGGAGCCTTCTTGGGTCGTCCCGATCAAACATGTACAAATTACAAGGGATTTATCATATGAAGAAATGCCAGTAGCTATATTAGACCGACAGGTCCGCAAGCTAAGAACAAAGGATGTAGCTTCTGTTAAAGTATTGTGGAGGAACAAGAATACGGAAGAAATTACATGGGAAGCAGAAGATGAGATGAAGTCTAAATATCCTTACCTATTCCAGATTGAAGATAACGAGGATGCTGGGAATACGCAAGACACATTAGAAGGTGAAACATCTCTATGAGATTCCCCATAAACCCTTACATTCGAGGACGAATGTTCTTGAGGGGGAAGGATGCAACATACTGCACCTCTTGAAAAAAAAATCGAAGTTAAAACCGAGGGCGAAATCGAGGTTAATTTTCGAGGTATTATCGACACCAACTTTAGACCGAGGGCAAAACCGAGACCCCGTAAGTTGATAACCTTTTAGTAAAGATTGGATAAGTATTAACCTTTATGGAATATGTGTTTCACCTTTATCAAGGGGATATAGTAAATTGTTGAGAGACTTCCTAAGTACTACGTGGCATATGACGAGGCTTTGCTCAAATTGAAGATTAGTGGAGTCTTAGTAAAGGACAAATTCCTCCAATATATATATATCCATTACCTTGAGTTCTTCCACATGAAGAAAGAGACTTTTGCAATAGTTGATGACAGAGACATTTCCGCCGACCTTTAACCTCTACAAAAAAAGTGTTTAAGACACTGTTGAAGACGATATTATTGGGGAAAGGAGGAAATCATTAGAGATACATATATACACTCCAAAAATTATAGGGGAGGGAACTGCATCTTGATCGTTCTCTGTTTCAGAGCACTGAAGGGCACAAAACATTCTTCTACATACAACTTCTCCATAATTTCATCCATCCAGTTAAGGTAAGTTTGACTTTAAGACATGCAATCGTTGTTAACTCACAGAATGAGTTCAAGACATAGTCATTGTATAAATAGGTTACGAGCTCTTTTCTTATGGTATGGAAATTGGTGGTGGTGCGGAAGCTCGTGTAGAGCTTGATTATTGTTAAAAGGATGTCGGGTGTCGAATACACCAATGTATAAAGCCTCGGCAGCTTGCCGCTCTTTGATTGCTTGACGACAATATTGGTATAGCTGTAGTTTTAGTTGATGTTGTGGTTGTTGGCTGTTATAACTTATGGGAAATCATATAAATAGGGGAGGTGCTATCCGTTTCATCGTAGACGGAGGAATCGGGACATTTTCATAAATTGAGGTTGGCCAATATATACAAGGTATGTGACACTATCCCTTTCCTTCTTTTGTACGACTTTGATTAAACATACGCATTGAACGAGCCCTAGAGATGCTCTTACTCTTAGGGACTAGTAGTACTTATATTATTCCCCTCTTATGGGAGGATTAATGTTGATATTATTTCTTTGACCTTACGCCACTTCAAAAGGTTTAGAACGTGATTCCAATGAGTCCAACATGCAATATCTATTTTACCGCGCCGCGCTATAGTCGGCCGGGAAGGCACCTATTATGCAACTATATATATGTATATGTATTACTCTACTGAGCCACGCTATAGTCAGCAGTTATTTTACTTTACCGCGCCGCACTATAGTCGTCCGGGCAGGCACCTATTGTGCAACCACCGATCAGTTGGGTATTGATGTTACCGAGCCTTATGATGGCCGGGTTATGATATGATGATGATGAGGCCCACAGAGGCGTATGTATATGATGATGATGGTTTTTTTAAAATGAATATATATACATGTATACACATCAGGCATTTCATGATTAGTCACCCTCAGAGGCACTCAGATGTTACAGTACATATATTCTCATCGCCCTCAGAGGCACTTAGATGTTACAGGGCGTATATCCTCTGCCCCTATACACAATATTGTTGCATTATGCTTTCCTGTCTTACATACTCAGTACTTTATTCGTACTGAAGTCCTCTTTTGTGGATGCTGCATATCGTGTTGCAGGTCCTGATAGATAGGTAGGCAAAGATCCCTTAGGACAGTAGGCAGCCAGTTCAGTAGTTGTTGGTGAGGTCCCTCCTCCGGACTTGTCATGGTCATGGTATGCATATTTTTGTTATAGGCATTATGGATATGTTGGGGCCCTGTTCCGGCAATGTTTTGTAGCACTTATGTTCTTTAGAGGCTCATAGACAGTTGTCAACACATGTATAGTTGGGATTGCCTTGTCGGCGAATTTACTTTTGTTGTATAGTCTTTCATGTCAGCCTTGTCGGCTGCGGTATATATGTTTATGGCTTTACCCGTCATTTATGGTTGATTAGAATTCTTGTCTACCATTTATACTAATCTTGTTGGCTCCCATAAAGATAATAAGAAAGGTTAGATAATATGTATGGCGGCACTCGACAGGTAGGGCCTGGGTGCTAGTCGCGGCCCTTCGGTTTGGGTCGTGATATTATCATTTATTTATGAGACTTTTCATTGTCGAACTTATTAATTCATGTTTTTATTCCAAATACGTTGTTTTTATGTGATTGTCGGCTTGCCTAGTAATGTGTTAGGTGCCATCACGACATGTTTGGATTTTGGGTCGTGACAAGCTGGTATCAGAGCACTAGGTTACATAGGTCTAACGTGTCATGAGAAGGCTTAGTAGAGTCTTGTGGATCGGTGCAGAGATGTCTGTACTTATCTTCGAGAGGCTACCGAACCGTTAGGAAACTTCACCTTCTTTATTCTTGTCATGCAGATTTGTTGATTTCGGAAATTAAACTTCTATTATTCTATTCTCTCACTGATGGTGAGGACACGTGCGACCGGATCAGGCGGACGGCCACTAATACCACCAGATAGGGCTGCGAGAGCTCTAGACCGCGGTAGAGGCCGAGGTGCAGCTCATACTGCAGATAGAGCAGCACATGTGGAGCCACCAGCTGCTCCAACTCAGGAGCAGATACTAGATGTGGTTGAGCCGGTGGGACCAACTCAGGCACCAGCTATGCCCATTGTGATATCAGGCCTTCAGGAGGCTTTGGCCTAGATATTGATGGTATGCACTAGCCCTGCTCATGCAGTTTCAGTTCCGGCGGCACCAACCACTTCTTAGGCCAGGGGAGGTGCTCAGACTCCCTCCTCCCTTCAGACACCAGGGTTACTACCAGCCCATCCGGTTGTAGCTACTCGGGCCTAGGTTGGTCCACCTTTGAGTGACGAGGAGCAGAAGAGGCTAGAGCAGTTTGGGAGGCTCAGGCCTCTAGAGTTTAGTAGGGCTGAGTCAGAGGATGCTCAGGATTTCTTAGATAGGTGCCAACGGATCCTTCTCACGACAGGCTGGAGACTAGTGGAGTCTCATTTACTACTTTTCAGCTATCTAGGACAGCCTTCAGATTGTGGGAGGCCTATGAGTTGAAAAGCCCAGCTGGCGCTGCACCACTTACGTGGCATGAGTTCGCAATTCTCTTCTTAGAGAAGTTTGTTCCACAGACCCGCAGGGAGAGGTTGTGTGGGCAGTTTGAGTAGCTACGCTAGGAGGGCATGTCAGGGACCCAGTATGAGATGAGATTTTAAGAGTTGGCTCGTCACGCGATATGGTTTGTTCCCACAGAGAGGGAGAGGATTAGGAGTGATGGCCTAAACTATGGACTTCACTTCGTCATGACTCGGGAGATAACGTCAAGTTTGAGTTTTGATGAGGTGCTTAATATTGCTAGACGTCTAGAGCAGGTTCGTAGTAAGGAGCATGAGGAGAGGGAGGCCAAAAGTCCTCATGGTTCAGGTGGTTTCAGTAGTGCCTCATCTGGAGGACAGTCCCACCACAGTAGGGGTCGCCCATATAAGCCCGCTTAGATGGCTCGTCCGGTTCATCGTGGTGCATTAGCTAGCCATGGTTTATAGAGTGCTCATCTGGGTCAGTCATCTCTTAGTGCCCTCCCAACTCAGAGTTCATCCAGTGCTCCATCAGTTCAAGGATCATCTGTACCAGGTCCTTCTAGTAGCTATTCTTGTTCTCGGGGTCCGATTCAGTCCCCGCCACCATTAATAGATCGGAGTTGCTTTGAGTGTGGAGAGTTTGGACAAGTGAGGAGGTATTGCCCCATCTTTTGGGAGGTTTAGTTCAGTAGAGGGGTCAGGCTATGACTTCCACACCAGTTACTTCACCACCCGCTCAGCTAGCTCGGGGTGGGGCTTAGGTAGCTCGTGGTCGCCCTAGTGGGGAAGATCGATTAGGTGGTGGTCAGGCTCGATGCTACGCTTTTCCCTTAGGCCAGAGGCTATTGCTTCAGACGCAGTGATCACATGTATTGTTTTAATGTACCATAGGCATGCTTCCATATTATTTGACCCTAGTTCCACTTATTCATATGTATCATCGTATTTTGCTTGTTATTTGGATATGACCCGTGATTCTTTAATTACACCTGTTCATGCATCTATGCCGGTGAGTGATTCTATTATCGTGGACCGTGTATATCGGTCGTGTGTGGTGACTATTTGGGGATTGGAGACAAAAGTTGATCTTTTACTATATAGTATGGTTGATTTTGACATGATTCTAGGCATGTATTGGTTGTCCCCATGTCATGCAATTCTGGATTGTCACGCTAAAACTGTGACATTGGCTATGCCGAGATTGCCTAGGGTTGAGTAGAGAGGTTCTTTGGACTATGTTCCTAGTAGAGCGATTTCGTATTTAATGGCCCAATGGATGGTTAAGAAGGTATGTTTGGCATATTTGGCCTTTGTGAGGGATGTTGGTACTGATAGCCCTACCATTGGTTCTGTTCCGATAGTGCGAGACTTTCCGTATGTGTTTCCTGCAGACATGCCAGGTATGCCACCCAACAAGGACATTGATTTTTTATATTGACTTGGTGCCGAGTACTTAGCCATTTCCACTCCTCCGTAACGTATGGTAGAAAAAAAGTTGAAGGAATTAAGAGAGCAGCTTCAGAAGCTTCTTGATAAGGGTTTCATTAGGCCTAGTGTGTCGCCTTGTGGAGCACCGGTTTGGTTTGTGTAGAAGAAGGATGGTACTATGCGGATGTGCATTGGTTATAGGTAGTTGAACAAAGTTACAATTAAGAAGAAGTATCATTTGTCGCGCATTGATGACATATTTGACAAGCTTCAGGGATCTAGAATGTTCTCTAAGATTGATTTGAGGTCTGGGTATCACCAGTCGAAGATTCAGGACTCTAATATTGTGAAAATGGCATTCAGGACTCGCTATGGTCACTACGCATTTCTTGTGATGTTTTTTGGGCTGACCAATTCCCCAGCAGCATTCATGCATCTGATGAACAATGTATTCCATCCATATCTTGATTCGTTTGTAATAATATTTGTTGATGATATCCTGGTGTACTCACGTAGCCAGGAGGAGCATGCGCAGCATCTGAGGATTGTAGTTTCGTGGTGTTCTTGGGGCACGTGGTGTCCAGTAAGGGGATCAAGGTAGATCTGAAAAAGATTGAGGCAGTTCGGAGTTGGCCAAGATCATCTTCAGCTACTAAGATTCGGAGTTTTCTTGGTTTGGCCAGATATTTTTGCCACTTCGTGGAGGGTTTCTCGTCCATTGTTGTTCCTTTGACTATGTTGACCCAGAAGGGTGCCCCATTCAGGTGGTCCGATGAGGGTGAGGAGACCTTTCAGAAGCTCAAGACTGCCTTGACCACAACTCCATTTCTAGTTTTGCCTTCAGCATCGGGTTCATATACAGTGTATTGTGATGCTTCTAAAACTGGTATTGGGTACGTCTTGATGCAGGAGGGTAGGGTGATTCCTTATGCTTTATGACAGTTAAAGCCCGATGAGAAGAACTACCCCTTTCAAGATTTAGAGTTGGCAACCATTATTCATGCATTGAAGTTTTGGATGCATTACCTCTATGGCGTGTCTTGTGAGGTATTTACAGATCATCGAAGTCTACAACACTTATTCAACCAAAAGGATCTAAATTTGAGGTAGCGAAGATGGTTAGAGTTGTTAAAAGACTATGATATTACCATTTTGTATCATCCTGGAAAGGCCAATGTGGTGGCCGATGCCTTGAGTAGAAAGGCGATGAGTATGGATAGCCTTGCATATATTCCTGTTGGTGAGAGACTGCTTGCATCAGATGTTCAGGCCTTGGCCAATCAGTTCGCGAGGATAGATGTTTCAGAGCCTAGTCTGGATCTAGCTCCTGTGGTTACTCGATCTTCCTTATATGAGCGCATCAGAGAGCGTTAGTTTGATGACCCTCATTTGCTTGTCCTTAAGGACACGGTACGGCTGATGCCAAAAGGTTTCTATTGGAGATGATGGGTGTTGCAGATGTAGGGTCAGATTTGTGCCCAATGTGGATGGGTTACGTGAACTTGAGGACGCCCACAGTTCGCGGTATTCCATTCATCCGGGTGCCGCGAAGATGTATCAGGACTTGAGGCAACACTATTGGTGGAGAAGAATGAAGAAAGATATAGTGGAGTATGTGGCTCGGTGCTTGAACGGTTAGTGATACGCTCAAATTACACTTTAATAAATAGTGTAAGGCGGTCGATGTCAAATATAATAACCCAACAAGGTTGGGGTCGAATCCCACAAGGAATAGGTGTGAAAAGGTTACTTGACTAGTGTGTTACTCGACTATAGTCGTAATTCTATCCAGTTAACCATAACAAGAGTATGTATTAGTGGTAACAAGAGTATGAATTGAGTTTGGTTTTAGGTGATGGCTAACTGGAATATTGAGAATGTAGATAATTTGATTAAAGAAACCAAGGTTGTGTCCCCATTAATGAAGTGTAATGCTGCCGGTGTTAATATGATATATTTCTAATGGAAGGTCGTTTTGATATGCAAATGATGTCTAAATGACTACCCAATATTTTCCAATAGTTAGGTAGTATTTCCTCTTTATGATTTTTCCAAATATAAAAGAGTTGCAATTAAGAACAATCCCACTTATTCCTAAGCGATTTTAATAAACAAGGTTTAAAGCCTTGAGTCTTTGGTATTTACTTCTACCAAATTCTACCCCACTTTCCCAAGCAAAGCAAGAATTTAATGGCACTTGTTAATGTTTGCAACCACCAACAATAAATGAAGAATGAGAAGTAAATAAATATCAACCAACCATTATATATATATTCAATGTTAAACACCCATTAACATAACACCCATTTAGGGTCCACAACCTTAGTATTTAAAGATAGCTACTCATACTAAAATACAAAAGCAAGAGAATATTAATGCCATAAAGCTTACAAAGTGAAAGATTCTTGACCCATAAGCTTCCAAAAGAGAGGAATATTAATGCCTTGTATTGTAGCTTTAAAGTCAGACAAGATTCAGCCCTATTTATAGAGGGCCAAAAATCAGACAAAACTGCCGTTTCAGGTTGAATATGTGACCGCATTTCTGTCGCATAACAGACATGCGGTCCGCATTTTTGACATGGCCATCGAAGATTGTAACCCTAGTTTCACCTTCACCGCATTCATGGTTTGCGGTCCGCATTGTAGAAATGCGACCGCATCTTGCATCGCATTTTCTTCCTTTGGTAGACTTCATGTTTAGTTTGCGGTTACTTCTGCGGCTCGCAAACAGGTTATGCGATCGCAGATGAGATCGCATTTTTGACGTTGAACTTTGACCAGAAATCTGTTTTGATCTGCGATCTCGATGTGAAATATGCGGCTCGCATGTGGGTTTTGCGATAGCATATCCACATTTGCGATGCCTTTTTGCTCTTTTCTTGTCTTTTTGTGACTTTTTGAACTCTTTTCCATGCTATTAGGTCCTTACGCCTCATACACTACAAAAATACTAAAATTACATAAGTACAAAGGGAAATTGCATTTAAAACAAGCTAAAATCTAAGCAATTAGTATCAAATGTGCCGAAATTCTCCGGCACATCAGTTAGCAGGTGAAGTACGAGCACCAGAGGCCGGGCGGTTTGTTTCAGAGGCTTATTCCTAAGTGGAAATGGGAGCATATCACCATGGACTTCGTTATTGGACTCCCACGGCCTTTGAAGAAATTTGATGCTATTTGGGTGATTGTGGACCGGTTGACTAAGTCCGCACATTTCATTCTGGTTAAGACTATCTATTATTCAGAGCGATTGAATGAGATATATATCCTCAAGATTGCTCGCCTTCACGGTGTGCCAATGTCCATCATCTCTGATCGGGACACATAGTTCACATTGCAGTTTTAGAGGGTATTGCCGCGAGAGTTAGGTAATCGGGTTGAGTTGAGTACAACATTCAACCCTCAGACGGACGGACAATCCGAGAGCACCATTCAGATATTGGAGGATATGCTTCACGCTTGTGTTATGGATTTCAGGGAATCTTGGAATTAGCTTATACCGCTTGCAGAGTTTGCCTACAACAACAGCTACCAATCTAGTATTCAGATGGCTCCTCATGAGACCTTGTATGGGAGGCAGTGTCGATCTCCAGTTAGGTGGTTTGAGCCGGGGGAGGCTAGGTTGTTGGGTACTGATTTGGTTCAAGATGCTTTGGAAAAGGTCAAGTTGATTCAAGATCGGATTTGCAAGGCACAGTCTAGCCAGAAGATTTACGCCGATCAGAAGGTTCGTGATGTTGCATATATGGTTGGGGATAGGGTATTTCCCGGAGTATCGCCCATGAAGGGTGTGACGAGGTTTGGGAAGAAGGGCAAGTTGAGCCCTCGGTATATTGGCCCTTTTGAGGTGCTTGAGAGGATTGGAGAGATGGCCTACAAGCTTGCATTACCACCTAATCTATCGAGTGTTCACCCAGTATTTCATATTTCCATGCTTCAGAAGTACTACGGTGATCCGTCTCATGTTTTGGATTTCAGCACGATTCAGTTAAATGGTGATTTGACTTATGATGTGGAGCTGGTGGACATTTTGGATCAGCAGGTTCGAAAGTTTAGATCAAAGAAAATAGCTTCAGTGAAAATTCAGTGGAGAGGTCAACTAGTCGAGGAGGCTACTTGGGAGACCGAGTGGGAGATGCGGAGCAGCTATCCATACCTATTTGAGACTCCAGGTGTAGCAACCCCTTTGGGAGGGTGCTACTTACGAAACAAAGTTAATTTATTAATTAAAACGTTCAAAAGATATTAATCTATAAAGACTTTCCTAATAATTTAGTAGCGAAAATAAGCCCATGAGATAAGGTTCAAAGTACAATATTTTTTTTTTTGAAAATATACTTCGTAAAATTTCTTAATGAAATACAATGTCAAAGTGCCAAGATAATATCATACAACCTTCTTGAATAATCAATGCGTTAAAGCAACTTCCCACCGAAATCATACTTTTTATTCGACCTCGTTGTAGGTTTGTATTGTACATGAATCTAAAACTAGCGAGCATAAAAGGAAAACTAGTCTTCTCCTTTGTACATATTTACAAGAAAAAGTGTAAATTTAGCATATGACAAGATTTGGGGTATTAACACACCCTAAAATAGTGAAATAAGTCATCAAGTTCAAGTTACAAGCGAATGATCCTGAGATCCAACAATCCTCGGAAATTACATACATAAGTGTGACATATAGATCATGTACAAGTCCCAAAACTATACAAAACCTAGAAGTATATGCAAATGTGATCTCCATAAAAGCTCCCAAAAAGAATACTTCACATGGTCGTCTTCAAATCGCATCACGTACATTACCTATGATAGAAAATAACTATCGCTAAGCATAAAGCTTAGTGGCGTATAAACTTTGGCTTGGAGCCATTAAATTCTCCAATTCCCCTTTTCATTCTTAGGTAGCTCAAATGACACATAAATTTAACATAACTAAACAAGTATAAAGTATTGAAATCAAACCTTGAAGTATTTCCACATATCAATAACAATGTTCAAGATTCAAGTGTCAAGAAAGTGTCACGACTCGGATTCCCCACCCTCGGGAGCCGTGATGGCGCCTACTAGTGAAAGCTAGGCAAGCCAGTCAATCGGATTATTTACCATTTTTCTATTTACGGATTTATTACATCACAATGACATCAACTAGATAACAGTAATTCAACAAACGAAATGGATGCAAATTTCATTCTTTACAAAATATCGCCGATAAACCATCCGCAACAGACTACCCAAGATCTGGTGTCACAGTTTCATAGACGGTTTAAGAGTACTACAAACAAGGTTCTGAAGAAATAACAAAATACTGTTTCTAGACTACATAGAAGAAACAGATACAAGAAATGGACAGGAGACTCCAAGATCCGCGAACGTCTGCAGAACTACCTTGGGACGCCTGAAAATCAAAGGCTGGAAGCTTCCTACTGTTCGAAGCCTGCGGTACTGGGATCTGCACAAAAGAGTGCAGAGTGTAGTATCAGCACAACCGACCCCATGCGCTGGTAAGTGCCTGGCCTAACCCCGGGTAGGTAGGACGAGGCTAGGACCAGAATCCAGATGAACCTGTGCAGTTATAAACATATATGTATCTACAGCAGAAGATATAAATACATAAACAATTTAAACGGGGAAAGGAGAACATACATCGGGATAGCAGACAAAAAAAGCGAAACGAATCATCAATGAATGAGAAAGAAAAATTGCAATTCAGCCTTTAACACAAATGAGATGAAATAAGAGCCACCTTCACCTCCAGTAACCTCTTGTTGCAGGCGTGCAACCCGTTCCTACATACAGTAACATCTTGTGGCAGGCGTTCCACCTGCTCCCACATACATCACATCTCGTGGCAGGCATGCCACCCACTCCCACTTACAATATATCCTGTGGTAGGCGTACCACCCGCTCCCACTTATCATATATCCTGTGGCAGGCGTGACACCCGCTCCCACTTTCATTATCACAAAAGTCACAAGAAGTCCCGGCAAAGGAACAAAGCAACATAACAACTTCCCAGTGAGGGAACAAATAACATCAAAACAATCATCCTGGCCAGGGGGAATCAGCTATAACCAAACCAAACTCGACTCCTATTTAGCTCAATCAATGTCAGTACTCAATTACAGTCAAAGTTCTACAATTAACCTCCCAACCCAATTATAATTTTTATTAAATCTAGATACGACTCTACTAATGTGACACTGGACCCTTTAAACTCATACTAACTCCTTAGACACTACCCACAATTTTGACACTGGACCCTTTAAACTCATATGAACTCCTTACTCAACTAGTCTAGTTAACCATCAACATTATACCGAATAAAAGAAGGCTAGAACCATAACCAAAAGGAAAAACTAAAATCAAGAAACCTTGTGGTAGGTGTACCACCCGCCCTCAATTCACAATATCTTGTGGCAGGGGTGCCACCCGCTCCTACATACAGTATATCATAACAAAATCAGGGATAATATTCAACAATTCGAAACAATATTCGCACAACAATTATCCATATACGACCCACAGCCTTGCGTGACACGAACGTATAGCAGACACTTACCTTGCTTTGTAACAACTTCCTAGACTTCCAACAATTCTTCGAGCCGAACCTTTTATGGGTGCTCACGAACTTTAGGTGGATACAATTGGGGCTAACGAGCTACAACTTGGTAGGGTGCCTTAACTCAGCTGAAATCTTGGTACTGTTCCACAACGAAATTTGCAGCAATTTGGGCTGGGACTTGGGGTTAGAGAGTAGGGTTTTTCGTAATTGATGTTGGGATTTGAAGGGAGTGATTCTACGGTTGTTTTTCAGCTTAAATTAGGGCTATTTCCGGCGAGTTTGCAGCTGGTTCTTGGTGGGTTTAAATGGGGAAAGCTGGGCTGGTAATTGGAGGTTGATGACTATATTTTGGATATGTTTTCACGGATTTTGGGGCTGTTTCCAGGTGATTTTTGAGGTTGATTTGTTGGGGCTTGAGGGTGTTTTGGTGAGGCTTCTGAGGTAGTGACGAAATAAGGTGGGGGGGGGGTTGCATGTTAGGGTTCTTGGTTCCTATTTATAGTGGGTCAATATTCGGAACAAAAATAAAACTTTCAGGTGTTAAAAATGCGATCGCATACTCGTCGCATACTCAACATGCGGTCCGCATTTAGACTGCATTTCTGACATGGCATTTGGCCCAGGAATCTGTCTCATTCTGCGATTTCGCTGTGAGATTTGCAATCCGCATGTTAGATATGCGACCGCATTTTTGACGTAAAATTTTGTCCAGTACTCTGTCCTAATCTGCGATACAGGCAGTGAAATTTGCGGTCCATATTCATGAAATACGGTCCGCATTCATAAAATGCGGTCCGCATTTTGGACAGCATTTCTAACATGAATCCTTTCCTAGAAATCTGTCTAAGTATGCGATGCCCGTGTAAGATATGCGGCCCGGATTGTTGGAATGCGACAGCATATCCTACCTTACTTATCTTTTCGAGCTCTTTTCTTAATTATTAGCTTCTTATACCTCATACCCTGCAAGAATGTCAAGATTTCATAATTACAAGGAGGGTTTTGCGCTTAAAACAAGCCAAGTCTAAACAATTAGTATCATATGTGTTTCTACGGCATTTCGGGTTGTTACATTCTCCCCCTCTAAAACAACCGTTCGTCCTCGAACGGGCAGGATAAAGAAGTACCTGAGTCGGGGAAAAGATGTAGATAACGGCTCTGCATATCGGACTCGGACTCCCATGTCGATGCCTCAGGAAGCTGACCTTTCCACTAAATACGAACCGAAGGGAAACTCTTCGACCTCAACTGACGAACTTGCCGATCTAGAATGGCTACCGGTTCTTCCTCATACGACAAGTCCTTGTCCAACTGAACGGTGCTGAAATCTAGCACGTGAGTTGGATCGCCGTGATATTTCGGGAGAATGGACACATGAAAAACTGGATGTACAGCTGATAAGCTCGGCGGCAATGCAAGTCTATAAGCCACCTCCCCCACTCGATCAAGAATTTCGAACGGACCAATGAACCTAGGGCTAAGCTTGCCCTTCTTCCCAAATCTCATCACGTCCTTCATAAGCGACACCCGGAGTAATACCCGCTCACCAACCATAAAAGACATATCTCGTGCCTTGCGATCTGCATAGCTCTTTTGCCTGGACTAAGCTGTATGAAGCCTTTCCTGAATGATCTTGACCTTGTTCAAGGCCTCCTGAACCAGATCTGTGCCTAACAACCGAGCCTCTCCCAGCTCAAACCACCAACCGGAGTTCGACACCGCCTACCATATAAAGCCTCATAAGGAGCCATCTGAATGCTCGACTGGTAGCTGTTATTGTAGGTGAACTCTGCTAATGGCAAAAACTGGTCATACGAACCTCCAAAGTCAATAACACAAGCTCGGAGCATATCTTCCAATATCTGGATAGTCCGCTCGGACTGTCCGTCCGTCTGAGGATAAAACGCTGTGCTTAATTCAACCTGGGTGCCCAACTCTTGCTGAACTGCCCTAAAAAAAAGTGAAGTAAACTGCGTACCCATGTCCGAAATAATAGATACCGGCACACCATGAAGGCGAACAATCTCCTAGATATAGATCTCAGCCAACCTCTCGGACGAATAGGAGGCTGCCACAAGGATGAAATGTGCTGACTTGGTCAGCCTGTCAACAATGACCCAAATTGCGTCGAACTTCTTCCGGGTCTGTGGAAGTCCAACAACGAAATCCATAGTGATCCGTTCCCACTTCCACTCGGGGAGTTCAATTCTCTGGAACAGTCCACCAGGTCGCTGATGCTCGCACTTAAAATGCTGACAATTCAAACACCGAGCCACGTACGCAACTATATCCTTCTTCATTTTACACCACTAATAATGCTGTCGCAAATCTTGATACATCTTTGCGGTGCCCGGATGAATAGAATATCTGAAGCTATGGGCCTCTTTCAAAATCAACTCCCGAAGTCCCTCAAAGTAATCTAAAACTTCCATCATCACCTAAGGTGACCTGCTTGGCACCACCTCGCTGCACCGTGTCCCTAA
This sequence comes from Nicotiana obtusifolia, assembly GCA_002018475.1. NCBI lineage: Eukaryota > Viridiplantae > Streptophyta > Magnoliopsida > Solanales > Solanaceae > Nicotiana > Nicotiana obtusifolia. Next base: position 110,964 of record MCJB01014402.1, on the reverse strand, counting down.
GGACACACAAATGGGGATCATCAAACTGTCGATCACGTATTCGTTCCAACAATGAAGAATGAGCGACCGTGTAAGCTAATACCCGATTAGGCTCAGATATATCCAATCTCACAAACCAATTGGCCAAGGTCTAAACGTCCTAAGCAAGTGGCCTTTCGCCGAACGGAATATAAGCAAGGCTGCCCATACTGGCCGACTTTCTACTCAAGGCATCTGCCACCACGTTGGCTTTTCCCAAGTGATATAAGATAGTGACATCATAGTCCTTTAACAACTCCAACCACCTCCTCTGTCTCAAATTTAGCTCCTTTTGCTTGAACAGATACTGAAGACTCTTATGATCCGTGAACACCTCACACTGCACGCCATATAAGTAGTGCCTCCAAATCATCAAGGCATGAATTATGGCTGCCAATTCCAAATCATGCACCGGATAGTTCTTCTCATGAATCTTCAACTACCTCGAAGCATAGGCAATGACCTTGCCCTCCTGCATTAACACTACGAGAGGCATCACAATAAACTGTGTAAGGCCCTGAGCCTGTGGGAAAAACTAACACTGGTGCCGCGGTCAAAGCTGTCTTGAGCTTCTGAAAGCTCGCCTATCACTCATCCGACCACTTGAACTGGGCGCCCTTCTGGGTCAACTTGGTCATCGGGGCTGCAATAGGTGAAAACCCCTCCACGAACCGACGATAGTAGCCTGCCAGTCCCAAGAAACTCCGGATCTCTGTAACTGACGCCGGCCTAGGCCAGTCCTTGACTGCCTCAATCTTCTTCGGATCAACCTGAATACCCTCTGCCGATACAATATGACCCAGAAATGTAACCGAACTCAACCAGAATTCACATTTCGAAAACTTAGCATACAATTGACTATCCCTCAGAGCCTGAAGAACCACTCTGAGATGCTGTTCGTGCTCCTCCTGGCTGCGGGAATATACCAGAATGTCGTCGATGAAGACTATCACGAACGAATCCAGATAAGGTCTGAACACTCGGTTCATCAAATCCATAAAAGCTGCTGGGGCATTTGTCAACCCGAACGACATAACCAAGAATTCATAATGCCTGTACCGAGTGCGGAAAGTCGTCTTAGGGACATCAGATGCCCTAATCTTCAACGGATGGTAGCCAGACCTCAAATCAATCTTTGAAAATACCCTGGCACCCTGGAGCTGATCAAAAAAATCATTGATCCTCGGCAATGGATACTTATTCTTGATTCTGACCTTGTTCAATTGTCGGTAATCGATGCACATTCTCATTGACCCGTCCTTCTTTTTAACAAACAATACCGGCGCACCCCAAGGTGAAACACTGGGCCTAATGAAACCCTTCTCGAGCAAGTCTTGCAACTGCTCTTTCAATTCTTTTAACTCTAGCGGTGCCATGCGGTACGGCGGGGCAGAAATGGGTTGACTGCCCGGAGCCACATCAATGCAAAAGTCAATATCCCTGTCGGGTGGCATCCCCGGCAGGTCGGATGGGAAAACCTCGGGAAACTCACGAACCACGGGCACAAACTCAATAGAGAGGACCTCAGCACTGGAATCACGAACATGAGCCAGATAAGCCAAACACCCCTTCTCGACCATACGTCGAGCCTTCACATAAGAGATAATGCTACGGGTGGAATGACCAGGAGTCCCCTTCCACTCCAAACGGGGCATACCCGGTAAAGCTAAGGTCACAGTCTTGACATGGCAGTCCAGGATGGCGTGGTAAGGTGATAACCAGTCCATCCCCAATATGACATCAAAATCAACCATGTCTAAAAGCAATAAGTCTACACGGGTCTCAAGACCCCCAAGCACTACAACACAGGAACGATGGACTCGATCTACCACAAAAGAATCACTCACCGGGGTAGACACATAAACAGGAACACTCAATGAGTCGCTAGGCATGGCCAGATACGGTGCAAAATAAGATGAGACATACGAGTAGGTAGACCCTGGATCAAATAATGCTGAAGTATCGTTATCACAGACCATAACCGTACCTGTAATTACTGCATCCGAAGCCTCTGCCTTAGGCCGGGCTGGGAAAGCATAACATCGGGGTTGAGCCCTACCACCCTTAGCCACATCTCCAGGGCGGCCTGCTGCCGGCTGGCCCCCACCTCTACCGACCTGAGCTTCACCTCCAGTACCCCTACCTCTACCTCTAGCACCTCTACCCCCACCTCTAGCAAGTTGGGCCAGCTGTGGAACATCTGGTGCCTGTGTCATAGCATGAGAATCCTGGTGTGGAGAATTGCTTAAGGCACGACGGCAATACCTAGCAATATGCCTCGTGTCGCCACACATGTAACAAGCCCTAGGCTACCGACTCTGGAAACTATGTAGCGGTTGTGCACTGATAGACTGCTGATCGGGATACTGTATCTGAGAACCGCGATTACCTGAAGCACTGCGAGAAACCTGGAGAGCTGACTGAAAGGGCCTCGGAGTATAGCCTATACCATATGAATCTCTGCTTCCAGACGAAGTACCAATGAATCTGCCTGAATGACGGGGTTTCTTATCCGACCCATGACCACCTCCATGTGACAGAACCATCTCGACTCTGCGGGCCACATTGACCGCCTCCTGGAAGGTAATCTCACTACCAGTCTCCCTAGCCATCTGAAGGCGAATCGGCTGAATGAGACCGTCAATATATCTCCTCACCCTCTCCCTCTTTGTAGGAAGTATGATGAGGGAATGCCGAGCCAAATCGATGAACCTGGACTCATACTTGGTAACTGCCATGGAACCCTGTTGAAGGCGCTCAAACTGCCTCCGATAAGCCACTCTCTGAGTAACGGGGAGAAACTTCTCCAGAAACAACTCTGTAAGCTGTTCCCAAGTCAAAGATGATAGACCGGCTGGCCTAGTCAAGCAATAATCCCTCCACCAAGTCTTGGCGGATCCAGATAGGCGAAATGCCACAAAATCTACCTCGTTGGTCTCAACAATACCCATATTCCTGAGGACCTCGTGGCAGCTGTGTAGGAAGTCCTAGGGATCCCTCGAAGAAGCACCGCTGAAGGTAGTAGTGAAGAGCTTGGTGAACTTATCCAGTCTCCACAAAGCATCAGCGGACATGGCCGCCTCATTGCCGGTGAGCTACTACTCCCGGCTGAACCGTCACAGCTGGCTGAGCTGCTGGAAACGGAACATGGGGAGCCACTTGCTCCGGATTACGAATAGCAGGAGTCTGAGCCCCTTCTCCAGCCTGAGGAGTGGCTGGTGCTACAAGAAGTAAGCCCACTCGGGTGACATTCTCCGTGAGGTCTACCAACCAGACAAAAGCGTCCTGAAGAACTGAGGTAGCAATAAACCCCTCTGGGACCTGAGTTGGGCCCACCGGAAATGCTGGGGCCGGAACCTCCTCGTCAAGATGAATCTGAGGTTCCGCCACTAGTGCTACTGCAGGAGGCTGAGTGCTGCCCCTACCTCGACCCCTACCACGCCCTCGGCCTCGCACTCTGCCCCGCGTGGGAGCTGTTGCTGGGGGCTCGGGCTGCGGAGTGGTAGATAAGGAAGCGCGTGTTCTTGCCATCTGCGAAAGAACAGAGTAGGAATCCAATCAGCATTTGAGAGGCAAACCGCACGACAAGAATGAACAACCGTGAAATTTTTCCTAACTCTGTAGCCTCTGGGATAAATACAGACGTCTCCGTACCGATCCCTCAGACTCTACCGAGTTTGTCTGTGAACTATGAGGCCTATGTAAACCTAGGATTCTGATACCAACCTGTCATGACCCGGATTCCCTACCCTCGGGAGTCGTGATGGTGCCTACTAGTGAAAGCTAGGCAAGCCAGTCAATCGGATTATCTACCATTTTTCTATTTACAGATTTATTACATCACAATGACATCAACTAGATAACAGTAATTCAACAAATGAAATGGATGCAAATTTCATTCTTTACAAAATATCGCTGATAAACTATCCGCAACAGACTACCCAAGATCTGGTGTCACAGTTACACAGACGATTTAAGAGTACTACAAACAAGGTTCTGAAGAAATAACAAAGTACTGTTTCTGGACTACAAAGAAGAAAAAGATACAAGAAATGGACAGGAGACTCCAAGATCCGCGAACGTCTCCAGAACTACCTTGGGTCGCCTGAAAATCAAAGGCTAGAAGCTTCCTACTGTTCGAAGCCTGCGGTACTGGGATCTGCACAAAAGAGTGCAGAGTGTAGTATCAGCACAACCGACCCCATGTGCTGGTAAGTGCCTGGCCTAACCCCGGCGAGGTAGGACGAGGCTAGGACCAGAATCCAGATGAACCTGTGCAGTTATAAACATATATGTATCTACAGTAGAAGATAGAAATACATAAACAATTTAAACGGGGAAAGGAGAACATACATCGGGATAGCAGACAAATATAGCGAAACGAATCATCAATGAATGAGAAAGAAAAACTGCAATTCGGCCTTTAACACAAATGAGATGAAATACAAGCCACCTTCACCTCCAGTAACCTCTTGTTGCAGGCGTGCAACCCGTTCCCACTTACAGTAACCTCTTGTGGCAGGCGTGCCACCCGCTCCCACATACATCACATCTTGTGGCAGGCGTGCCACCCGCTCCCACTTACAATATATCCTATGGTAGGCGTGCCACCCGCTCCCACTTATCGTATATCCTGTGATAGGCGTACCACCCGCTCCCACTTACATTATATCTCGTGGCAGGTGTGCCACCCGCTCCCACTTATCATATATCCTGTGGCAAGAGTGCCACCCGCTCCCACTTTCATCATCACAAAAATCACAAGAAGTCCCGGCAAGGGAACAAAGCAACATAACAACTTCCCAGCGAGGGAACAAATAACATCAAAACAATCATCCTGGCCAGGGGGAATCAGTTATAACCAAACCAAACTCGACTCCTATTTAGCTCAATCAATGTCAGTACTCAATTACAGTCAAAGTTGTACAATTAACCTCCCAACTCAATTATCATTTTTATTAAATCTAGACACGACTCTACTAATGTGACACTGGACCCTTTAATCTTCTACTAACTCCTTAGACACTACCCACAATTTTGACACTGGACTCTTTAAACTCCTACGAACTCCTTACTTAACTAGTCTAGTTAACCATCAACTTTATACCGAATAAAATAAGGCTAGAACCATAACCAAAAGGAACAACTAAAATGAAGAAACCTTGTGGTAGGCGTACCACCCGCCCTCAATTCACAATATCTTGTGGCAGGCGTGCCACCCGCTCCTACATACAGTATATCGTTACAAAATCAGGGATAATATTTAACAATTCGAAACAATAGTCACACAACAATTATCCATATACGACCCACGGCCATGCGTGACACCAACGTATAGAAACTCCTCACCATGCCGATACGTTGTTCTCAACAAGGAGCAATTTAACAAATAAGACATGATTTCTAATCCCTCAAGCTAAGGTTAGAACAAACACTTACTTTGCTTTGTAACAACTTCCTAGACTTCTAACAATTCTTCGAGCCCAACCTTTTATGGGTGCTCACGAATTTTTGGTGGATACAATTGGGGCTAACGAGCTACAATTTTGTAGGGTGCCTTAACTCAGCTGAAATCTTGGTACTGTTCCACAACGAAATTTGCAGCAATTTGGGCTGGGTCTTGGGCTTAGCGAGTGGGGTTTTTCGTAATTGATGTTGGGATTTTAAGGGAGTGATTCTACGATTCTTTTTCAGCTTAAAATGGGGCTATTTCCGGCGAGTTTGCAGCTGGTTCTTGGTGGGTTTAAATGGGGAAAGCTGGGCTGGTAATTGGAGGTTGATGACTATATTTTGGATATGTTTTCATGAATTTTGGGGATGTTTCCAGGTGATTTTTGAGGTTGATTTATTGGGGTTTAGGGTGTTTTGGAGAGGCTTCTGAGGTAGTAACGAAATAAGGGGGGGGGGGTTGCATGTTAGGGTTCTTGGCTCCTATTTATAGTGGGTCAAAATTCGGAACAAAAATAAAACTTTCAGGTATTAAAAATGCGATTGCATACTCGTCTCATACTCAACATGCGGTCCACATTTGGACCGCATTTCTGACATGGCATTTGGCCCAGGAATCTGTCTCATTTTGCGATTTCACTGTGAGATTTGCGGTCCGCGTGTTAGATATGCGACCGCATTTCTCACCGCATTTTTGACGTAAAATTTTGTCCAGTACTCTGTCCTAATCTGTGATACAGGCAGTGAAATTTACGGTCCGTATTCATGAAATGCGGTCCGCATTTCAGACAGCATTTATGACATGAATCCTTGCCCAGAAATCTGTCTAAGTATGCGATGCCCGTGTAAGATATGCGGCCCGCATTGTTGGAATGCAACCGCATATCCTACCTTACTTATCTTTTCGAGCTATTTTCTTAATTATTAGCTTCTTATACCTCATACCCTGCAAGAATGTTAAGATTTCATAATTACAAGGAGGGTTTTTCGCTTAAAACAAGCCAAGTCTAAACAATTATTATCATATGTGTTTCTACGGCATTTCGGGTCGTTACAGAAAGCATATACTATCAATCTAAGAGAGTTTGCCAAATATCCATTTTTGCCCAATATGTAGGCCATGCCATCACACTAAGCATAATCAGATATAAGATGGACCGAAATCCCAAGTCAAGTAGGGTCGAAACAAAACAGTTAAGAGAATCAAGAACCATATTAAAAACTGCTTTCTTGTTCATACATAACATAAACAAGTTCTATAATTTAGGATGAACCACAAATCCAAAATCAAGATGGCAAAAGAATCGAATCATGAGGCATGCCGAGATGAGTGGTAAAGTCACCGCCACAAGAATGCAAAATGATCAAGCAATCCGTACGAGTGGACGATTTAGCGAATATCTTACAATACTTGATATAACACGAATACAACGATATAACTTGAAGACAAGAATAACAAAATCTTAGGTTATTTCAAAACAACCCAGCAAGTAAAAACCGTACAAAGTTTATACAAAAACCTTAGTGTTTTACCACAAAATAGTTCAACCACAACTTGAGGACGTAGGAATCGTATATGCCATAGACCAACCAAATCCGTCCACTTCATCAAACACTTCTCCTTAGATTTTACAAGGGTATATACACCTTAAATACATAATCAATTATATATATACGAGCAGTGACTTCAGCATCTCGAACTAAACAAGATATTGGTGAAAATCACCCTAAATATTTGAAACAGAAATTTTGGACAGTACCACTATCTTGTGTTGTGGCTAAGTTTTAAAGATGCATACGAAGAAATAGACTTTATATCTTTATGAATGTTGTAGATATATATCTTACGGTTCCGGAGAGTCTTGAATAACCAAAATATCAGTTTCCTAAAAAGGGTTATGCTAAAAATACCAACAATAGTACAGGGAGGGTTTGTAAAACAAAAAACTGCACATGCTCTGTAATTTATCATCCCTTTTTTGGTAAATACAAGGAACGATAGGTGTTGATGCCTGAATAAGAGTTATGGAGCTATGAAATATCTTTCAAGCAAAGCTTGGATCACTTAAAATGGAGGTCTATAAAAGATGATATGAAAAAAAAACAGTAATAATTGTCTAGTGTAAAAACTGGTTTAGTAACTTACTACAAAAGAGAGGATTAACTTGGCTTCACCAAAAACTAATTTGGCTGATTGGTTTTGTGAAAATTTCTGATGGTTTTCATGTATTATTTCACGTGATAAGAAGGAGAGAGAGTAGGGGTTTTATTTGGCATGAAGGAATGAAATATAAGAGGATATTATGGAAAAGAAAGTCATAAAAGTAATATATATGAAATTTGGATAAGTATGAAAAAAGTGGCTGCCCAAACTACTAAATATCTTTAGATAATATGAAAGATTTTCTGTCCAAAATATTCTATATATCTATTGTGTTTAATAACAATTAATCAAAAACACCATGGAACTTCTTTGTACATATTAACACAATCTAAAGTAAGCAATTTTCCTATATCGTCAAATTCACGTTTAGGAAGTGCGAAGTAAAATCTATCCTCATTATAAAGATGCTCAATCAAGAATGCAAATATTAGTTGAAACTTTGGGTTGTTACAACTCTCTCCCCCTTAAAAAAATTTCATCCTGGAATTTACCTTATATTATTCTTGAAACAAATGTGGATATCGAACTCGCATATCCTCTTCTCGCTCCCAAGTAGCTTCTTTGCCAGAATGATTTCTCCAAAGGACCTTCACTAAAGGGATCCCTCTTATTTCTAAGCTCTTTTATCTCACACGCTAAGATTTAGAATGGTTCTTCTTCATATTTTAAATCGAGATTGACCTCAATAGACTCAACAGGAAGAACATGAGATGGATCTGAGCGGTATCTTCTAAGCATAGAAACATGGAAGACGCTATAGATCTTTTGTAACTCAGGTGGAAGAGCTAGTTTATAAGCCACTTGGCCAAATCTCTCAAGCACTTCATAAGGTCCAATAAATTGAGGACTAAGTTTACCTTTTTGGCCAAATCTCATATTCTTCTTCCATGGAGAAACCTTTAAGAATACCTTATCGCCTACTTGATACTCAATATCACGCCTCTTGAGATCAGCATAAGACTTTCGTCTATTTGAAGCAATTTTTAAGCGATCCTTGATAATTTTTACCTTATCTTCAGTTTGTTGCACAATTTCAGGACCCACTAATTTCCTTTCGCCAACCTCATTCCAACAAAGAGGCATTTTACATTTTCTCTCATATAAAGCTTCATAAGGAGGCATGCAATACTTGATTGCTAGCTATTATTGTGAGCAAATTCTATCAGGGCTAAATGTTTGTCACAACTACCCTCTAACTCAATAATACATGCTCGAATTATATCCTCCAAGATTTGTATTACCCTCTCAGACTGGCCGTCTGTAAGAGGATGGAAAGAAGTACTAAAGTTCAATTTGGTGCCTAAATCTTCTTGCAAACTAGTCCAAAATCTTGAGGTAAACCTCGGGTCTCGGTCAGATACAATAGAAACAGGAAACCCATGCAGCCTCACAATCTCATTAACGTACAATTCTGCTAAACTTTCAACTGTGTAGTCCATTCTAATTTCCAAGAAATGAGTACTCTTGGTTAGTTTATCAACTATAACCCAAATTGCATCATGATTTCTTTGAGTGCGTGGAAGCCCAAAAACAAAGTCCCTCGTTATTCACTCTCATTCCCACTCTGGTATGGACAATGGTTGTAGCAAACTAGCCGGAACTTGATGCTCGGCCTTTATTTGTTGACAAATCAAGCATTGAGAGATAAACTCTGCAATGTCTTTCTTCATACCATTCCACTAGTAGTGTTCTTTGATGATTTGGTACATTTTAGTGCCTCGAGGATGCATTGCATATGGTGAAGTATGTGCTTCATTTAGAATATCTTTCCTCAATTTATCATCTTTAGGAACACATAACCTATTTTGATAAAATAGAACACCATCCTTCCTCAATTTAAAATTAAGCTTTTCTCCATTTTGAACTTCTTTGGTCAGTTTCACAAGCTTCTCATCCAATTTTTGTGCTTCTTTTATCTGTTCAAGTAGAACTGGCTTGACTTGCAAACTAGCAACAATAGAACCTTCAGCATTAAATGCAAGACAAGTATTCACAGCTCTCAATTCAAGAAACAAAGGCAAAGGACTTAGAGATAAACTGGCAAAGGATTTGCGACTTAGAACATCGGCAACAACATTGGCTTCACCCGGATGATAGTCAATTTGCAGTCATAATCTTTGATAATCTCAAGCTATCTACGCTATTTCAAACTCTTATGATCAGTGAATATATGACACTTTTCTCCATACAAGTAATGTCTCCAAATTTTCATAGCGAACACGTTGGTTGTTCGTGGATGATTCAACTTATGTGGTTTCAATTTTCGAGAGGCATATGCAACCACTTTCCCTTCTTGCATCAAAACACAGCCCAAATCATAATGAGAAGCATCACTATATATCACATACTCTTCCCGTTCAATTGGTGAGTAAGAATAGGAGCTTTAGTCAATAAAGATTTGAGCTTTTCAAAGCTCTCTTAGCATTTGTCATCCAACACAACTTGACATCCTTCCTCAAAAGTTTAGTCAAAGGAGAGGTTGTCACGTCCTGTATTCTTGCCAAAGCAGGTTGTAACGTGTAACAACTCTTTTATATGGGTATTAAGAGGTAAGAGGCGTCACCTAACAATTTTAAGGTGTGTTAGGGCACCTATTTGAAAATAACTCTGTTTTAACTAGTCCATGTCCCCTGATCGGGCAAGGACTCATATTACCTCGAAGAGCAGGTGTTAGGCACTCTTCGAGGTCAACAATTGTGGGCCCCGGTCGAAATTAACGCTATGTGGGATTATTGGATTATAATTGTCGTATGTGATTATGTAAATCAATGGAAGATAGGGAATTCAAATATTCGACTACAATATAAACAAATGCAAAGAAGATTGCATGTAGGAAGGAATTAGACTACACATTAATAGATGATTAATACAAGCCTTTGGAGATTGCAAGGTATAACCTAATTTGTTCTAAGTTTGAAGTAACAAAAGGTGCGAGTAATAGACATATGGGGAGGGAGGGGGGGGGTCATAAGTTTTTTAGCCTAAAGGACCACCCCGTGCAACATAAACCCCTAAGGTAGGGGTTGCTCATATTATTCAGCGGGCACATACTATCGTCTCTTGCTGCCTAATTACTATGTTAAAGTTGTTTTACCTAAAGCGCTCTAGTTCAATTCTAAACCGTGTCCTATGCGTGCATTACCCGTCCTATGCCTATGGTCCAGGAGGCTTTGTACCTACATTTGGGTGGTTCTAGACTTTCCATAAGGTGCTTAAAAATGATAAAACTAGCCGCACATTCAAAACAAGTAGGACTGCACGTTCTAACAATGAATGGCTCAAGTAAGCCTCCACACATAAGCAACAAAAGAAAGCGAACAGATTTCAGATTATGCAGTACGGAGTCATAGGCAGTTTTAGTAATTGAGACGCATTAGGGTCGTCCAAACCTATGGGCATGGCTTCTATGTGACCGCAAGGAGTAATAAAATATCATGCGCAACATTGATAGCTAGATTATCGAAATTACATATTATAATCATTATTGGAAGTCTATAGACATGATCTCTAGGTAATTCGCTTCTGGGCAGTGCAGCTGTAGGCATGCTTTCTAAGCGAATAGCGATATCCTATAGGCATGTTCTCTAAACAGTTGATATTTGAACATAAATTCGTCATGCCTATTCCCATAGGCATGTTTTCTGATTCGCTCAAATTACACCTTAACAATAGTGTAAGCGATCGATGTCAAATATAGTAACCCAACGAGGTTGGGGTCGAATCCCACAGGGAATAGGCGTGAAACAATTATCCAATTAATGCAATACTTTACTTAGTCGTAATTCTATCAAGTAGCCAAATAGAATAAATTGGTGTTGAATGTAAAGAAAAGTAAACTAAGAACTGCAGTTTGAGAATAATTTGAATGTAAAAAATATGAATTTAATATACTAAGGTTGTGTTCCCCCTAACGTAGTAGAATGTTCTTGATATTGATATTGAAGTCCGTTCTTGATATGCAGTTGGTTCTTATTAACATATTATCCAATATTTCCCAACACTTGGATAATGTATCCTCTTATGATTCTCCCGAATACTAAAGAGTCAAAATTAAGAACACCCAATCATTCGCCAAATTAAAATCTACTTATTCCTAAGTGATTTCGTTAAACAAGGCTTAAAGCCTTGAATTATTGTTATTTATCTCTACCAAACTCTATCTCACTTTTCCAAGATACAATAGAGTGACTTGGCATTCGTTAATGTTTGCAACCACTAACAATTACTTTAAGAACAAGAAATAAATAAATATCAAGCTTCTTTCGAAATTGGAATCAATATCAAACTCTCAATAACATTCTACCCATCTAGGGTTCACAACCTCAGTATTAGAGTTTAGCTACACATATTGAAAACTGAAGAACAAGAAACAATAATTGAATTCATCTTACAAAATATAGAATTCTCAGTTTTGATCACCCAAAAACTTATCTCAATTTGAAAATAATCAAAAGTTGTACTTTTCACTCTGAATTCTGACAAGTCTCTCTTCACACAACCCTAGAAAAGCTATTTATAGAAGCCCAAAACTCGAGGCGAGCAGCAGTCAAGTTTGACCTAGTTGCACGTATGCGGATCGCATTCCTATCGCAGAACAGGAATGCGGTTCGCAAATCTTCATGTTCCATCGCAGATCACACCAGTCAGCTTCCCTCTCGTCGCATCTGAAATTGCGGTTCAC
>MCJB01014402.1:0-98633 GCA_002018475.1 Nicotiana obtusifolia | reverse complement strand
TTGATATTGATTCCAATTTCGAAAGAAGCTTGATATTTATTTATTTCTTGTTCTTAAAGTAATTGTTAGTGGTTGCAAACATTAACGAATGCCAAGTCACTCTATTGTATCTTGGAAAAGTGAGATAGAGTTTGGTAGAGATAAATAACAATAATTCAAGGCTTTAAGCCTTGTTTAACGAAATCACTTAGGAATAAGTAGATTTTAATTTGGCGAATGATTGGGTGTTCTTAATTTTGACTCTTTAGTATTCGGGAGAATCATAAGAGGATACATTATCCAAGTGTTGGGAAATATTGGATAATATGTTAATAAGAACCAACTGCATATCAAGAACGGACTTCAATATCAATATCAAGAACATTCTACCCATCTAGGGTTCACAACCTCAGTATTAGAGTTTAGCTACACATATTGAAAACTGAAGAACAAGAAACAATAATTGAATTCATCTTACAAAATATAGAATTCTCAGTTTTGATCACCCAAAAACTTATCTCAATTTGAAAATAATCAAAAGTTGTACTTTTCACTCTGAATTCTGACAAGTCTCTCTTCACACAACCCTAGAAAAGCTATTTATAGAAGCCCAAAACTCGAGGCGAGCAGCAGTCAAGTTTGACCTAGTTGCACGTATGCGGATCGCATTCCTATCGCAGAACAGGAATGCGGTTCGCAAATCTTCATGTTCCATCGCAGATCACACCAGTCAGCTTCCCTCTCGTCGCATTCCTACATTGCGGTTCGCATATTGACTTTGCGATCGCAGAATGCGATCGCAATCTTCACTCTATTTTTCACCCAGACTCTGTTCGTGTTTGCGATGGGAATGCGGTTCGCATTTCTGTTTTGCGGTCACATTTGCGACCGCATTCTCAACTTGAAAGTTGGCTTAAAGTTCTGTCTGCATCTGCGATCTTCTTGCGAATTATGCGACTCGCATAGCTGTTTTGCGATCGCAGAATTGAACCTGCGATGCTCCTGACCTCTTTTCTTGCCTTTGGCTGGCTTTTTGGACTTCTTTTGATGCTTCTGGATCTCTTCACTCAACACACTGAAATTACACTAAAGTTACGTAAGTATCGTGATAATTAACAAGTAGAACAAGTTAAACTCTAAACAAATAGTATCAAAATGTGCCGAAATTACCCGGCACATCAACACCCCCAACTTAAGCTCTTGCTTGTCCTCAAGCAACTAACACGACATTGTTCCTAAACTAGACTCTACTTATCAAATATGAAGCAACACTGACCAAGGACGGTGTTTGTTGTTAACATCTTAAGTATAACCATTTTTACCACTGTACCCCCTTTGAATCATTAAAATGCTCAAAGGCAAACAATCAATTAGTGAACTTTGAGCCTCAACAAAGTAACTAAATGCTACTTTCAGCTGAATCTACTTATGCTTTACTCAAAGCTCAACTGACTATCAACCTAGCAGTGTATGTGCCCTCACTAGAAAGAAAGTCTCACTCTCACTGTATTTATCATAGCAAAATCAAGGGACAAAAGAACTAGAACACTCGCTCTCAGAATAGAATTTCAAGTGCCACCATCTGCCATGCCATAGGCTTGCCCTTATTTTAATTCATCGCCTAGTTAAAAGAGCGCTTTGGTTAGAGATCACATAAGGACTTTATAAGCTTGTAACGTCGGTTTAAGCAAGGGTAGGATGTAGATTTAGATAATAGTGGCTACTTTCTCCTTGAACACTAATTACACTCTTCTTTCTTTCAACCTTTTTTCCTTTTCGACCACATGGCCTCAATGGCCTCACAATCCCGCATTAAACCCCACTTGCGTACCTCTTTATTTGATTTTGAAGCTTCTTTATACTACCCACATAGAATATTTCTTTTCTTTTTTTTTTCTTTTTTTTCGAAGCTTCCATAGATTAACATGAGCTTTTGAGGTACGGGGTTCCAGTTTTATTTCACGATCTTGCCCATTTTCTTATTGATCCCCACCCCCAACTTAACTTTTAACAATATTCTCAATGTTCAAGGAGGAATGGGTTCAAAAGAAGTCATCTTTGATGAATGGGATAAGGTTGTAATGCGGAGGCCAAGAAAAAGGCTACAAGGCTCAAAATAGGGTACTAGTGATATTCATTCTGCACAGGTCGGCTGAAAAGGTTAGAAAGGTTTCATCACTAATCAAAGAAAGCGTAAGATCACTTCTCTAACTTAGCGTACATATTATAGGCAACGAAGAACCAACCGGGCAAGTTCTAGATGGCAGCAGTGAACACAAGAACTATCAAAACAATGAGCTCACACACACTGGCACATCAACTGTTTGGTTAACATAGTTTACAGCTTTGGAATTCGCATTTAGTAACTCGAGGCTTTCCTCGTGTATAAATACACAATTCTAAGTAGCCCTAGAGTTACTGAGCGAGCCTCAATTCCACCTAATTGATTAGTTCTAGGGGTTTATACTTCACATATGGTTACATACTTGATTGTCAAATGATGTACCATCCTGTCAATATACTTCATACTCAACTGCCCAGTTCTACTGTTACACCCTTGAAAAAGAACCCGACAAAAGAAAAACAAGGGGAGTTTATTGCTAACTATTTGACTACAACAACATATACACAAAAATCATAAAACATTACTATATAATAAAAATCATAAAACATTTCTATATAAACATATCAACTGTCACCCACATGCTCACAAGTCAATCAAATATACAGACAAAATAGACATGTAAGGCTACCACCCCCAACTTAAGCACATGCATTGTCCCCAATGCAATAGAAAAAAAATATATAAATGACAAGGGGCTCCCTGGTGGAGCAATTGCGCGAAGAGAGTAGCCTAGCTCTCTGCCGGTGCTGGAGGGGAAGAGTGAGTCTGGTCCGAGGCCGGTGGGGGAGCCGCTGAGCTGCTACCTTCTCCTGCTGATGGCCATCTCCTGGCAGCCTTATCTACTAAGGATCGCTCAATGGCTTCTTCGATATCTGCCTGCTCTTGTTCTTCCTCCGCTGTGGGCACTGCAATTTCTTTTCCTTTTGGCTTGGGGGTTGCACCCTCATCGAGCTCTACACTGGCCTCCTCAGAGTCGTCCCCTTCAAGTTTTGAAGACCCTTCCGAAGTCTCGTCATCAGTAGATTCAACCAGAACTGTAGGGGCGGGAGGCTGAGACACTTTAGCAGATACGGTGGAATGTCTGCCATGAGTGTCGTGAAGTCAAGTCCCAAGTCAGCATGGCCAGCACCCTAATCACCCTCGTTGGGGAGGAGAGTAAATATGTCGAACTCCAGATTTTTCATCTTCTGGAGGTCGGTCTTTAGGGATTTTACATCCTCCCGCAGTTGGGGTAGATCCCTCACTTCACCTTTTTCAATGCTTTCAACCCTCGACTCAAGCTTTGTCAACCTATCTCCGAAGTCTAATTGTTGTTGTTGCAGCGGAGTCAAGGCTTGTTTAATTAGTGAGGGCAATGATTTCAAGAGCTGGTCTACTTTAGCATTAGCATGATGAGCAATTAAGCCAAGTCTTGAAATGGCTGGCATGTGTGAGGCTGAGGGGCCGGTGGTAGCTGAGGGTGCAGGTGCTTCAGCAGCTGTAGAAGGTTCAGGATCTTGAGGAGACATGAGGTTTTGAGAGTCAATGTCTTCTATTGGGGTTGTTGTTGGGGCCGATGCATTGCTGATACGAGTGATATCAATACCTATCGTAGACCTCCCAAGTCTATCTCGTTGTGGTAAGAATGGGACATCCACCTCTTGGCAGAGGGTGGTGATCAGACTTGGGAATGGGACTGATGTGGCCCGCTGAGTAGCTCGGATACCAATTTCCTGGAAGATAAGGCTCCCCACATCAATCTTAACCCCCTTCATTATACATGCAATGAGAAGTGCCTTCTCAATGCTGATTTCAGTTTCATTTCTGGAGGGTACTAGATGAGAAGTGACGAAGCTTAGCCAATATTTGGCTTTCCTTGTGAGGTCCTCTTTGAAAATTTTCCTTCCAGGATTGATCCAGGCTGGAATCCCCTTTGCAATGGTGGACGCTATCCATCCACGCTCATTTTCTCTGTTGGAGTACTTTGCATTGTACTCCGCTGTGCCTGATTCCCATGCAGGGAAGAATAGTTCATTGATGTGGTTGCTGTCACAGAACACAGCTTTACCCCGAACATGGACAGTGCCGGTGAAAATTCTATTGCGTCTATGGTATGCTGATCGTGATGCTCCGTACGACGCATAGAATTCCCGGACCATTGACTCGTTGTACTCCTTTGGGTCTATGGTGAAGTACTCCCAGTTCCTCATTTTAATGTTGTCAAGGATGTGAGGGTATTGTTCTGGAAGCCCATTCAGACTCAACTTTTTCTCCGGTAGAATCCTTCGCTTTGCGAGTGCTTCCCGAAATAAAGATCTTGAGCCTTCAACTTCAAAGCGAAGCTGAAGGTCATCTCCTTTCTTCCTTCGTGCCTCAGCAACTAGATCAACTTCCGGAAAGCAATCCTCCTCTTCAGACTAGGAGGTGTTAGGTCTAGTTGAATCTTTCTTTGCTCGTTTGGTTGGTTCGGAGGTTGAAGCGGTGGAAGGCCGTTTGCTTTTGGGATGTTTTTTAGGCATGTCTGCATAAATAGCATATGTTAGTGACATTATCATTATTCGAGAAGAGACAAAAACAGGAGAAATGACCAAAGAGTTATAGATGTGCGGTGTGGTTTGCGATCGCATAACCACTATGTGAATCGCAAAGATATCGCATAGTGGTGATGTGCATAGGCATGTTCGTGACATACAAATGCGGTCGCATTCTCATCGCAAAATGAGATCTGCGATCGTAGAACCACAGCATAATTCACCAGTCGTAGCTAAAGGTCCTGAGTGTGTTCGCGGTGGATCTGCGGTTCGCAATTTGGTTTTGCGATTGCAGATTCACCGCATAATTCACCAGTTGTAGCTAAAGGTCCTAAGTGTGTTCGCGGTGGATTTGCGGTTCGCACTTTGGTTTTGCGATCGCAGATTCACCGCATTTGTCATCTTGCTCAGGCATCTAGGGTTTAGGAAATGCGATCTAATTGCGGTCCACATTTTGAATTTGTGGACCGCAAATACCTTCAAATACCCAAGAATATGCATCCCTTAAGCAAAGAAACCCAAAATTTCTGTTTTCCACTCGAAGATCCTTGAACTACTTTACTGAATAATAAACCCTAGGTTTTCAAACTATGAATGTAAGGTGAAGCAAAAAGTGCACATACCTTGGGAAGGAGATAGAAGCTCTTAGATTAAAGGTAAATGAACTCTTGGCCTGACAGTTGGAATTTTCCGATGATGGTCGTCGGAAGTATGCTCTGTTTCCGTCTCTCTTCTTTTTTGTTTGTTTGTGGTGTTTTTTTTATATTCTTAGAGCGTAGGGTCAAAAATAGGAAATACAATGCGAACACTTACCTATCGGGTATGCGAGGTAATTGCGGTTCGCATAATTGAAATGCGAACCGCAAATTATGAAGTCCACCGCATTTTCAACCAACCTGTGAGCTGAATTTTCTGTGACGGTTTGCGGTTGAAATGCGGTTCGTAGAATTGAAATGCGAACCGCAGATTAAGAGCCTCCACCGCATTTTCAACAGACCTCTGAACTGAAATCTCTGTGTCTGTTTGCGGTTGGATTGCGGTTCGCAGAATTGAAATGCGAACCGCAGATTTTCGAGCTTCATCGCATTTATGTCCATTAATTTTGCTCAAATTTCTGCCTCTGGTTGCGGCACAAATGCGATTCGCATATCATAATTGCGATCACATTTTGTGCAGCAGTTTTCACCTCAATGGACTTTTGCAGTGTGAACAACTCCTCGTTGATTCTTGTGTTCATGCATCACCTTCCTGCATTTGAAAAACCTTCAAATAGATCTAAGTACAAGCGTAGCATTGAATTGCAAATAAATAAAAGCACAACATAAACAAAAACAAAAACTAATGGTACCACACATGGGTTGCCTCCCATGAAGCGCTTGATTTAACGTCGCGGCACGACGATGCTAGGATGCCTCTGCACTCATTCCGTAGGTGGGACTTGACCATCTTGTAGAGCCAGCTGCTCTACCAAGTGTTTTTCTCCACCTATACCCAAATAGTGTTTGATTCGCTGCCCATTAACCTTGAAGGTTCGGAGCCCATCCTCCGATGCCAATTCGACAGCTCCAAACGGGGAGACATTTACAACCTTGAATGGTCCCGACCATTTGGACTTCAGCTTCCCTGGAAATAATTTAAGTCTCGAATTGAATAGCAACACCAGGTCTCCCTCCTTAAACTCTCTCTTCAAGATCTTTGAATCATGGACGAACTTCATTCGTTCTTTATAAACTGCTGCACTCTCATAGGCATGAAATCTGAATTCCTCCATTTCATTCAATTGTGCAAGCCTTAAAGCTCCGGCCTCCGCCTAATCCATGTTTAGTCTCTTTAAGGCCCACATAGCCTTATGCTCGAGTTTAACGGGTAAATGGCACGCCTTCCCAAAGACTAACCGATATGGGGATGTACCAATAGGAGTCTTGTAAGCTGTACGGTATGCCCAAAGAGCATCGCCTAGCTTTCTTGACCAATCAGTCCTATTTGCGTTCATAGTCTTGGACAGGATGCTTTTGATTTCCCTATTAGATACTTCAACTTGGCCACTCGATTGTGGATGATAAGGCGTGGCAACCTTATGCTTAACCCCATACTTGTCGAGGAGACCTTTGAACACTCTGTTACAGAAATGTGATCCTCCATCACTGATGATGGCTCTTGGGGTGCCGAACCTGGTGAAAATATTCTTCTTTAGCTACGTGGTCACACTCCGAGCTTCGTTGTTTGGCAAGGCAATGGCTTCTACCCACTTGGATACATAGTCCACAGCCCCTAGGATATATTTCATCCCACATGAGCTTATGAAAGGGCCCATGAAGTCAATACCCCAAACATCGAATAATTCAATTTCCATAACAAATTTCATAGGCATCTCATGCCTCCTCGAAATCGGGCCCTGTCATTGACATTGGTCGCATGACTTCACCAGCTGATTAGCATCCTGATAAATGGTTGGCCAGTAATATCCACACTCCAAAACCTTTGCAGCTGTTCTGTTGCCCCCATGATGACCCCCAACTGGTGAGTCATGGCATGCTTTCAGGATTGGTAGCATCTCTTCCTCGGGTACACATCTTCGAATGATGCTATCCGCACAGACACGGAATAGGAATGGTTCTTTCCAATAATAATTTTGAGAATCCCTCAAGAACTTCTTCCTTTGGTACGATTCCAACCCTTCCGGAATAAAATCGCTGACGATGTAGTTAGCGATGTCAGCATACCATGGTGCAACTGAATTTGATATCATTAGTATATGTTCATCGGGAAAGGAATCATTTATCTCCAGCTCTTCTTTTTGTCTCCCTGCTTCCTCCAATCTAGACAAGTGATCTGCCACTTGGTTTTGTGTTCCCTTACGATCCATGACTTCAAAGTCAAACTCTTGTAGCAGTAAAACCCATCGGATCAGTCGAGGCTTAGCATCCTTTTTCGCCATCAAATAACGGAGAGCAGCATGATCTGTATACACAATCACTTTGGAGCCCAATAGATATGCACGGAACTTCTCAAATGCATACACAATAGCTAACAGTTCCTGCTCCGTTACAGTGTAGTTCATTTGCGCTCCATTAAGCGTCTTGCTAGCATAGTATACTGGGTGAAGAATTTTGTTGTGCCTCTGTCCCAACATCACTCCAATAGCTACACCGCTAGCATCACACATAAGCTTAAAAGGTAACGACCAATCCGGTGTGACAATGATAGGAGCTGTGGTGAGCTTCATTTTCAGTTCTTCAAAAGCAATGAGGCATTTTTCATCAAAGACGAACTAGGTATCTTTCTCTAAGAGTTTACACATTGGGTGTGCAATCTTTGAGAAATCTTTTATGAACCGTCTGTAGAATCCAGCATGCCCTAGAAAGCTACGGACACCTTTCACTGATGTGGGAGGAGGGAGCTTGGAGATGATCTCAATTTTTGCCTTATCCACCTCAATACTATGCCTGGAGATTTTGTGCCCCAAAACAATACCTTCATCCACCATAAAGTGGCATTTTTCCCAATTTAATACAAGATTTGTTTCTTCGCATCGTTTCAACACTTTCTTGAGATTCTTCAAGCATTGCTCAAACGTTTCCCCGACTACCGAGAAATCATCCATAAAGACTTCGAGGAAATCTTCCACCATATCAGAAAAAATCGACATCATGCACCGCTGGAATGTAGCTGGAGCATTGCATAAGCCGAAAGGCATTCGACTGAAGGCAAATGTTCCATACGGGCAGGTGAACGTTGTCTTCTCCTGATCTTCCAAAGCAATATTTATCTGATTGTACCCGGAGTATCCGTCGAGGAAGCAGTAAAAGGACTTTCCGGCTAGCTGATCAAGCATTTGATCAATAAAAGGCATAGGGAAGTGATCCTTGCACGTGGTACTAATGAGCTTCCTGTAATCCATGCATACTCGCCATCCAGTTACGGTCCTTGTTGGAATCAGCTCATTCTTTTCATTCTTGACTACGGTCATACCTCCTTTCTTTGGCACACACTGCACTGGACTCACCCACGAGCTATCGGCAATCGGGTAAACAACTCCTGCATCTAACCATTTTATTATCTCTTTCTTCACCACTTCTTGCATTGATGGATTTAGCCTTCTCTGGTGCTCCACACTTGGTTTTGTTCCGTTTTCAAGTTGAATCTTGTGCTCACAGATTCCTACCGGAATTCCCCGGATGTCCGTGATTGTCCATCCGATTGCCTCTGTATTCCTTCAAAACTTTCAGCAACTGCTCTACCTGCACATCATTCAACAACGACGACACAATTACTGGTAAAGTGTTATTCAAACCAAGAAATTTATACCTCAAATGCGACGGAAGTGGCTTGAGCTCTAATTGGGGTGGTTCAATAATTGAAGGCTTTGCTGGAGGTGTGGCTCGATTCTCCAAATCTAAAGACAGTTTTGGTGGAGTATAAGAGTAAGAACCACGACCCTTTAACACATTCACCGACTCCATGAACCCATCCAAGTCATTTCCATCAAAATTTACCAATATGGCTGCCAGTGCCTCACCGAAACACTGCTCTTCCATTTTCATCTCAACGGCTTCATCAACTTCGTCAATAATACCGATTAGTGAAATGTTCTCATACTCGGTTGGCAGCTTCATCCCTTTGCTGGCTTGAAAAGTGATTTCTTCATTATTTACCCGGAACTTAATTTCATTGCGCTCCGAGTCCATAAGAGCTCGTCCAGTCGCTAAGAAAGGTCTTCCCAGTATAATGGGGATTTCCTTGTCTACAGCACAATCAAGGATCACAAAATCAGCTGGAATATTAAACTTTCCAACTTTCACAATTACATCATCCACAATACCAACTGGTCTCTTGATAGATCGGTCAGCCATTTGCAACCTCATGCTTGTCGGCCTCGGCATTCCTAACCCAGCTTGTTTGTAGATGGCTAGAGGCATTAGATTAATACTAGCTCCATTGTCACACAATGCCTTAGTAAAATCGCATACTCCAATAGTACACGGAATAGTGAAAGCTCCTGGGTCCTCTTTCTTCTGGATAGGATTGGTGGCTATGATAGAGCTGACCCTGTGAGTCACATTTACCACCTCATTCCTGGTGGTTCTCTTTTTCGTAATCAGATCCTTCAGATATTTGGCAAACCCAGGCATTTCTTGAAAAGCCTCAAAGAAAGGTATATTAACTGATAGTTGTTTGAGAATGTCGTAAAACTTCTCAAACTTGCTGTCATCAACTCTCCTTGCAAGTCTCTAAGGAAAATGAGGAGGGGGTCTAGGAATTGGCGGAAGGACGGTTGGTGTTTCTTCTGCCTTATCCTTCACCCCTTCCTGAGTCTCATCTGTGTTCACGACAATTCTGGATTCTCACCTACCTCAGCAACATTATCTCTTTCAATTTCAACCTTTTTCTGAAGCTCTTCGCATCATCTTTACCCTGTAATGTCTTACCACTCCTAGTCGTGATAGCCATGATATGAGCAGTTGGGCCACTTCCACTTCCTTTAGGGTTTGCAATCGTGTCCCTAGGAAGTGTTCCTTTTTGTTGTGGATATTGCTCACGAGAAAGGTCCCTCATTTGCAATTCCAACTTTTGGATCGCTGCTGTGTGGGAGCCAACCAATTCAGTCATGTTTTTCATGGACGTGTCTGACTTCTCTTGGTTCTGTAATATCCTCTCGAGCATACTCTCCAATTTAGATTCACTTGAGGATCCCTGATTCGGATAGTGCCCTTTCGGAGGAACATAGGGGTTGGAACTTCGATTTGGAAAATGGTTACTGTTGTTCCAATTTCCCTGACTAGGGCCAGTTTGATCATTCCGCCATTGTTGGGGACCTTGCCCTTGCGGTTTGGGTCTCCAATGATTTTGTGTTGCTTGACCCTGGTAAGGTTGCCTTTGATAACCTCCATGAGTATTATTGACAAAATTTGCCTCTTCATATTCTTCACTTTGCATTGGTTGCACATTCTCCACTACATTGACTTTCTTCTTCTGATTTTCTGTGAACAACTTTGTCAAGACATTAACATTAGTGGCAAGTTCAGCAATCACTTGGTCTCGTTCTTGGTTTTCTTTGATCAAGTTGTTCATAGAAGGAGACCCAATTGTAATGCCACTTGTAGTATCCTCAGAATGCCAATCTTGATTATGTTTAGCCATCTTGTCCAAAAGCTGAGTGACTTTAGCAAAGGTCTTATCCATGAAAGAACCCGCAGCAGCATTCTTCGCTATCGATTGGTTCATAGGATCCAAACCCATGTAGAACTTTTCCAGCAAAATGGAGTCTAGAAAACCGTGGTTTGGCGACCTCACCAAATACAATTTGAACCTCTCCCACGCTTCGTGCAGCTGTTCACCCGGTAGTTGTTTGAAGAAAAATATCTTATCCCGGAGCTCAGATTTCTTGCTTTGTGGAAACCACTTTGACAAGAATGCCCGGACCAGCTCAGGCCATGAACGGATGGAATTCGGAGTAGGGTTTTGAAGCCATTTCCTCGCATCTCCAGCCAACGAGTACTTAAAGCATCTGAGCCTTAATGCATTGTCAGAGACGTTATTCTGCTTGTGCGTCGCACAAACACCCAAAAAGTTCCTGAGGTGCTGCGTCGGATCGTCATCAGTAGAATTTCTGAAGTATCCTTCAGCTTTCAGCATCAAAATCAGCCCATGTTCTACTTTGAACGTAGCCGCACCTATAGCTGGAGGTACTATAGCATTGGTATCTTCAATATATTCTTCAATGTCGGCAAACGGATTCTCTTCCTGCTCCACATCCACCTCATCTATATGTTCTGCCATATCTTCCTGCCTACAACCACCAAAACAAACAACGTGCAATCAAGTGGAATTAGACTTATAGTAAAGTATACACTAATCAGAAATTTCAAAACCGTATTCCCCGGCAACGATGCCAAAATTTGATTCGCTCAAATTACACCTTAACAATAGTGTAAGCGATCGATGTCAAATATAGTAACCCAACAAGGTTGGGGTCGAATCCCACAGGGAATAGGCTTGAAACAATTATCCAATTAATGCAATACTTTACTTAGTCGTAATTCTATCAAGTAGCCAAATAGAATAAATTGGTGTTGAATATGTAAAGAAAAGTAAATTAAGAACTGCAGTTTGAGAATAATTTGAATGTAAAAAATATGAATTTAAGATACTAAGGTTGTGTTCCCCCTAACGTAGTAGAATGTTCTTGATATTGATATTGAAGTCCGTTCTTGATATGCAATTGGTTCTTATTAACATATTATCCAATATTTCCCAACACTTGGATAATGTATCCTCTTATGATTCTCCCGAATACTAAAGAGTCAAAATTAAGAACACCCAATCATTCGCCAAATTAAAATTTACTTATTCCTAAGTGATTTCGTTAAACAAGGTTTAAAGCCTTGAATTATTGTTATTTATCTCTACCAAACACTATCTCACTTTTCCAAGATACAATAGCGTGAATTGACATTCGTTAATGTTTGCAACCACTAACGATTACTTTAAGAACAAGAAATAAATAAATATCAAGCTTCTTTCGAAGTTGGATCAATATCAAACTCTCAATAACATTCTACCCATCTAGGGTTCACAACCTCAGTATTAGAGTTTAGCTACACATATTGAAAACTGAAGAACAAGAAACAATAATTGAATTCATCTTACAAAAATATAGAATTCTCAGTTTTGATCACCCAAAAACTTCTCTCAATTTGAAAATAATCAAAAGCTGTACTTTTCACTCTGAATTATGACAAGTCTCTCTTCACACAACCCTAGAAAAGCTATTTATAGAAGCCCAAAACGCGAGGCGAGCAGCAGTCAAGTTTGACCTAGTTGCACGTATGCGGATCGCATTCCTGTCGCAGAACAGGAATGCGGTTCGCAAATCTTCATGTTCCATCGCAGATCACACCAGTGAGCTTCCCTCTCGTCGTATTCCTACATTGCGGTTCGCATATTGACTTTGCGATCGCAATCTTCACTCTATTTTTCACCAAGACTCTGTTCGTGTTTGCGATAGGAATGCGGTTCACATTTCTGTTTTGCGGTAGCATTTGCGACCGCATTCTCAACTTGAAAGTTGGCTTAAAGTTCTTTCTGCATCTGCGATCTTCTTGCGAATTATGCGACTCGCATAGCTGTTTTGCGATCGCAGAATTGAACCTGCGATGCTCCTGACCTCTTTTCTTGCCTTTGGCTGGCCTTTTGGACTTCTTTTCATGCTTCTGGATCTCTTCACTCAACACACTGAAATTACACTAAAATTACGTAAGTATCGTGATAATTAACAAGTAGAACAAGTTAAACTCTAAACAAATAGTATCAAAATATGCCGAAATTACCCGGCACATCATTTTCTAAGTGGGTTGTGTGATAAGAACAACAAAACAGCCATTTAGTTAATCAATTAAGGCCCTATGGTCATGGTATCTAGATGAGTATCGGTGTAAGCATATCCTAATTACATAACACAATCCTATAGACATGTTATCTAATAATCACACTGCAATTGCACAAGTTGAGCAAATAATAAATGATGTATGAATCCTCTAGGCATGCTATCTAATAGTGTATAGAAGTAAGCATGTGAACAAGTGAAACAATTAGGTTCTTATAGACATGTTTCTGATAGTGTACATGAGTAAGACATGTTAAGCAAGTAATGCACTTAGGTTCCTGTAGGCATGCTTTCTATCAGTGTATTGAAATAGAGCATGTCAAATAGAGTAGCAAACAAAGCATGACGACCCTATAGGCATGTTTCTACCCATTCGTGCGAGAATTAAAGTACCCTAGTCCCCTTTTTACTAATTACCCCATATGTTTAATTTACAAATTATTACATGCCCAAAATAATGAATGCAAGTGCAAAAGTTGCAAACTGAAAGACCGCAGGCCCAATATATAGAGTAGGTTCAAAGGAAAAAATAACCCAGAACTGCCTGGGCCTTCAGCAGACTCAGTTCTCACACGAATAGTAGACCCAGATCCAAACATACCTCAAACAGGAGAGCGTATCAATTGCGCAGCTCGGGGCCACACATGAACCCATACCAGGCCTAGATAGAGGGCACATTTACCCACTCAATCACATAAGTTAACAAACCACACATGGCAACCAATTAACAGCTCTGAAGTCTGTTAACAATAATACCTCATTGGGACACGATTACAGAAACATAGTTGCACTTGTATTTAGAAGCTAAGGGAACATGATAGTCAAACAAGAGGACTTGAACATGATAAATAGGAAAACTAGCAAAGCCCAGTTTCAACTAACTAAAAACATAGGTCCATGATTCAGCAATTATTTAATAAACAAAAGAATGTAGCATGCTGAACATAGTTCACATGTTAGGAGGACTTAAGAAGCAGGTCTATTGGGTTAAGGTATGACCCAGAATTGGTCCCAAGTTTGTCTCTGATGAGACGTTTTCCAGAAATCAAGTTTAGAATAAGGTATGACCCAGAATTGGTCAAAAGGGACTTGTTTATCCTTGGCTTCGGATAACAATTGAATTTATACATGGTTTTAAGGATACATGATTTAGTTTGATACAAATAACGAATAATATAATGAAAATTAAAGTCAGTAAATAAATGGAGAAGAAATGCAAACCACAAGTCTTGGATAATCCTGGCCTTGACTGATTCCTCTAAGATGAAAAGTAAATATAAACGAAATCAGATTAATAAAGTAATGTATAAAAAAATTAAAGCAGACTTCTTTTCTTTGTATTGATGATTGTTTTCTATGATATCCTAGAACAATTACATTGCCCCTATGTATAGCGTGTGGATAACCCTTTATACAAGGCAAGAATCTGTTTACAAGGTAAAATATCTCTTGATGTGCTGATTTAACGGTCTTATTGATTGATGCCGTGATTCCCGCCGAGATGCTTACTTATCACGGGATTTCTGGTCCTTTCGTCATTCAAATTTGATAACTTACCCTAGGGCATTTCCCAGAATCGAGCTCAATAGGTTCATCTCGGGTACCATGGCTTCAAGTTCTGATTAGATGTTGTTCAATCTTGACCTTCGATCTTTGATACCTCGATATTCCTGCTTCGATGTTATTCGGTCTCGCTCTTCAATCTTTGATATCTTGATCTCGGTTTATCGAACAGTAGTTATGATTGATACCAACCGTATAAACTAGAGCCAGATTTGTCTCCATGTAGGCGGTCCGAGTTCGACCCCATACAGATAGTCCTCTCGTTTTCTGGAGAGTAATGACGAATAATGATATGAGCCGCAACTTTTTGGTTAGGTTGAACGGCGACATACTTATGAGCATGTGGCATGGAAGTCGGAGCGTCCCATCAAAATAAACGAATCATCATATTGATAAATGACGGTGGAACTGTGACGTACGGGGTACGTGTCAAAAATGTCTCATCAGAGACAAACTTGGGACAAACCTCTGCAACATTAGTACATGCTACTTAGTGCTTCGTCGCTTTGGGACACAAACCGCCGCCTTTGAGGGGCTATAAATACCCTTCTCCATCTTCACTTCTAGGAGTTTAAGCTATCTGAACATTTGAATCATTCTTTCTTCAAATTCTCTAAGTTTCCTTGCAAGCGATCTCCCTTTTGTTATTATCTTACTCTCGCATCTTTCAACTTCTTTATCTCCTAATTAATAGTGGCAAAAACCTCTAAATCCGTTCCTTAGAGGCAGACTCATTATTCTTCTCAACCCACTGAAGATCCTCAACCTGTTGATGTTGAGGAATCCATGGTTGAACCTCCTTTGAAGGCATTTGTACCGACTGGATGTTCAATCGGTGCCGACTTTAAAGTAGATAAGACCTCTTCAGTACCGGTCCGGTGTGAACCGGTCACTAGGTATATTTGTTCGATAACGGACAAAATCCTTGACAAGTTTAAAGAAGATTGTAATTAGATCGGCAAGTGTGTGGTCGTTCCTGCACCAGAAGAGGCGATCACCACCCACGTGGAGGGTTATTTGAGTGTTTACACTTACTCCTTCACGTCGGGCCATTTGGACCCTGTTATCGTTGCCTTTTGCAAAAGGTACGAAGTAACAATGGGTCAGATCCACCCTTCTTTCTGGAGAATAGTCATTCTCTTTTGCTTTTTTGTAAGCAAGATCGACGGGCACCCTTTCACCATCGATCACCTTCTACGGTTATACAGTGCGACTCTTCCGAGGGGGATTAATAAAACTTGCTCGCGCCGGGCAAGCAAAGCCCCCTTATCTAGCATCGATGAGGATAGGGACCGAGGCTGGATGAGCCGATTCGTTCGAGTGAAAACATCAGACCTGATTCTAGCCGAAGACATGCAGTTCCCCGAGAAGTGGAATATGAACCGTAAGTGTTATCCTATATCTCAACTTGTTCAATGTTTTTTCCTTCGTTATTTTACTAACCAATTCCATATGATGTAGCCGTATCCTGTATGCCGGCCGCAATTCCTCATCTAAAGGAATGGGTCGAAAGAGTGGTGTCCCAAAGACCCTATTCGGAATCTGCTTGGCGCGGGCTCTCAAAGGGCCTATGGGAAGCCCGACACTATGGTGAGACAGGTTAAGTTCGAACTTAGCGTATCATGTTATTAATTTCTAATTTGCTTTACTCTTCATTTGTAGGTTTATCAAAGGAAGTTCAATTGAGGCCAGTGTCCCCTGGTAATGAGGTTCCCTACAAGCCCCCGTTTCAGAGCAGGAGAAAGAGAAAAAGAGGAAAGAAGCCCCCGGTTCTTCTGAGCCCGGGAAAAGGAGGCCGAAGAAAAGGACAACTCGTAAGCCCAAGAGCAGCATTGATGATCGGATATTGTCCTCAGACTCACTTTTTCGGTTGAGGGACGAGTCCGAGGAAGATGAGGATTTTGACTTTTTAGGAAGCGAGCCGTCTTGAACTGAAGGACGGGGAGTCCCTGAGCTGAGAGCCGATGAAACACACCTTCGTCGAGTCGAGGGCTTCGAAATAGGGGCAAGAGCTGGGGCTTCTACCGATGTAAGAGGGGCTTCGCAGGGAATCTTAGGCCCCATAGAAATGATAGACTCTCCTTTCTTCTCGGAGTCGACACTTAACGAGGCCCAAGCAGTAAAAAAACATTCCCCGGGCAGGAGCCATGTTACCGGAAGGCCCTTTCCGACGTATCTTCGATGAAGTGGATTCGGCGTCTTCTGAAGATACCTTTGGGCTCGGTAACCTAGAAGTACCGAGGAGAAGTCCCTCCACCAGCACGAGCAGGGTTTCTTTCGGTCCGAAGTTGGTCGATAGATTTCCTGCTCCGAGTTCAGATCCTGATCGGAAGCGGATCATATCCTTCGCCATTCCCGAAGATGCTAAGGTCCTTTCTACTCCAGTAGGGGTGGCTAGCTATCTTCGGTGTTTGGTGACCAAAGAAGATCAGGCTAAGATGAACGAGGTGGATGTATCCTGCTTGTCTAACAAAGCTCAGCAAGCATTGAATAAGGTAAGTTTCTGATAAGCCTTATCTAGTGTTCAATATTTTTCACTTTAAGAGTTCGACTAACTTCCATATTTCCTTTTGTTTTTGCAGGCCTCGGTGCTTCATCATGAGTCTTTTCTTCGTCACCGAGAAGAATCGGGACGTTGCTAGCGGCTCGAAGGGGAGATGGTGAGCCTTCGAACCGAACTGGATCTTGTCCGGAGAGACAATTCTGGCTTAGTCGAGCAGGTGGGACAACAACTTGATAAAATCACCCAACTCCGATCTGAGGTAAGCGAGGCTAAAGCTGAAGCCAATGAGTGGAAGAGCCAGATGGAACAGCTGGCTTCAGAAAAAGAGGCCTTCCGTGCTTAGTTAGTTTCAGTAGAAACTCAACTGATGGAAGTAAAAGGGAGAATCGAGGCTCTAACTAAGAGCATCGACGAACTCCAAGTCAGTGTGATCACCTCAGATCGAGATGTTTTGGCCAACAAGCCGCACATGGCGAAATCGGAGGCTGCTGCAACCAAAGTCGAAGCCGATGAGCTGGTGGCCAAGTACAAGGCCGACGCTGAGGCTACTTAAGATTAATCAAAAAATTTGGTTGATCACATGAAGTGGCAAACTCGCATGTTCGTCCTCGAGGAGATACATGCTCGGGGCTTCGATCTATCGGCCGAGATCGAAGATGCCAAAAGGATTGATGCCGAAGCTAGAAAGCAAGCCTTTCCGGAGGAAGATGACTCCGACAACTCGGAATGAAGCGCCTTCTCTTATCTTTTTTGATATTATGTAATGATAGCACCATTTGTGAACAGGGTCCACACTCCCGAAGGAGTCCTTGATCCAACCAGTAGCTCTCTTTCGACCTCGAGTATTAGGGATGGTGTAAAATCGGCGACGAAATTTGCCAACACCTGAGATTTAATGGCGGTTCAGGGTCGATATTCAATATCATACCCACTTACTTCGATAGCCTAATTGGCCAATCGGCCGGAGAGCTCGGGCTTATGCATTATGCTTCTTAACGGGTAAGTTGTTACGACGCATATGGGATGACACCGGAAATAAAGCTTTAGTTTTCTGGAGGCACTCAACAAAGCGAGTGCCAGTTTTTCCAAGTGAGGGTACCTAGTTTCATCCTCACCTAAGGTTCTGCTAACGTAATAAATTGGAAATTGCGTACCTTGCTCTTCTCGAACTAGAACTCTACTTACCGCTACTTCCGAGACTGCAAGGTAAAGGTACAGCCATTCACCTGTCTTCGGTGTATGTAGCAAGGGCCGGCTAGACAAATACCTTTTAATCTCTTCTAAAGTGTGTTGGCATTCCGGTGTCCATGAGAAGTTGTTCTTCTTTTTCAATAGAATCAAAAATCGATGGCTTTTATCGAATGCTCTTGAAATAAATAGTCCCAAAGTGGCTATACGGCCTGTCAGCTTTTGTACAGCCTTCACATTATCTACGACTGTGATGTCCTCGATAGCCTTGATCTTTTCGGGGTTGATTTCTATTCCTCGATTTGAGACCATGAAACCGAGGAACTTGCCCGAGCCCACACCAAACACGCATTTTTCTAGGTTCAACTTCATGTTGTATTGCTTCAGAACGTCGAATGTTTCCTGCAAATGGTTCAAGTGGTCCTCTGCTCGCAGGGACTTAACGAACATATCATCAATATAATCTTCCATTGTTTTTCCTAGTTGTTTTTCAAACATTCGGTTTATTAGGCATTGGTAAGTGGCTCCTGCATTTTTTAACCGAATGGCATCACGTTGTAACAGTATGTGCCATACTTAGTGATGAAGGATGTTTTTTCTTGGTCAGCCAGGTCCATTCGTATCTGGTTATAGCCAGAGTAAGCATCAAGAAAGCTAAGGGTCTCATGGCCAGCGGTAGCATCGATCATGCGATCGATGTTGGGTAAAGGGAAAGAATCTTTTGGGTATGACTTATTCAGATCCTTATCATCTACACACATTCTTAGTTTATTCTCTTTTTTTAGGGACTACTACTACGTTTGCTAACCACTCCGGGTATTTAACCTCCCGAATGGACCCTGTCTTTAAAAGTTTAGTTACCTCATCCTTGATGAATGTGTGTTTGATCTCGGACTGAGGCCACCTTTTCTGCTTGACCGGTCGGAACTTCTAATCTAGGGTTAGCTAGTGAGTTGTTATCTCTGGTGGTATACCTGTTATATCAAGGTGGGACCAAGTGAAGCAATCTTCGTTAGTTATAAGAAATTGGATAAATTTTGTCCTGAGCTTGGAGCTTAGGCCCGAGCCCAGATATACCTTTCGTTCTGGAATTCTTCTCGGAGTGAGACTTGCTCGAGTTCCTCAATCGTCCATTTGGTAGCATCGGACACATCGGGACTGATGAAAGATCTAGGGATTCCGTAATCGTCCTCCTCGAGATATGCTTGTTTATCTACGTTTGTCGAGGATGATGTCTATGATTGCTATTTCATCTTGTTCTCGATCCTTTGTGAAGGAACTGCTGGTACAGGTTTTATTTCTTCCACCACGAACATTTCTTTCGCAGCCGGTTGCTCCCCGTAAACCGTTATAATTCCATCGGGTGATGGGAATTTCAGTATTTGGTGCAGCGTCGAAGGCACTGCTCTCATGTCGTGGATCCATGGTCTCCCGAATAGAGCGTTGTACCTCATGTCTCCACCGATTACGCAAAACTTCGTATCTTGAATGGTTCCGGTAGTGTTTATCGTCAACGTTATTTCGCCCTTGGTTGTTTCACATGCCATGTTGAACCCATTGAGTACTCGGACTGTAAGGAGAATTTGATCCGTCAGACTGAGTTGTTCTACGACCTATGACCGGATTATATTGGCCGAACTACTTGGGTCGACCAATACGCGCTTTACTTAAATTCTGTGTATAAGCACAGATATCACTAGCGCGTCATTGTGAGGTTGCATAATCCCTTCCGCATCTTCCTCGCTTATATGTAGGATTCCCTCCATCGCGTAATCTTGAGTGCGTTTTTCCCTGGTGATGGATATCTTGGTGCATTTCAGCATCGGACCTTGAGGGCATCTATTCCGCCGATAATCATGTTAATCGTGTGTTGTGGCTCATCTTGGTTTGCTTGTCTATTTCTGTTTCCGAAATGATTCTTCGCTCAGTCGCTTAAAAATTCTTGAAGATGTTCATTTTCGAGCAACCTTGCCACCTCTTCTCTTAATTGTCAGCAATCTTCTATTTTGTGTCCATGAGTACCGTGATATTTGCATATCAGATTAGGATCCTTTCGGGCTGGATCTGATTGTAACGGTCGAGGCCACTTAGTGTCCTTGATGCGACCGATAGCTGATACGAGAGTAGCCGCATCAACATTGAAATTGTATTCCGATAACCGTGGTGCCTCCTTGATGACCTGTGGTTCTCTCGAAGTTGCCTTTAATTATGGGCCCTCGGTTATTCTGCCCTTGATCGTTTCACCTTTCGTGTCTTGGGAGTCTTGCCTTGCTGATGATTTTTCTATCCCCATGATATGGCCGATGCCGATCTCTATTCAGTCTCGGTTCACGATAAATGTCCCTTCGAACTCTATCATGAGTTCTGACAGGATAAATGGATCCCGAAGGGGCTCCAAGTTGATCATCTTCGACTCTGATTTTTGATTGGTATCGGTTATGTACATCGGCCCATGTGACGGCAGGATATTCTATGAAGTTTTGCTTGAGTTTTTGTGAAGCCGTCGAGCTTCGAGCATTGAGCCCCTGGGTTAAGGCCTGAACAGCCCAATCGTCAATGATCGGTGGCAGGTCCATCCGCTCCATCTGAAAATAAGATACGAATTCTCTGAGCATCTCGTTATCTTTTTGTCTGACTTTGAATAGGTCCGACTTACGCGTTTCTACTTGGATAGCGCCTGCATGTGCTTTTACAAAGGAATCTGCAAGCATAGCGAAATAGTCAATGGAATTAGGGGGTAAGTTATGATACCATGTCATTGCCCCCTTCGACAAGGTTTCCCCGAACGTTTTCAAAAGAACGGATTCGATCTTGTTGTCTTGTAAGTCGTTCCCTTTTATAGCACATGTGTATGCGGTCACATGCTCGTTTAGATCGGTTGTTCCATTGTACTTGGGGATTTCTGGCATGCGAAATTTCTTGGGTATTGGTTTTGGAGCGACGCTCGATGGGAAAGGTTTCTGTACAATTTTTTTGGAATCCAAGCCCTTCAATATCGGGGGTGCTCCTGGGATTTGATCCACCTTGGAATTGTACGTTTCTACCTTTTTGTCGTTAACCTCGATTTTTTTCTCTCCAAAGCTAATTCCTCACGCATCTTCATAATCCTGGATTTTTCCCTCGATTCACCTTCATTCGGCTCTTCTGTGACTGGTTCATTCTCAGGAATAGTTCCTCGAGAAGGGCCGAGCTCAACTTTGTTCAATATTTGGCTTCGATTTTGTAATTGAGCAATGGCTGCCTGCTGGGCTTGCAACATGTCAAAGATCATTTTGAGGCTGATCCTGTCCCTTTCGTCATTTTGGGGACCCTGTGTTGTTCGTCGATGTTCCCTACGAACGTTATTTGGCGGACCAGTTATTTGATCTACATCGACTGCCACTTATGAATTAATGTAGATCGGAACCTCATCACCGGGTGTTGTGTTGTTGTTTTCGCCTTGATGATCAAATTCATTATCGATGTACAAAGGCACAGATTGTAAATGCGACATAGCTGTACTGTAACTTGAAATCAGAGATACTTCACAGAGCAAGTGTAAAATAATTTGCGTGACAAAAAATTGTATCAAACACTCACTATTATCCTTAGCCCCACGGTGGGCGCCAAACAGTTTACCCTTGGCTTCGGATAACAATTGAATTTATACGTAGTTTTAAGGATACGTGATTTAATTTGATACAAATAACGAATAATATAATAAAAATTAAAGTGAGTAAATAAATGGAGAAGAAATGCAAACCACAAGCCTTGGATAATCCTGCCTTGACTGATTCCTCCAAGATGAACAGTAGATATAAACGAAATCAGATTAATAAAGTCATGTATAAAATAATGAAAGCAGACTTCTTTTCTTTGTATTGATAATTGTTTTGTGTGATATCCTAGAACAATTACATTTCCCCTTTATATAGCGTGGGGATAATCCTTTATATAAGGCAACAATCTGTTTACAAGGTAAAATATCTCTTGATGTGCTGATTTAACGGTCTTATTGATTGATGCCATGATTCCAGCTAAGATGCTTACTTATCACGGGATTTCCGGTCCTTTTGTCATTCAAATTTGATAACTTACCCTAGAGCATTTCCCCGAATCGAGCTCAATAGGTTCATCTCGGGTACCATGGCTTCAAGTTCTGATTCGATGTTGTTTGATCTCGACCTTCGATCTTTGATATCCCGATATTCCTGCTTCGATGTTATTTGGTCTTGCTCTTCGATCTTTGATATCTTGATCTCGGTTTACCGAACAGTAATTATGATTGATACCAACCGTATAAACTAGAGCCCGATTTGTCCCCATGTAGGCGGTCCGAGTTCAACCCCAAGGATTCCAGAATCTAAAGAACCCATGGTCGGAAGACATATTGACCTAAAGTTCATGGAAAAGGCAAACTTCAAGGTTTATGTCGATTGGCCATGCACAGTGGAAGAAGCTAAGTATATTGAAGTTTATATAGAAATTTTAGGCAGACACTAAAGAATCCAAGATTGAACAAACTCACAGCAAAGTTCTCAACAATATAGCAGCATGTTTGACTAGAACATTGAGACAGTAATGGGCACATAATATAATGTTCATATAAGCATAAAGGATGCATCAAATGAAATTTACTAGAAAAAATTCTGGGCAGGAATTAATCCCTTAAGGGTTTCAATACAAGGATCTTAGGCAAGGCATGAGCAAAGACTCCCAACAAATAATAGGTGATCAGAATAGCAGAGTAGGCTACAAAATTATTCAAGCTTAACATAATGAACATATATTGAAATTTAGAATCTAGCCAGGTTGTGATACTAGGAAATTCAAGACAGCATAATAGCTTTAAAGCTAGTAGGATTGCAAATGAAAATAATACTATATTGAAGTCATATTGGTTAACAAAGATCAATTAACATGAACATACAGAGCACTGAACGCAGGCAAAGCAAAACATGATTGCATGAGTTGAGGTACTCACCAGTTTGTAGATCAACAAGCATGTAAAGGAGGAATTAAGTGCCAATAGTGATTCAGTTAGCAGTAATAGAGAAAGAACAGCAGGACTCCCAAGATCCTAGTGCCTTAGAGTTCCCAAGGGTTTCAAGTGAACCCCGGGCATTGCTTGAAGTTTAGTTGAGTTGTAGTTGATTTGTAGTTGATCCTATCAATTTTTTATGAGATTTTTTTACTGTTATAATTATTAAATCATGTTTTTAATCCAAATGTGTAGTTGTTATGTGATTGTCGGCTTGCTTAGTAATTTGTTAGGTTCCATCACGACATGTTGGGGTTTTGGGTCGGGACATAATAGCCTATAACAGCAACAAGCTCAACAGTTAGCGAAATGGCAATTCTTAGCATTTGGAACAAATTTAAATCCACAAACAATACCTAATCTTTAGGAAATAAATTTCTACGGCGCACCGGATGGAACAACCAACACAAAGAACAAAGCATAAGAAAATTAGCACAATAGTTAACATCCATAGACGGAATAAAGAAGGGCCTCCGGAAAAATTGAAACTCAGGCCAGTAGACCAAAAGCTTAATGAGCCAACAAAACTATATCTGTTTTATATCTGATTTTATCTTTTATAATAGCACATCAAAATGCAAAATAAGAGTTGGAGAAGAAAGGGATCTGCCATAATAAATTTCTACAGCTAGATTTGAAAATCCCAGCGTGTTTTAGATCACTCAAAATAGTAGTGAAGCAACACAAAAAGAAAGGTCGGTAATGGCTGTGAATGGCCAGATCTGGCGTGTACCGTGTCCATTATTTACAATTGGTGGCCGGCAATGGGGAGTTCCCATAGTAGCAACAACAGCATGGAAGGAAAGCCTGGAGTGGTGTAGAAGGCGAGCAACAGTGGCGTAGCAGCCAGGCCGGTCACCAACTCCGGTGGTGGCTACTGGCAATAGAATCAAAGTGAGGGAGACGATGGGAAAAGGGGGAGATGAGAGAGAGCATTGGGGTGTGCGGGTTAAGCTCTCTCGCCAGAATTGAAACAGCCGGCAGTTTCTCTCCACAGAGAAAGAGAGAGAGAGAGATGAGAGGCCTCCTTTGGGGGAGGCGGTTGTTATTGACGTTTAATTTTGACCCTCCCTATTAAAATTAATTTATTCATACTTAATAATTTACAATAAATACTTTAAAAGTATTTTTCTATTAATAAAGATCTACTTTTATAAATTAATTAAGTATTAGCTTCAAAATTAATCATGTAGTACTGATATTGTGCAATTACAAATGTATACACTATCATAAAATAACTTTTTTATATACATTACATAGGTTTTATAATCTGACAAAATTACTCTTTATTTTCTAGTGAATTAGGTTATTATGTTAATATTTCAAAATTAGTGCTATAATTCAAAATATTAGTCATTTATAGATAATTAATTAAAATAATTAGAAACATATAGTAATTATAATTTTACCATATTCTTATTCAAATTGTTAAGTTTATTTAAATTGATTTTAAAAGGGTTAAAACTAAGAGGGTAGAATTGCAATTCCTTCATTAAATACAAAGTGGCTACATTCTAAATGATTTTTAGCCCAAATATAAGGCCCAATTCGGACATGATCCAGTCCAAACACCCATCTCCTTCTCCACATTGGCAATCCATGCCATTCTCCCTAAACCAATCACAACCTGCAACATCACTCGCCTTTCTCACTCGCATAGAAAGCACAATGAATCTGAACCGTTGATCTATCAGATCAATGGCCCACATTTTATCCCCTATTTTCCTTTACTTTTTGTATCTCACCAGACTCAATCTCAGCCGTCCAAATCCAAAGATCCAACGGCTATCATATTTTCTCGTTTTAATTGCTTAAACACAAAATTATTAAGGCCGTTGATCTAAAGACCAATAGCCCATATCACATTATCCGTTTTTAACTCTTAGAGACTGGTCCTGTATCCCCCAAACCCTAGCCATTTCTCTCTTCGAAACGCCATCCCTCTTTCCCCTTCCTCTCTCTCTATTCTCTCAACTCACCAACACCAAATCAATCACAAACCTTGCACAAATTTGTGCAAGGTCACAAATCAAACCATAAACACTCAATTTTCCTCCCTATATCCATGAATCCCGCTGTTATCTTTCCATTTTCATCACTAGATTCAAAACCCCCAATTCTGGAACCCTAGGCCTTAAAGAGGCAAGGATCTAATTTCTTCTTCGTTCTTTCGAATCAAGCATGCATGACCATCTATCTTGTCCTCGTACTGTGAATCCTACTATTTTCTTCAATTTCCACCGATGAAATTGAAAGGCCTAAATTCTGAAGCCTTAGACCAAAGTGTGAAACCTCAAATCGTCTGAGATCTCCTATATTCTTTCAAATCGAAGCGTATGAGGAGCCTCTTTAAAGTTCATCATAAATATTCTCTACCATAGTTCAAAAGTAGTGACCTCTGGGTTTTGTAGCTTTGTCTGATGGGTCGTCTCCATAAACGACCAACTCACTCCACTCCAATATTCATGTAAAACCACTATTGAATTTTCCCCCTCTGTCTTCTGATTTCACTCGATTTGCTATCATCATCTACCATGTGTCATCTTCTACTATCATTTGGAATCTTGTTGAA
Organism: Nicotiana obtusifolia; assembly: GCA_002018475.1. Taxonomy (NCBI): domain Eukaryota; kingdom Viridiplantae; phylum Streptophyta; class Magnoliopsida; order Solanales; family Solanaceae; genus Nicotiana; species Nicotiana obtusifolia. The sequence continues at coordinate 72,787 of MCJB01014402.1, read as the reverse complement.
CCATAGAGGCATTGAATGCCACTATAAAAGTGGTCTTCAATGCTCTCACCAAAGAAGAACCTAACACTGAACACACAAACAGGCATGAACATGCTAAGCACAAAAACACTAAGAAAACTAGGGTTTGTGGTCTTAGGTCTCTTACTGTCTTCCTCTCTGTTGCCGAGTTCTTTGCTGGTTCAAGCTTGAAGGTTTCTGGGATCTTTGAGCTACAAAAAAAAAAAAAAATTGTTTGTCTGCTACCCTTAAGAAGGTCAGCATCTTTCTCTCCCTTTTCTTTCGTACATCTCTCTGAATGATTTTGATATGTCGATGTTAAGCTGTAGATTATAATTCTATTGTATGTTTTTGACATGTTTGATATTTATGTTTTGTTAGTTTGACAACATTTTATGATCAGCTTGTTCTGTTATGATTCTTTAAAGTAATAATCGATTAGGTTATTGACACTTATTGATCTTTGTTCTGAGTTTTCCTACAGTCTCCATGCCTAAATTCTTATATGTTTAAGTTCAATATAAACTTCATAGTTTTTAGTGACTTACAATAAACTCATCTCTGTTTTATTGCACTTCTGTAATTTTGTGAGTTTTGGAAGCTAAGTTTACTACCTGATAGTTATTGCTAAAATAAACCTGAACTTGTTCAAGACTTATACCCCTGCTTCTTAACCTTAAGTTTGAACTTACAATGTCTAAATACTTTTATGTATGCCTGTGTTTGTTAAACTGCCTCTGAGTTACCACTATGATCCTTATTCTGTTTGATTATTATCATTGTTAAACCAATCATGTTCATGTTTTCCTTTCACCGGTGATATTGTTATAATGTTCATTTTTGCATATTATTCCCTGCATCTTATTTGTTTATGATAAAGTTCATTATTTGATAATCTTAACTGATGTACACTTGAAAATTCAATATATACATGTCACTTAACTAAGTCGAAAGTATCTGAGTGTTTAGATGCTTTATTCTCTGTATTTGCACCTGTTCACTCTGAGAATAATTTCTGGGCTATCACTATAACTTTCTCATGATCATGCTCAACTGTTGTATGCCTAGGAACTATCTTATTTGCATCAAGCTTTCTTCTTCTCATGAATCATTACTGTATATATTTTCTTTTAAGGTTAAACTATTTTCCTCTTCTTAGTGTAAGTCATGATTTTATTTGGATAAAGACAACTAGTAATTGCTGCACAACTAAGTCTGTTTGTTCCATAATCAGTTGAGATCTTCACACACATGTGCAATACATCCCTGTCCTTAATCTTTTGAGCTGCAGTTGATTTTTGTAAAGATTGCATGCATCTAAATTTAATTTTATCTTCCATGAAGAAAGGACTTAGACACTAGGTTATAATCAAGTGACCCTTTTAGGAGTTGAAGCATGATAACTTCATACCCATATGCTAAACTAGATTTATGTTTGAATTTGAACTCGTTTTGATGCAATGTTTTCCATTTCCTTTCTTCATTTGCATGATCATTTTGGTTCTGTAATGTGTAAAGCTCCTTTACCTGTATGAGATCACTACCTCATTTATTCTGCCTATGAACAATTGACTGAATGTTGCTAGCCTCTTTGCTTAACTCTGTAACACCATGTTCTGCTTTGTATGATGCTTAGTCCTCCTCTTCATTGTTAACTTGAATTTGAACTTGACTTGCAAACCTTATGAAGTTCATTTGTTGATATTATCTAAACACATTGACTTGCTAATACTGTTAGAACTATGACCCTTTTTTGACTTTAGGGGTGCCATGTTTGAACCTGTGAATTTGTAGTCATGATGAGAGCTTTATTCCATGACATTGATAACCTCTCTGTAACAATGGCTGATTATGACCGTTTGTTTAAATCTGCCTCGATGTCTTTAAGGTTCCAAGTAATGTTATCAATGCCTGTTTGAATATGTTATGCCTTAATTATTCATTCCTGCAATGATGTGATTATGAAACCTCTTTTTTATCTATGTGTATTCTGAAACTCAGCTCCCCTTTAGGTTTCCTTGATATGTATCTCCTATTTAGTATTAAAAGGAAATCTGTATTCTCTGGTGTTATTTTCATTAAGAGGAAAGTATATATTTTTTGTGGTGAGTAATGCTTTAGTACTTAGTTTGTATTGGAAGGGCCTCATTGGAACTTAAACCTGTAAGGAATTCATATCGTTAGTGATTAAGGGTATTTGGGAGCAGAGTTCGACTCTAGGTTGGGCTACCCTCCCCGGCACAAGCATTTGCTCTGGGCCTTGCGTCCCTTGGGAACTTTGAAGTGTCGGGGGATCCAAAGGGAGCATCAACCTCGTGTGGGGTTCCCTCCTTAGCTTTTAACTCATTGACACATTCAGTTCTTTAAGGGTTTAGTGTTTAATGATAAAGAAACGTTTCCAATGTGAATTATTTGCTAAGTAAAGCCATCACATTAATATATTATTTCCTCTACCATATTAATCTTATTCTTGCTTCAATTATCTGTTTGTGCATTTGTCATGAACATCAAAGTATGATCTGCAGTTAGAATATGCTAAATATATATTGAAAATATGTCTAATGACTTTCTTATTTTTTTCGACATGTACATCTGTTTGGGCCTTTGAGTTCTTCATGAACTCAGGCCGAATTCCAATCTTATTGCATCTCGTCCAGGAGTTCAAAGTCAGTTGTGGTCGCGTTTCTTTACTGCTAGGCCTACCTTCTTGAGGCCCAATCACAGAGTTTAGTCCTCTTTCGCTCAATTCCTTTATCATTATTACTATCTCGTTAATTTAGTTTACTGCTTCTATTAGTTTGATGTTAGTTGTATTTGATATGTCTTTATTGTTGTTCTATATCTCATGTATATAACACTCATATATTAGAACACATGTTTTCTTTCATTCTTTAATATCATATGAATTTAGGCAAGCATTAAACAACATAGGATTTAAAGAGGAAATTAGTTAGAAGTAGATCCTTAACTCACTAATTATAATCTGCCTGCAAATTATTATTGTGTTTCATTCACCCTCCTTTCCTTGAAAGATTTTAAAAATACAGAACTTAGCAAAACAGCAGCTCTATTTCAAAACGGAAAAATCAAATTTCAGCTTCATTTTCAAAAGAAAGAAAATCAGAACTTCAAGAATTGCCGCCTTTATGGAATTTTCAGCAAACGACCTCTTCTTTGAAAACCCTCCGAATCTGAGGTGATTTTAAGCTCACTTTCTTGCAAGACATCCTTTTGAGTTATGTAACTAACCATCCCCCAAATCAAAGTATTTTCGTAACGCAATCTTTTTATAAACTAATAAAATCTAGACCATTTATGTACCAATTTCAAGACTCTTCTAATATCTCTTATAAACCTCTTCATAAACTCATATCCCTCTAGGACCTCGCATTCTTTCTATTGATACATACTTAGGTATACAATAACCAGCATTCCTTATCACTAGTCAAAGCCTTTTATAATATAATTGATCCCAAACTTAGTCTAAATCCTATGGAGCTACTTTAGGTAGAGTTTAAAGGGTGCCTAACACCTTCCCATTAGAAGAGCAAGAACCCTTACCCATAATCTCATCGGTTAGCAGACTAATAAAGAACATGACTTAGTAATTAAATAGAGAAACCACAGAGAAACCACAAGTTGAATGAAGTTTTGAGTAATGCAAAATAGGGTGCAACAACACGGCGACTTTACTGTGGAAACACACTTAGGATCTGACCTTAGCAGATTAGACTAATTTGGCTTATAGATTTATTTGTACATTGCTCTGATTATGATCGAAACTGCAATTACATGCTTACATGCCTTAATTGCTCTTTAAAATTACTTGCTCTCTATGATCACTTTACTTATTGCTGCTACACTCTTGTTTGTTACTGCTTTATATACACTGTCATCACATCTCTTCCAATCGAGTCTTGGACGTACACAATCACACACAATGGCACACGATGGTTGTCTTTTACACCCCTCTGAACCTTCTTTTCAAAACTCTTTAGTTTCAGAGAATGGCTTTGTCGGGTCAACAGACATAACTCCTCGCAGTTCTCAGTCCAATTCAAAAGTAGGAAACACTCTACTCTAGTAAAATAGGTCACGCTGCATAAACCCTAGGTGAGTTAGTCTCAGGAACCAACACACGATTAGGAAAACCACCCTGATGTCAATGGATCATACACCTAACAACATAATTTCTGTGGAAAGGAAAACAAACATGACAAGACACTTATGGATTCGACGCAAACACTTACCCAAATATTTTTCTTTTACCCACCTCAGAAAATGGAATCAACCAGAACATCCCTGAAATTAGCATGGTAATGGTAGCACAACATAAGCTAAAATAGTGGTAGAAGAATACTCGTCGGGAACACGGAGATGAAGTTCAGACGCACCTAGGAGTATTAACGGCATTGATAATCATCAAAGCAGACAGGGTGCTCACTCACTTATTGATAGAATTTTGGGATCCAGCTAAAGTGGTGTTCAAATTTGCTGACTGTGAGCTGATGCCGACATTGGAGGAAGTCACGAGTTTTATAGAGCTACCATTCAACGGAAGAAAGCCAGTGCTGCCAGTTACTATGCCCAGCTATCGGTTCTTGGATGATCTAGTTCTTACCAATAGCAAAGTCTCAGAAGTACTGAAGATAGATGAGTGAGCCTCAACCAGATGTTGACGGGTTTGGGCACCGTGAAAGCTACGAGTGGTATTCAAGGGAGTTCTAGTGTGACCAGGCGACATGGGAGAGCCTCAGCCGTATCACTTTCGTAATAGGACTGCTGGGATTAATGGTCCTCCCACAGAAAAGGGGTCATATCAACATCAACCTGTTACCAGTGGTCCTGGCAACCTTCCGTGGCAATCTTCACGTTACCTTGGTGCCGATGATGTTAGCCAAGATGCTAAGGGCTTTATCCGCCTATGCATAAGGATACGATTTCTTCAAAGGATACAACTTGCTGCTACATATTTGGGTTACTGAACACCTTTTCCAACGGGAGGCTACTATCGACTACTTTGTGGGTGTTAGCAATATGATCCGCAGCCACAATGAAAGAATGAGGCACTAGATCTCCCCACATGGGCAAGAGGAATGGAGGGAAACACTAACCAATCTGATAGGAGAATGGATCAACTAGAAACTCTCTTGGTTGGGTGGGAGAGCAATCTTAAGGACTCCCCAAAAGTACTTCATTGAGTTTATCGGATTAGAAGGCATTCAACCATACTCACCTCCACGAGTCCTCAAACAATTTGGTATGGTCTAAGATGTGCCTCAGTGGACAAGGATGGCACTATACGAGGATGACTACAATTGCCAGATTCCAATTCCCATGACAAGGAAACTACAACAAGAGTCGAATGACCTGGTAACAATGGCTATGGGTCAAAATTCATGGTGCAACCCCGAGTACTACGTCTGGATTAACGAAGAAGAAGAACTGGCTCGCACGAGCAGAGAGGGTATAGCTTGGTTAGAAGATGTGGTGGTTGCTTTGCAGATTTACCATGAGATCCTGCCATACTATCTTATGACCACATCAATGCATTATCTGGTGGTCTCGGGATCCATTGACCATATGTTGCTACCGGCTGAAAAGGATGATTGGGTAGCAGAATGCATCCAGATAGAGTCAAGCACAGAACCAGAAGAAGATTCGAAAGAGGAGTTTGAATTCAATGATGATGAGTAAGAGTTTGAGGAAGACCTGGAGGAGGATCCAGAAGAGGAGCCAGAAGAAGAGAAGGGCACAAGAAGGACTCAGGGGATGGTTATTAGAATTGGTTGATTTCCCCTCCTTTCCCCACTTTGTACCTTTATCCCTAGTTCTCTCTTTTACATTCCAAAAGGGCAAACTGTCTAAGCCCATGCAACTCTGTGATGTAATCCTTGTTCCCGCTTGTATCAGTCCAAACTATCAAAGAAAATAAATTGCTTCGGATCTAAATGTGTCAAGTCTAAATGTCTGTCAAACATCCGCGAATTAGGCCTACCTCCGACAATGAGAGGTCCCTGCAAATTTTAGGAATGCGTTAGTAGTAATGCACGAATTATCTTCTCTATGTGATTTCATGCTCGCATAAATGAAGAAATTGACTCTTGCTCTTTTTTCTTTTCTTTCTTCTTATTCTTCTTTTTCTTTATTATTACCCCCCGAAAAGAACAAAAAGTTGGTTTGCGTTGACTAAAACTGGTAGAGCTACCATACAATCTAATGTCTAAGGGAAAGACGTCAGCTGCTGAAGACCTACTGAACATACTCTGCTCATAGCCGATAGTCGGGGGGATCAGGGGAAAAGGACAGTACTAATAATGAGCACGTGACCAGGATGGCCCAGGAAATGAAATCCTTAAGAGAAGAGGTACAACATATTAGAGAATTGGTGCACCTGGCCGTGACAATACTTCCTCAACCACCCAGATTCCCTTCTTTGGATTCACTCCCAGATTATTCTCCTTCAATATCGCTCCAAAACCACAAAACTCCAACCTCAACCCCCACCACTCAAGTTACACATCCAGTAACACCCTCTAACCCACCAAATCCCCCTATTCACACTCCCTACGTATCGCAATATCTTAAGACATAATAGAACCCGCCTATTACCACTAATGTAACTACCCCTCCTCGTGACGGAGTCACTTTCACCACCAACCAGCATATACCTGTGGCACATGCCGCTACTCATGAGCTGTACATTCCCCATGTATATGCCATTACCGAACCTACCTTTACAGCACCCGTCAAATTCAGGGTACCATTGAGATCGATCAGTACGCCGAGATGGAGAGAGAGGCCAGGCGTAAGGAAGAAGAGTCGGTATCCGAGCAGTTACAAATGTTAAGAAGGCAAATGCAGAGTCTCCAAGTTGCCCGAGGAAGTGAAAGCCTGGACTATGAGGACCTGTGTATTCACCAGGATGTGGATATGTCAGTAGGGTACAAACCCCCAAAGTTCGACACCTTCGATGGGACGAGGAACCCTCATGAAAATCTGAGGGTTTATTGTGACAAGTTGGTTGGAATGGGAAGAAATGAGAAATTAAGGATGACATTGTTTATAAGGAGTTTGACGGTAGAAGCACTCACCTGGTATACTGGATAAGACACGCAAAATTGGAGAACTTGGCAAGATATGGGAGAGGACTTCATGAACCGTTTTCGATTAAATACAGAGATCACACCTAACCGATTCGTGCTAGTGAACCTGCAGAAAAAACAATTTGAGTCATTTCAAGAATATGCATGACGTGGAGGATAGAGCCTGAAGGGCGCAACCGCCGCTGGACAACTGTGACGACCCGGCGAGTCGTCCCATGAGTTACCGCTCCATTTTCCCCATTTCTACTTCATTATGCTTCGTTATTCGTGTTTTATGTGATCGAGTTGAGTAGTTTGCGTTCGGAGTGGATTCGGTAAGAAATGAGACACTTAGTCTCTTTTTAGAAGGTTTAAGTTGGAAAAGTCAATCGGATGTTGACTTATGAGTTAGAGGGCTCGGATGTGAGTTCTGATGGCTTGGTTAGCTTCGGGAGGAGATTTATGACTTAGTAGTGTGATCGGAATTGGTTTTGGAGGTCCCGTGTAAAATTAGGCTTGAATTGGTGGAGTTAGTATTTTGGCGATTTCCGGTTGTTAGGCGAGATTTTGATCCGAGGGTCGGAATGGAATTTCGAGAGTTGCTATAGCTTTGTATGGTTATTTCGGACTTAGGCATATGTTCGGATTTGAAATTGGAAGTCCGTAGGACAATTCAACGCATTTTGGCAAACGTTGGAAAATGGAAGATTTTTGGAAAGTTTGACCGAGGAGTTGACTTTTTGATATCGGGGTCGAAATCCAGTTCTGAAAATCTTCATAGGTCCGTTATGTCATTTATGACTTGCATGCAAAATTTGAGGTCAATCGGACTCGATTTGATAGGTTTCGGCATCGAATGTAAAAGTTGGAATTTGTTAGTTTCATTAGGCTTGAATCCGACGCGAATTTGGCGTTAAGAGGTTGTTTGGAGAATTCCAAAGGTTGGAACAAGATTGAATAATGTTATGGGGTATGTTGGCGTGTTTTGGTTGATGTTCCAATGGCCTCGGGTGAGTTTGGGGTGGTTAAGCGGACCATTTCATCGTTGGAAAGGAAAATCTGCATAAATGTCATAAATGCTACCAGAATGCTATAGCATTGTTGATTTTGCTACGCGAAATGATATAGCAAAGTGTAACAGATTTTTGGGCCAAAATCAATGTCAAAAATGCTATCCAAAATGCGGACAGCATGTTGATTATGCTACGCGATGCCGTCCAAAATGCGGACAGCATGTTGATTATGCTACGCGAAATGCTATAGCAAAGTGTAACAGATTTCTGGGCCAAAATCAATGTCCGAAATGCTGTCCAAAATGCGGACAACATGTTGATTATGCTACGCGATGTTGTCCAAAATGCGGACAGCATGTTGATTATGCTACGTGAAATGCTATAGCATTTTCAACACCTGAAAGTTTTATTTGTTTCGATTTTTGACCCTTTAAAAATAGAAATCAGTACCCATTTGCCATGCAAAACCCATTTTCGTTACCCACGAAGAGAAACACCTCCAAACACCATAAAATCACCGCAAATCAACCTCAAACTATATCCAAAAGAGATTTTCTTGAACAAATTCTTAAAGAAGGGGGTTTTGACCATCTTGAACATAATTGGAGCTAGGGAACTCGGATTGAAGCGAAATCTTGAAGGATTTTTGGAAGATTTTTGAGAGAAACATTGGGGTAAGTGTTCTTACTCAATCTTGGTCAAATTACCCAAACCTATTGCCATTTTAGTATGTAATTGGTGATTTAACTTGGAGAAAATTGTGGAAAACCCTTAAGTTTAGATTTTAAGACTTAGAGGTCGAACCGATGTCGGAATTCGATAAATCTTGTATGGTTGAACTTGTGGGAAGATAAGGAACCCGTTGAGGTGAAAAATTACTGAATTTCGAGAAGTGGAACCGGGGCTCGAGTATTGCTAATTTTGGGATTTCTTAGTATTTATTGATTGTTTTCGCGCGGGCTTTGTTCCCTCAACATATTGTGACGTAATTGTTCAGAATTTGGATAGATTCGACGCACGTGGAGGCCAATTCAAAGGGCAAAGGCGTCGTGGTCTAGAAATTTAGCCGGTTCGAGGTGAGTAGTGATTGTAAATGATGTTCTGAGGGTTTGAAACCCTAGATTGCACATCGTAGTGCTACATTGAGGTGAGGCATGTGCTCGACGACGAGCGTGGGGTCGTTTACTACTGGGGATCGTGACTTGGTCCATCCCGATTGATGATTTTTACTACATATTTGATTGAAACTTATTTGATACCATCATGATTTGGGCTGATTGCCATATTTGGGCTTCGTGCCGATTATTTGAACCCTTCAGGGGTATTTATCATTGTTTCCTCACTGTTTTGATTCATACTTGAATTCAGTCACGAGGTGGCTTGATTGACATGAGGCCGAGGGCCTAGATATTTTCCACGAGGTGGCTTGATATTGCGCTTGGGCCGTAAGGGGCCCCTCCCAGAGTCTGTACACCCCCAGTGAGCGCGGGTACCCATTGTGATATTACAGTTGGTAACAATGACAACTGTAGGTTACAGTTGGTAACAATGACAACTGGTAACCAGAGCTGGAGAGATTTTACTGTTTTAAAATGATTCTGAGCCCAGGGATATTATAGTAGGTAACAATGACAACTGTAGGTTACAGTTGGTAACAATGACAACTGGTAACCAGAGCTGGGGAGATTTTACTGTTTTAAAATGATACTGAGCCCAGGGATATTACAGTTGGTAACAATGACAATTGTAGGTTACAGTTGGTAACAATGGCAACTGTTAACCAGAGCTGGGAAGATTTTGCTCGATTTCTCACTGATTTACTGTTTTCAAATAATGGTTTACTGTTTCATTCTGCATTGCCTTGTGCTTTATGTATTTTCCTTACTTTCAGTCATTATTTATATGTACTACTCACTGAGTTGGAAGTACTCACATTACTCCCTGCACCATGTGTGCAGATTCAAGCGTTATTGATTCCGCTCCGAAGCATTGACTACGACTGTCAGAGCGGTGAATCAGAGACTACGAGGTAGCTGTTGGTGTCCGCAGCCCCGTATCTCTTTTATCTTGTTGTTTTCACTTTCTTCAAACAATTGTGCCAGAGATATTGTAATAGTAATCTTATTATTAGGATTTCATTAGTTGCTCATGACATTGTGACACCCCGGTTTGGGCTGTTGTTGGGATGGTTAGTTATGTTTCCGCAATTTGCTATTATTAAAATATGTAAGTACTGTACTAATTGCTTAAAATGAGTTATGGTTTTTTTTATTGGCTGGCCTTGTCTTCACGAGAGGCGCCATCACGACCAGGTTTGGGATTTGGGTCGTGACAACAACAGTGAACTAACCAAGTAATTCATCCGAGCCCAAGAGGGAATATACTTTGAAAAGATGATGGGAATGATGGGTCAAAAGTTCCTCGAGCTGATTAAGATGGGAGATTTCTTAGAAGAGGGCATAAAATCTGGTAAGGTGCAATCTATGGCAGCACTGCAACCGGTTAGCAAGGCCATCCAGTCAGGATTGATCAGTAGCAGAAAGAAAAAGAAAGAGAAGGTCTCAGCAGTCGTCCCCTACTATCAAACTAACCCATCTCATGGAAGCACCTCTTATTCCCCAAACAACGACTCTCCACCACCCACTTACGCTCCAATCCATAATACCCAACCATACTGCCACCCTCAACCACAATAAAACCCTCCTCGAGCCAACAAAACCAAAACACACAAAATCGACATGTGTATGCATCGCATCCACGTCCCAACTTTGAAGAAAGGGGTCTTGGAATCTATACCCCGATTGCTGAGCCTCTGGCCCAATTGCTTGAAATGTTGAGAGAGCAGGATTGATACACCCAATCAAGGGAAGGGTTCCTGAACATCCCTCCAAATATTTTGATGCCACTAAGAGATGCGTGTATCATTCCAATGTATCGGGGCACGATACTGAAGACTGTTTCAAGTTGAAAAATGAAATTGAAACCTTCATCAAAAGCGAAGCTATAGAGTACACTCCAGCACCACCTAATATGAATCGCAACCCATTGCCAAATCATCAAAACCAGGGAGCTAACGTGATCACATTAGATGAAGAATATGACCTGAAGGGAACAATTATCACAATCGGAAATGCAGAAGTCGCAAGAATCACTCTTCAAAAGGATCCCATCATACAGTACAAGTAAAACCTACAGTGACAATTCAAACTTATCTGCAGCAACCTGTCGATGCTACTCAAGGTGAAGAAGATCGGGAATAAAAAATCATTCCATGGACCTATCAGCAAAAAGGAAAGGCCAAAATGACAGACTCTGGCACAGCCCATGGTATGACTAGGTTTTGGAAATGCTACGCCCCTGAAGAGGTCAATCGAGGAAATCCGAGGAGAGAATAAATTCCAAGGAGGAACATAACGGACCTAGAAGCTACTGGGTTAAGGAAGACAATATCAAGCAAAGATTATTCCGTGGAAGAACAGTTGAAGAAAACTCCAGCACAGATATCCATCATGGATCTATTGATGAGTTCGGATAGCCATAAGGATGCTTTGTTGAAAGTGCTAAGTGGAGTAAGTGTACCAAGTAACACCACTAGTGAGGCGTTGGCCGCAACAACCAAGAAAATTGTAGAAGTAAACATGATCACTTTTAGAAAAGACAGAACTTACTGTCGAAGGCGCAAGTCACAACAAGGCTCTTCACATCACTGTCCAATGCAGGGACAAAGTGCTATCTCGAGTGGTGGTCAATGGAGGATCAGGAGTCAACATTTGCTCGCTCTCCACCCTGCGGGAGTTGGGAATTCATTTGAGGGAGGTCAAGGAAAGACAGGTAAGGTTGAGAGCCTTTGACAGTCGCAAAAGGACGTTATTGGAGAAATTTATTTAGCCTTGCAGATCGGGCCGGTCGACTTTCCAGTATTATTTCAAGGGATGGACATCTCCTCTACTTAGAATTTGCTGCTAGGCAAGCTCTGGATACATATTGCAAGGGCCGTACAGTCTACCTAGCACCGATGCATGAAATTCTAGTAGGGATGCCAGGAGATCGTGGTCCATGGCGAGTGGGTTCACTCTGCCTATTTGGAGTGTTATGTCCCATTCATTGAGGGGCTAGACGGAGTTGCCTTCCATGCTATAGAAATCATGCAGACTACTGAGGAGGAGAAGACTAAACAAAATTTGGGAATGCAATCGCCGTACAAATCCAAGATGGCCATGAGGGAGATGATGAAATATGGATACAGGCCAGGAACAGGGTTGGGAGCCAAGTCACATGGGATCATAGAGCCAATTGAACACAATGGGCAGAGAGGAAGGGTTGGCATAGGATATCAGCATCCAGAAGGAAAAACTCGCACCGTTAGCTCCGGGAAAAAGGTTTTTGTGCCAACGCATATTGCAAGTTCGGGAAAAAGTTTAACAGCTGAAGATGATATCATCGACGGGATGGGGAAGCTGTTCGTGAATATGATTGAAGAATATTATGAAGGAACTAACGTCAAGATACCGACTATCAGGGATGTTGAATCAGGGGAAGAGCTGAAGAATTGGATAGCCAGTCCATCTTGGTTCGTTGGAAGTCTTGGTATAATCAAATCGATAATAAACCGCGTTCCGCGATTATGACATGTAACAAAACCGTTGAGCGCAACGATCCGGATTACAAGAAATATGACGAGAGTATGATGCCAAACAATCTCCCGCAGGTAATCAAATAGCTAGAGAGTCAGAAGAAGCCCAACCTCGAAGAAACAGAAATAGTCAATCTTGGAAGTGAAGAAGACGTGAAAGAAACCAAAATCAGCATTTACCTGGAAGCTGAGCAAAAGGGAAAAATGATTCAGCTCCTCCGACAGTATGTCGATGTGTTCGCATGGATCTGTGATGACATGCCAGGATTAAGCACCGACATTGTCTCGCATCGACTACCCACTGACCCTACCAGACCTCCAGTCAAGCAGAACCCTAGGAAGTTCAAACCTGATTTAAATCTAAGGATAAAGGAAGAAGTGACCAAACAAATAGAAGCAAATATAGTAAGAGTCACCAACTATCCAAGTTGGTTGGCAAACATCGTCCCAGTGCCCAAAAAGGATGAGAAGATCAGAATATGTGTGGATTACTGGGATCTTAACAAAGCTAGTCCAAAGAACGATTTCCCCTTGCCAAATATCTACATTCTCATTGACAACTGTGCAAAGCACGAACTGCAGTCGTTTGTGGATTGTTTAGTTGAATACCATCAAATCCTAATGCACAAGGAAGACGCAAAGAAGATAACTTTCACCACTCCCTGGGGAGTCTACTGTTATAGGGTTATGCCGTTCGGTCTCAAGAACGCAGGCGCCACCTACATGAGGGCCATGACGACCCTCTTTCACGACATGATTCATGAGGAGATCAAAGTATATGTGGATGATGTCATCATAAAATATCAAAAGAGTTCAGAGCACTTTGACGACTTGAGGAAATTTTTCAAATGCCTCCGAAGGTACAGTTTGAAATTTAATCCAGAAAAGTGCGCTTTTGGGATCCTTGCTGGAAAACTATAAAAGGGTAGAACTGAACCCATTAAAAATCAAAGCCATCCAAGAATTACCACCACCAAAGAGCAAGAAAGATTTCATGAGTTTCTTGGGAAGATTGAAATATATCAGTCGTTTTATAGCCCAGTCCATGGTAATCTGCGAACCCATTTTTAAGCAGCAAAAGAAGGATACTGCCATGAAATGGACGGAGGAGTGCCAGAAAGCCTTCGACATAATCAAAGAGTATCTTTCAAACCCGCCAATGATGGTTTCCCCTGAACTAGGGAGACCATTATTGCTCTATTTATCAGTCTTGGACAATGCCTTCTACTACTTAAGCAAGAAGTTCACACCGTGCGAGGCCAAGTACACTTTGATAGAATGCACTTGCTATGATCTAAACTGGATTGCTCAGAAGCCTAAGGCATTACATGTCAGCATAACTAGACATTTGATATCTCGGCTCAACCCACTTAAGTATATTTTTCAGAAGCCAATGCCTATCGGAAAGCTAGCTAAATGGCAAATTCTCCTCAGAAAATTTGACATTCTGTACATAACTCAGAAGGCTATCAAAGGAAAACTTTAGCCGACCACATCGCCCGGAATCCAGTGGACGGGGATTACGAACCATTTGCCACGTATTTCCTTGATGAAGAAGTACTATTTGCCAGGGAAGATATTGCTGAATTATACTCTGGGTGGAGAATGTTTTTCGATGGAGAATCAAACTTCAAAGGAATCAGAATTGGGGTTGTCTTGATTTTTGAATCTGGACAACACTATCCAGCATCGTCAAAGATGAGCTTACCTTGTACCAATAATATGGCTGAATACGTGGCATGCATCCTTGGAATCAGAATTGCAATCGACATGAACATCAAGGAACTTTTGTTCATAGGAGATTCTGATTTGCTGATCTACCAAGTCCAAGGAGAATGGTCAACCAAGAATGTCAAGATATTGTTGTACCTGCACTACTTAAAGGAGCTGTGCAAGAAGTTCAAAAAGATAGAGTTCAAGCATGTCCCCAGAATTCAGAACAAGTTCGCAAACGCCCTCGCAACCTTATCATCTACGATTTAGCATCCAGACAAGAACTACATCGACCCCATCGAGGTAGAAATAAAGGATCAACATGCCTATTACTTCCATGTGAATAAAGAACCATATGGTAAACCTTGGTATCATGACATCCAGAAGTTCCTTGCGAACCAGGAGTACCCAAAAAATGCTACTAATGGTCAAAAGCGATCCCTCAAGAGCTTGGAAAACCACTTTTACGTCAACGGGAAAGTCTTGTACAAGAGGACCCGACTTAAGTTTGCTGAGATGTGTGGACGCCGCTGAAGCAACCAGACTGTTGGAAGAAATACACGCAGAGACGTACGGACCCCATATGAATGGGTTCACGTTAGCTAGAAAGATTCTAAGAGCTGGATACTTTTGGATGACTGTAGAAAGCGACAGCATCCGCTATGTGCAAAAGTGTCACCAGCGCCAGATCCACGGAGACTTCATCCGAGTTCCTCCAAATGAATTAAATGTAATGGGTTCACCCTGGCCTTTCGTCGCCAGGGGCATGGACGTGATAGGACCCATAGAGCCCATAGCATCAAACAGACATCGTTTCATTTTGGTAGTCATCGACTATTTCCCTAAATGGGTCGAGGCATCTATTTACAAGACCTTCACAAAGAAGGTGGTGGCAGATTTGGTATACCAGAGTCTATCATCACTGACAACGCTGCCAAACTCAATAGCGACCTTAATATAGTCTGCTTTACAATATATTGGTATGCATGTATTTCATTTTGTTTTGCAAGAAAAACACTGCAGCATGGAACAATGTCTTAGAAACAAACCGAACTACAACACTGTGGGGACAACCAACCCAGTAGAGGGCTCAAGATCCCAGCTTAAGATGACCAGCGAACTCAAAATTTTGAATCATTCAAATCAGGCTGCAAAATTCAAGCTATCATGAGTGGCCAATCTTTCGTCCCGTCGTATTGTTATAATACGATACTAGGGCAATTCCTGCAAGTCCCGCTTCCTCAAAATCCACACTCCAGAACTACATGAGGCCTGATCCTCGTTAAGCCCGAGGTATGTAAGTAATTCAACGCCAGATTTCGCCTAAATATCCCCCAAAACATTCCTAGATTCTTCCTCAATTCATAATTTTCATGCCATTCTTGCAAAGCATGCCTAAAGTCGGAACAAAATTGTCTTTGGTTCAATTTCTTTGCCCGAAAACTCTTTCATCGTCTCCGGTCAAAGAGGGGCGGCTATTGACAGCCAATTTTGACCCTCCCTTTTAAAGTTAATTATTCGCGCTTAACAATCTACAATAAGTACTTTAAAAGTATTTTTCTGTTAATGAATATCTACTTTTATAAATTAATTAAGTATTAGTTTCAAAATTAATCATGTAGTACTGATATTGTGTAATTACAAATGTATTCACTATCATAAAATAACCTTTGTAGACATTACATAGGTTTTATAATTTGACAAAATTACTCCTTAATTTCCAATGAATTAGGTTACTATGTTAATATTCTGAAATTAGTGCTATAATTCAAAATATGTGTCATTTATAGATAATTAATTAAAATTATTAGCAATATATAGTAATTATAACTTTACAACATTTTTTATTGAAATTGTTAAGTTTATTAAAATTGATTTTAAAAGGGTTAAAAACTAAAATGCTACAATTGCAATTCCTTCATTAATTACAAAATGGCTACTTTCTAAATGATTTTTAGCCCAAATACAAGGCCAAATTCGGACTTGACCCAGTCTAAACACCCAGCTCCTTCTCCACTTTAGCAATCCATGCCACTCTCTAAACCAATCACAACCTACCACAACCTAAGAAGGTCAGCATCGTTCTCTCCCTTTTCTTTCGTTCATATCTCTAAATGATTTAGATATGTCGATGTTAAGTTCTATAGATTATAATCATGATGTATATGTTTGACATGTTTGATATTTATGTTTTGTTAGTTTGACACCTTTTATGATCATCTTGTTCTGTTATGATTCTCTAATGTAATAATCGATTAGGTAAATGATAGTTATTGATCTTTGTTCTGAGTTTTCCTACTGTCTCAATGCCTAAATGCCTAAATTCTTACCTTAGGGACAGATTTCAGCATGATAATGCCAGAGATGTGACCATCGGCGATGACGGAGTGTTGAGGATGCAGGGCCGGATTTGTGTGCCCAATGTGGATGGGCTTCGGGAGTTGATTCTAGAGGAGGCCCATAGCTCGAGGTATTCCATTCATCCGGGTGCCGCGAAGATGTATCAGGACTTGAGACAGCACTATTGGTGGAGAAGAATGAAGAAAGATTTTGTAGCTCGGTGTCTTAACTGTCAGCAGGTAAAATATGAGCATCAGAGACTGGGTGGCTTGCTTCAGCAGATGGCTATTCCCGAGTGGAAATGGGAGCGGATCACTATGGACTTTGTTGTTGGACTTCCACGGGCTTTGAAGAAGTTCGATGCTATTTGGGTGATTGTGGATCGGCTGACCAAGTCTGTGCACTTCATTCCTGTGTACTAGCTATTCTTCAGAGCGGTTGGTAGGGATTTATATCCGGGAGATTGTTAGGCTGCATGGTGTCCTAGTTTCTATCATTTCAGATAGAGGTACTCAATTTACTTTGCTGTTTTGGAGAGCCGTGCAAAGAGAGTTGGGTACTCAGGTGGAGTTGAGCACAGCTTTTCATCCGCAGACGGACGAGCAGTCCAAGCGTACTATTCAGATATTAGAGGACATGTTACGTGCATGTGTTATTGATTTTGGAGGTTCATGGGATGAGTTTCTACCGCTTGCAGAGTTTGCTTATATCAACAGCTACCGGTCGAGTATTCAGATGGCTTCGCATAAGGCTTTGTATGGGAGGCATTGTAGATCTTCAGTTGGTTGGTTCGAGCCCGGCGAGGCTAGGCTATTGGGGACTGATTTGGTTCAGGATGCTCTAGAGAAGGTGAAAGTGATTCTGGAGAGGCTTCGTACAGCGCAGTCGAGGCAAAAGAGTTATGCTGATAGGAAGGTTCGAGATGTGTCCTACATGGTTGGTGAGAAGGTCTTGCTGAAGGTTTCGCCCATGAAGGGTGTTATGACATTCGGGAAGAAAGGGAAATTGAGTCCTCGGTTCATTGGGCCGTTTGAGGTGCTTCGGAGGATTGGGGAGGTGGCTTATGAGCTTGCTTTGCCACCCAGCTTGTCAAGTGTGCACCCGGTATTTCATGTTTCTATGCTCCGGAACTATATTGGGGATCCGTCTCATATTTTAGACTTCAGCACGGTTCAGTTGGATGATGATTCGACCGGGAGATACGGAGCAGATATCCTCACCTATTTGAGGCTTCAGGTATGTTTCTTGACTCGTTCGAGCACGAACGTTTGTGTAAGTTAGGGAGGATGTGACGACCCGGCCAGTCGTCTCATGAATTATCACTCCATTTCCCCCATTTCTGCTTCATTATGCTTTATTATCTGTGTTTTATGTGATCAAGTTGAGTAGTTTGCGTTCGGAGTGGATTTGGTAAGAAATGAGACACTTAGTCTCTTTTAAGAAGGTTTAAGTTGAAAAAGTCAACCGGATGTTGACTTATGAGTTAAAGGGCTCGGATGAGAGTTCCGATGGTTCGGTTAGCTTGGGAAGGTGATTTATGACTTAGGATTGTGATCGGAATTGGTCTTGGAAGTCCCGTGTAGAATTAGGCTTGAATTGGTGGAGTTAGTATTTTGGCGATTTCCGGTTGTTAGGCGAGATTTTAATTCGAGGGTAGGAATGGAATTCCGAGAGTTGCTATAGCTTCGTACGGTGATTTTGGACTTTGCGTATGTCCGTATTTGAAATTGGAAGTCCGTACGACAATTCAACGCTTGGCAAATGTTGGAAAATGGAAGATTTTTGGAAAGTTTGACCGAGGAGTTGACTTTTTGATATCGGGGTCGGAATTCTGTTCTGAAAATCTTCGTAGGTCCATTATGTCATTTAGTATGTGTGTGCAAAATTTGAGGTCAATCGGACTCGATTTGATAGGTTTAGGCATCGAATGTAGAAGTTGGAATTTATTAGTTTCATTAGGCTTGAATTAGGGTATGATTCGTGTTTTTAGCATTGTTGGATGTGATTTGAGGCCTCGACTAAGTCCGTAATATGTTTTAGGACTTTTTGGTATATCCGGACGGGGTCCCGAATGACTCGGGTGAGTTTTGGGTGGTTAAACGGATTATTTCATCTTTGGAACAAAAAAAATAATTGCAGAAAAATTGCAGAAAAACTGGTGCGAGTAGTCCAATTTGAAAGCTCATATCTTGTAATCTATAAGGAATCAAAAAAATTTCAAAACATGAAAGTTTTATCCCTCTGAATCTAGTTTCCAGAAATATAAACTATTTATCATTTGGATATATGTATCAAAAGTTACGATAGATTAACCGAAGCCTGGTACTGCTGTTGTTTTTCAGGCAGTGTGCATAGCAGAAATTTCTGCTGCACAGGACCAATTTTGGAAGCTTATATCTCGCAATATATAAGGAATTATGAGATGATCAAAACATGAAAGTTGTATCCCTTTGAATCTAATTTCCAGAAAGATAAACCATTTATCATTTGGATATTTTTACAGAAAGGTATGATTGATCGAAGTTGGCTGGTGGAGCAATTTCGACAGAATTTTCTGATGCATTTTAGAAGCTCATATCTCGGAATATATAAAGAGTTATATAGTGTAAAACCTATCAAATGAAAGAACTTCGAGTCTAGTTTCTAAATCTTTAAACCTTTGATCATTTGGATATTTACACAAGGAGTTATGAGCGTTTTAACAAAAGGTGTACAGCAAGGGAAAATGGTAAGAGGATGTACAACCTGCACAACGCAGGTACAACTCGATGAAGCCTGGGCAGAATGTTTTTAAGCCTTATTTTGTCCGTGATTTTGGGTATATTTTCACCCATAGTTGCTCATTTTTTGAGGTTCTTGAAGGAAATTAACGAGGGATTCAAGGAGAATCGATTGGAGGTAAGAATTTCGGACCTAAAACTCGTTTATATTGTCAAATCCACCTAGAAAATCATTGAAGTCTTGCTAAAAATGGAAAAAATAAGGCTTGGGATTTTGAAATTTTAATTGGGTATTTGGAGGACCATTTGGGGTCGGATTTGAGAACTTTTGATATGTATGAACTCATTGGGAGATAAGGAACCCGTTGATGTGAAAATTTCTGAGCTTCGAGAAGTGGGCCCAGGGCTCGAGTTTTGCTAATTTCGGAATTTTGGGTATTTTTCGATTGTTTTCTCTTGGCCTTTGTCCCCTCAGCATATTGTGACGTATCCGTTCTGATTTTGGATAGATTTGACGTGCGTGGAGGCCAATTCGAGGGGTGAAGGCGTCGCGAGCTAGGGATTTAGCCGGTTCGAGGTGAGTAGTGATTGTAAATGATGTTCTGAGGGTTTGAAACCCCGGATTGTACATCGTAGTGCTATATTGAAGTGAGACACGCGCTCGATGATGAGCGTGGGGTCGTTTACTACTGGGATTGTGACTTGGTCCGTCCCAATTGATGATTTTTACCACGTATTTGACTGAAACTTATTTGTTATCAGCATGATTTGGGGCTGATTGCCATATTTGGGCTTCGTGCCAATTATTTGAACCCTTCGGGGATTTTTATCACTGTTTCCTCACTATTTTGACTTATTACTTGAACTCAGTCATGCTGTTTTCCACTGTTTTACAACTCATCCACTTTTACTCAGTTTTGAGACTTAAATAATATTTTAATGATATTTTTGGGCTGAGAACTACTGTTTTATATGCCACGAGGTGGCTTGTGACTGATATGAGGCCGTGGGCCTGAGATATTTTATATACGCCACGAGGTGGCTTGATGTTGCACTTGGGCCGTAAGGGGCCCCTCCCGGAGTCTGTACACCCCCAGTGAGCGCGGGTACCCATTGTGATGTGAGATATAGCCCGAGGGGCTGATATTGTACTAGGTGAAAGCCCGAGGGGCTGATACTGTTTCTTGTGATAGCCCGAGGGGCTGGTATTGTTCTGCGAATATTGCCCGAGGGGTGGAATTGTTGATAAGGAGATTTTACTTGATTTCTCACTGATTTACTGTTTTCAAATGATATTTTATTGCTTCCTTATGGAATGCCTTGTGCTTTACGTGTTTTCTTACTTTCAGTCGTTATTTATATTTATTACTCACTGGGTCAGAGTACTTACATTACTCCCTGCACCATGTGTGCAGATTCAGGCGTTGTTGGTTCCGCTCCGGAGTGCCGACTCCTCCTGTCCAGGCGGTGATTCAGAGACTACGAGGTAGTTGTTGGCGTTCGCAGCCCGTATCTCCCTTATCTTATCGTTTCCATATTTTTCAAACAGTTGTGCCAGATATTGTATTTAGTAGACTTGTATCAGCATCCATAGTTGCTCATGACTTGTGACACCCCGGTTTGGGCTGTGTCGGGATGGTTTCTATTATGGTTAGCTATATTTTCGCGAATGATTGCTATTTGATCATGCTTATATTATTTTCATGTTAATTAACTGCTTAAAATGAGATTTTGGTTAAATTGGCTGGCCTTGTCTTCACGAGAGGCGCCATCACGACTGGGTTCGGGGTTAGGGTCGTGACAATGATGCCCTGAGAATAATAAGTGCTTTAGTTGTGACGCTTAGGCTCAGTTTGTGACTCTAGTATAAGTACCTTAAATTGTATGATCTTAACTTTGATTAACTGCTTTAACTAGAGTGTCTTGATAGTCTGATCTTGAGTGGGTTATGTGCCATGTGTGTGTGAGGTTTTGTGTTATTCTGTGCATTGCATTTGATGTCTAGAACTTGCCTCGTGTGTTTGCAAAGCGAAATAGTAGTTTTATCCAGTCTTGGAAGTGATATAGGCATTTTTTTGTTGAGCCAGTTATAAGCTCTTACTCACCTAATGTTATGTATCGTAGTTAACCCCTTTGAGCATGTATTCTTGTTTCTTTGGCAACCACATTACAAGCCTTACCCATTTGTTTGAATTGACCATCTATTTAAACCTTATACCTTTTGTGAGCACTTGAATTTGTTATGAATTTTGTAAAAGTTAAAGTGTGGGGTGGTTGGTTTAGCTTTTGAGTGGAACTATTGAAATAAGGAGAAAGGTGCATTGTTTTCCAAAAAGAAAGAGCCAGTTGAATTGAAAAATATAGAAAACAAAAATAATTGTATGGTTGTGCAAAATATTCTTTGATACTGGTGACTCTTGATTTAGTTGTGCCTAAAGAAGTAAGGAGTTGATGTATATTGGTGTGAAGGTGTAGTAATGGTTTGACATATGTGTGAGGTTTTGAAAGGTTAATTTTATGTAAAGTGCTTAGGGAGGTGTACTCACTCTTAGATCTAAATGTATCATACCCGTCCCGCAGCCTACATTATAACCAATTAATGTCCTACTTGATCCTTGACTGAATGAGCTAAATTAGTAGAGTAGTACAGTACGGGCAGGCCTATGGTACGTCTTTTGTGGCATATGAATGTTGTTTCTGAGAGTGGGGGAATTATTTCTATCTTGAGTTCCTAATTATTCTTAAATTTTATTATGTGTGGAACTACTCCCTATTGTTGTGTGAGGGCACTTGATTCACGAAGGAAAGGTAATGTCGTTGACCTCTATGTTAAAGTAAGTGAGCGGGTTTTGAAGATTGCGTGGTGCTTTTGAGTCAAATCATGAGGCTAGAATGTTACAGTATTGTACTTAATCTGTTTTAAATATTCCTGGTGTGATGAGTTGCGAGAGTTGTTGAAAAAGGTCGCGTCTATGTGAAGTCTAGTTTGATTTCTCGAGGATGAGCAATGGTTTAAGTGTGGGGTGTTGATGGTAGGCTATAATCTCGTATTTTAGTCGCTTATTGCACTCTAATTATATGCAGTTTACTTGTGTTTGAGCATTTTGCACTTATTATGTGTTTTATGCCTTATAGGAGTGATTCTGAGTGATGTCAATGTTATGGAGTTAATTCAAGCTATTTATAGCTTTGAAGTCCGAGTAAAAGCCCAAGGGATTAAGCCCAGGGTGCGAGGCCTAGTGCAACGCAGCAGTGTATTTTTGCTGCCTGTTGAATTGTTGAGCTCTCTAGATTTCCTCACTAATGCCTGCATGGCGCGTCACACCATGCAGCGCGCCTGTGCAAGTTTTACAGAGTAATTGTCATATTTTGGCTAGGAAAAGGTGATTTCATTTGGGCCCGACCCTATTTGGTATAAATACATGGAAAAATATTATTTTCTGGACTTTTGACACATATTCAACCTAAGGAGGCTAAGGAGGAGTTGGAAGAACACGAGCACAAGGATTTCACCATTCCTCTCTCTCAAGATATGAGTTTGGATTGAATTTATGTTTTCCTATACTTTTATTATACTTGTGATGAATTACTCCATGTTTATGGAGTAGTTCTCTTTAGGGTTTGTTGGATTTGGTATATTGATGATTGTTTGTGGATTATAACTCTAGGTTTATGTATTCAAGCGTTTTTGGATGATTTAACTATTGCATCTATATTCACTT
This sequence comes from Nicotiana obtusifolia, assembly GCA_002018475.1. Lineage (NCBI taxonomy): Eukaryota > Viridiplantae > Streptophyta > Magnoliopsida > Solanales > Solanaceae > Nicotiana > Nicotiana obtusifolia. The sequence continues at coordinate 49,564 of MCJB01014402.1, read as the reverse complement.
GTTCATGTAATTGAGAGAGGCATAACTAGTGATATCTTTGCATTATATTGTTGGTTGAGTTCATTAATTCTTCTTAGTAATCGAAAGAGGCTAGTTAAATCATTTATTAAACCTAGTTAGGAGAATAATCGAAAGAGGTTTTCCTAATGAATAATTCATTACGAATTCTTGCATATCTTCACGTGCTTAAATTGGTTCATCTTGTGATGTTAAGCCTTAATCGAGAGAGTAGTTTTTGCTGAATGCTTGGACTAATAATTGAGTGAATTCGAGAGACTCACTTGAATATTAGAAGTGAATTATCTAGAGTTAGGTCCCATTATCGTGCACCTATCCTATCAATCCCTATTTTCTCCCACTGATAACTTCCTTGCTTATTTCTTGTTTCGATAGTCATTAGTCAATAGCTTTAGATTCTTAGTTAATTTTAGTTATTAATCATACAAATCTCGATTTTTGATTCTCCTGGATAGCAATCAAGCTAGAAACTACGAAACTACAATTCTACTCCAATCCCTATGGATACGATATTATACTATACTATCTTTGACTAGCGAGCATAATTTAAGTGTGTGCTTCAAGCTCGTCAAATTTTGGCGTTGTCGCCGGGGATTGGCAATTAATGGTGTTTGAAATAGTTTTTGGTGCTAATTCAAGAATTAAGTTATAGTTTTTTTTTTCTCTTTTCTTTTCTTTTTCCTTTTCAATTTTATTTTCTTTATTAGTTAACTTCTTTTCAAGTTTTGTTTTGTAGTACCTAACAAGTTGGAGAAGATACTATAGATATTGAACTCTAAATGCTATGAATATGGAGTACAACCAATCTAAGAAAACGATTGAAGAGTTAGCAGCTGAAAATTATCAGCGGTCTGCTATATGTTTTAAATGCAGTGGAAATCATCTAAGGTTTGACTGTCAAGCAAATGTGTATTCTTCCTATGGTTCGTATTTTGAACAATCTCACTCTGTTTCTAGTCCGTACAGGTATGAGGATTCATATGGGCACAATCCTGACTCTGCTTAGGATGAATATCCTTATTATGGCTGGAATGAAAGCGAAGTGAGACAACCACCTCAAGAGGAGAATGGTAGTTTAGAAGCGCTAATGCATAGGTTCATGAATAGTGTTGAAGAAAGGTTTGTGCAAAATGATGAAGCCATTAAGAACCTAGCAACGCGAGTGAGTACACTAGTTAATATACTTTCAGAAAGCTCACTGCATTTTGATAGTAAATACATGGAGGAGATACCCTGCGAGAATAAGCCTACCCGAGAGGATGAGCGTCTACAGAGGGAGATTTCCATGATACAAGAGGACTCAGATTCAGTTGAGATGATTAAAATAAAGCTGTGGTTGAGTGTGAAGCAACAGAAGAAGTGTTCAAACCCCCATCCACCTTTCCACATTTGCAACTTTTAGTAGAAGAGAATGAGAAACAAATGGTCTTGGACATACCAGAGGAATATTCACTTGACCTTTCTTCTTTGTTTTCTTATTCTAACCTTGATCATGTGGATTTTTATTTTTGGGGATTCACAGGAATATGTGGACTGATCCTGTGAAAGAATGCAGAAACAAGTTAAGGATCATCATGAACGAGCAATTCACTGCTCAAGATGAGGAAAAGAAAGAAAGAAAAGAGCGGGACTTGCAAGTATCCTCAGTAGAATTGGGCTTGATGAGCTTCAAAAAAAATCCCAAGGAGCAAAAATTTGGAATAGATTCAGATTTAGGGGCGAAGAGTTCATAAGTTCTCGGAAAAGAAAAAAAAAAGGAAAAAAGTATGAAGAAGATAAAATGAAAAGAAAATGATGAAAAAAAAGTTGGAAAAAAATTAGAAAAAAAAAGGTGAAAAGAGAAGAAAGAAAGAAAAGGAAAAAAATAGAAAGATGATCAACACTTGATTTGAGATAATTACTAACTACAATTAACTACTAAATTAACATTATTATACTAATTGAAATTGATCCGAGAGAGTGAGAGTTGAACTAAAATGGATTTTAATCAATATGAGAAATAAGGGTCACGACAGGATAGGTGCAAGATAGGTATTCGGGATTTAACTCTGTTTAAATTTACTTTTAATGTTTTAATGATTCTCACGAATTTACTCGATTATTAGTTTAAGTGTAAACTCTACAAAATAAACTAATGTGAAGCACTATGAAGTTATGCAAGAATACGTTAATGGACTAGTCTTTAGGAAAACGTCTCTCGAATATTCTCCTAACTTGGTTTAATCAATAATACATGAAGCTCTCTCGATTACTTAAAAGAATCACTAAATTAAACCAAACCAAATAATGCAGAATTAATCACCAAAATATTCCTCTTTCGATTAAATAAACTGGTAAACAAACTCGCAATCAATTCAAAGCACCATAAACGAATTCATGCAATTAAACAAGAGTTAAATCTACAAACAACACTCAAAACACCATATATGTCAAAACACTAGGGAAGAACTACTCCATAAATATGGAAAAAAAAGTCATCACATATAAGTTTAAGAACATAGAAAACATCAAAGACAACTTTACAGTACAAACTCCCGTAATTGCACCGATTGTTGACAAGAGTGTTGATAAAATCTTGTGTTTTCAAGCTGTGGTAGCTCTCCAAAACTCTCCTGGGACGAATCCCCTTTAAAAATTATGTTTACAATATATTTATATTGAATAAGGGAGGATTTGGACCAAAATACTCTCTCTGAGCCGAACTAGGATAACTGGGCGAAAAATTTCATAGGTGCGCCGCACTGGGCAACACACCAAACATCACACTAATAGAGATTTTTAGAATCCTGTAAAATTTCTCAGCTGTTGTTTCCTCTTGCTGCGTCGCACCACGTGACGTGCAATGCGTCGTAGTAACATTGCATCTACTGGCTTGCTTCTTTCTCGCTAGAAGTCCACTATAAACTAAGAATAAAGGTGAGGTATATTAATTATCATTTCTTTTAGTGGATCATTGCTGAACATCCATATATCTTTCACAATTTAACGTATTGGTTGTATTTCTTTGACGTCAGATTATGAAGTCTGCTTGTCACAACGTTAGGCACATTGGCAGGCACTATGTGATATGGCAATTCTATGCCTCAAATATTTTTCTTCTATTTTTACATGCGTACTCGGTCTTCGATCCCTGAATTCAAACTCGGTTTAATTTCTTAGGCTTTTACTCAAACTTCAAAGCTCCAACTTATTTAATTTAGCTCCCAATTATACTCTTAACTCATAATCATTTCCTGCAAGGCATAAAAAACTTAATAAGCGCAAATCACCATTGTTTAAGCTCAAACACACATGAAATGCAGTAATTTAGAGTGTAAACTATGGCTAAAACAAAGGTTACTAGCCTACCATCAACTAAAATGTGACGAGCTCGCAACACAACACAAAATTAATGCTCGCTAGTCAAAGATAGTATAGTATAATATCGTATCCATAGGGTTTGGAGTTAAACAGCATTTTCGTAGTTCCTACATTGATTGCTATCCAGGAGAATCAACAATTGAGATTTATATGATGAATAACAAAAATTAACTAAGAATCTAAAGCTATTGACTAATGACTATAGAAACAAGGAATAAGTAAATAAGTTAGCAGTGGGAGAAAATAGGGGCTGATAGGATAGGTGCAAGATAATTGTTTGGGATCTAACTCCAGATAATTCACTTCAAATGTTCAAGTGAGTGTCTCGAATTCACTCAATTATTAGTTCAAATGTTCGGCAAAAACACATCTCTAGATTAAGTCTTAATCTCACAAGATGAACCAATTTAAGCACGTGAAGATATACAAGAATGCATAGTGGATTGGTTTTTCGGAAAACCTCTTTCGATTATTCTCCTAACCAGGTTTAATCAATGATTCAATTAGCCTCTTGCGATTACTAAGAAGAAATAATGAACTCAACCAACAAGATAATGCAAAGATATCACAAGTTATGCCTCTCTCGAATACATGAACTAGTGAATATAGATGCAATAATTAAATTATCCAAAAACGCTTCAATACATAAAACTAGAGTTATAATCCACAAAAAATCATCAATACACCAAATCCATCAAACCCTAAAGAGAACTACTCCATAGATATGGAGAAATTAAGATAAAATTAACATATAGGAAAACATAAATTCAATCCAATCTCGTGTCTTGAGTGAGGAAGGAATGATAAAATCCTTGTGCTCGTGTTCTTCCAACTCCTCATTACCCTCCTTAGGTCAAATATGTGTTAAAAGTCTAGAAAATAACATTTTTTCATGTATTTATACCAAGTAGGGTCGGGCCCATACGAAATCACCTTTCGCTAGCCGAAATAGAACAATTACTCTATTAAAATTGCATAGGCGCGCTGCATGGGGCGACGTGCCATACGGGACATTAGTGGGGAAATCCAGAGAGCTCAACAATTCAACAGGCAGAAAAAATACACTAATGCATCGCACTATGCCTCGCACCCTGCGTCGCACTATTGCAAAAACATATAACTGGCTCAACAAAGAAATGCCTAAATCACTTCGAAGACTGAATAAAATTACTATTTCACAATGCAAACACACAGGACAAGTTCTAGACATCAATTGCAATGCACAGAATAACACAAAACCTCACACACACATGGCCTATAACTCACTTAAGATTAGATTATCAAGACACTCTAGTCAACACAGTTAAGCAGAGTTAAGCTCATACTATTTAAGGTACTTATACAAGAGTCAAAAACTAAGCCCAGGCATCATAACTAAGGAACTCACTACTCTCAAGGCACAATGAAGTTTAGAAAGATTTCTTGTAACTAGCACAACGACTCAAGATTTTCTACTCCTAAGAAAAGAAAAAAAAAACTAACTACACCTAGTTCAAGTAAAGACACTTGGAAAAGACCGCGACACAAAGAAAAACCGAGGAGGAATTGTTACACTACCTAAAAACTAAAACAAAAAAATAAAAAAAATAAAAGACATACATTTTTTTTGACTTTAATCCCTCAAGAAAACAGTCAAAGAGATCCATCTTCGGTAAAACTCAATTTTTTTTTTTTAAATTTTAAAAACGACAAAAAAAACTCAAAGATTAAAAAAAAAAAAAAAACACATACACATATTTACATCCCCCACCCCCACACTTTAAATTGTGGCATGTCCTCGCGTACAAGTAAAAAGTAAGAGGTAAAGGAAACTCCCCTGAATTTTTTTCGTTTTCGAGAACTTATGAACTCCCGCCCTAATTCGGGAATTAATTTTTTGCTTTTTCTTTTTATCTTTTTTAATTAGTTAACTTCTTTTTAAGATTTGTTTTGTAGTACCTAACAAGTTGGAGAAGATACTATAGATTTTGAACTCTAAATGCTGTGAAGATGGAGTACAACCAGCCTAAGAAAATGGTTGAAGAGTTAGCAGCTGAACATTATCAGTAGTCTGCTATGTGTTTTAAATGCGGTGGAAATCATCTATGGGTTGACTGTCAAGCAGGTATGCATTCTTTCTATGATTTGTATTTTGAACAGTCTCACTCTGTTTCTAGTTCGTACATGTATGGTGATTCATATGGGTACAATTTTGACTCTGGTTGGGATGAATACCCTTATTATGACTGGAATAAAAGCAAAGTGATACAACCACCTCAAGAGGAGAATGTTAGTTTAGAAGTGCTTATGCATTGGTTCATGAATAGTATTGAAGAAAGGTTTATGCAAAATGATGAACCTATTAAGAACCTAACAACGCAAGTGAGTCAATTAGTAGTATACTTTCAGAAATCTCATTGTGTTGTGATGGTGCATATATGGAGGAGATACCTTGTGAGAACGAGCCTGCTCAAGAGGATGAGCATCCATAGAGAGAGCTTTCCACTGTTCAAGAGGACTTTGATTCAACTGAGATGATTGAAAATAAGGCTATGGTTGAGTGTGAAGCAACGAAAGAAGAGTTCAAACCCCCATCCACCTTTTCACATTTGCAACCTTTAGTAGAAGGGAACGAGAAACAAATAGTCTTGGACATAGCAGAGGAATATTCACTTGACCTTTTTTCTTTGTTTTCTTATTCTAACCTTGATCATGTAGATTTTATTTTTGGGGATTTACAGGAATATGTATGGATTGATCCTGTGAAAGAATGAAAAAACAAGTTAAGGATCATCATGAACGAGCAATTCACTGCTAAAGATGAGGACAAGAAAGAAAGAAAAGAGCAGGTCTTGCAGATATCCTCAGAAGAATTGGGGTTGATTAGCTCCAGAAAAAATCCCAAGGAACGAAAACGAAGAATGAATTTAGAATAAGGGGTGGAGTTCATAAGTTCTCGAAAAAAATAAAAATTTAGGGAAGTTTCCATTACCTTATGCTTTTTAATTGTGTATCATGGGGACATGCCACAACTTAAAATGTGGGGTGGGGGATATGTTGTATGTATGTATGCATATTAGTTTTGTGCCACGGTTCTTTTCCAAGGGATTTGTTTGAACCGAGTGTAGTTAGTAGTAGTTTTCATTTTGTTAGGAGTAGGAAATCTTGTGCTATGATTTGAATTGAAGGAAAGATCTCTTAAATTTATTATTCTTTGAGAACAGTAAGTGCTTTAGTTGTGACTCTGAGGCTCAATTTTTGATTCTTGTATAAGCACCTTAAATTGGATCATCTTAACTTTGCTTAACTGCTTTGACTAGAGTGTCTTGATGAGTCCAACCTTGAGTGAGTTATGTGTCACGTGTGTGTGAGTTTTTTATATTATTCTGTGCATTGCATTTGATGTCTAGAACTTGCCCCGTGTTTGCAAAGCGAAATAGTAGTCTTGTTCAGTCTAGAAAGTGATATAGACATTTCTTTGTTGAGCCAGTTATATGCTTTTACCCACCTAATTGTTATGTATCGTAGTTAACCCTTTTGAGCCTGTAATCTTGTTTCTTTGGCAACCACATTACAAGCCTTACCCTTTTGTTTGAATTGACCATCTATTTGAACCTTATACCTCTCGTGAGCACTTGGATTTGTTATGAACTTTGTAAAAGCTAACTGGAGGTATGGTAGTTACTTGAGTGCAACTAAGAATAATGGAGGAAGGTGCACTGTTTGAAAGTTTGTGAGAGCCACTTGTAAGGAATTGAAGAAAAAAAAAACAAAAAAATTAGAACATAGAGAAGAAAAAAAAAATGATTCCTTGCTAGTGGTAATTTCTCATCTTGTTTGTGCTTAAAGAAATTGGAGCTCGATATTGTTATATTTTAAAGGTTTGGATGTGGTTTAACACAAGCGTGCAGTTTAAACTATGAAATTGTATGTATTAAAATGCTTAACGAGGTGTATTCACTAATATCAATATGTATCCTACTCGTCCCGCAGCCTACATTACCACCAAATAAAGTCCTACTTGATCCTTAACTGAATGAGCTCAATTAGTAGAGTATTACACTACGGGCAATCTTATGATACATTCTCTATGGCGCATGAATTTTATTTTTTAGATTGAGTGAATTCTTTCTATCTTGAGTTCATATTTGTTCTTGAATTTTATTGTGTGTGGAACTTCTCTCTATTGTTTATGTGAGGGCACATGACTTGTGAAGGTAAGGTAAAGTCTTTGACCTCTGTGTTAGAATAAGTGAACAGGTTGTGAAAAATGCGTGGTGCTTTTGAGTATAGTCTTGAGGTTAGGATGTTATGATAGGGTGCTTACTCTATTTTAAATATTCTTGGCATGATGTGTTAGGGAGGTTGTTTGATTAAAAGGTCGTCCCTAAGTGAAGTGTAGTTTGATTGCTCGAGGATGGGAAATGGTCTAAATGTGGGGTGTTGATAGTAGGCTAGAAACCTGTGTTTTAGCCTTAGATTACACTCTAAATTATAATATTTTTTGTGTGTTTGAGCTTAAACAATGGCGATTTGCACTTATTAAGTATTTTATGCCTTACAGAAAATAATTTTGAGTTAAGAGTATAATTGGGAGCTAAATTAAATAAGTTGGAACTTTGAAGTTTGAGTAAAAACCCAAGAAATTAAGCCGAGTTTGAACAGGGATAGAGGACCGAGTACGCATGTGAAAAATATTTGAGGCATGGAATTGTCATATCACATAGTGCCTGCCAACGTGCCTAACATTGTGACAAGCAAACTTCATAATCTGACATCAAAGAAAGGCCACCAATACGTTAAATTATGAAAGATATTTGGATGTTCAGCAATGATCCACCAAAAGAAATGATAATTAATATACCCACCTTTATTCTTAATTTAGAGTGGAATTCTAGCGAGACAGAAGCAAGACAGTAGATGCAATGTTACTATGATGCATTCCGCGTCACATGGTGCGACGCGGCAAGAGGAAAGCTGAGAAATTTTACAGGATTCTGAATATCTCCATTAGTGCGACGTATGGTGCGTCGCCCAGTACGGCGTACCTGAAAACTTTTTGCCCAGTTATTCCAGTTCGGCTCAGAGAGGGTATTTTGGTCCAGATCCGCCCATACTCGGTATAAATACATTGTAAACATAATTTTTGAATGGGATTCGACCCAGGAGAGTTTTGGAGAGCTACCACGACTTGAAGACACAAGATTTCATCAACTCTCTCGGCAACAATCAGTGTATTACGGGAGTTTGTATCGTAATGTTATCTTTAATGTTTTCTATGTTCTTAAACTTATTTGTGATGACTTTTTCCATATTTATGGAGTAGTTCATCCCTAGTGTTTTGACATATATGGTGTTTTGAGTATTGTTTGTAGATTTAGCTCTAGTTTAATTGCATGAATTCGTTTATGTTGCTTTGAAATGATTGCGAATTTGTTTACCAGTTTATTTAATCGTAAGGGGAATATTTTTGTGATTAATTCTGCATTATTTGGTTTGGTTTAATTTAGTGATTCTTCTAAATAATCGAGTGAGCATCATCAATTAATGATTAAACCAAGTTAGGAGAATATTAGAGAGACGTTTTCCTAAAGACTAGTCCATTAACGTGTTCTTGCATATCTTCATAGTGCTTCATATTAGTTTATTTTGTAGAGTTCATATTTAATCGAGAGAAAAAATCTTGACCTTACGTTTAAACTAATCATCAAGTGAATTCGTGAGAATTATGGAACATTAAAAGTGAATTTAAACAGAGTTAAATCCCGAATAACTATCTTGCACCTATCCTGTCGTGACCCTTATTTCTCATATTGATTAAAATTCGTTTTAGTTCAACTCTCACTCTCTGTGATCAATTTCAATTAGTCGTAATCTTAATTTAGTAGTTAATTGTAGTTAGTAATTACCTCAAATCAAGTGTTGAACATCTTGAATAGCGTTTAAGTCAGAAATTACTTGAACATTATTTAAATCCAATCCCTGTGGAGACGATAATTAAACTATACTATCTTTGGCTAGCAAGCATCAAGTTGTGTTGTGTTTTGCGCTCATCAGGCCCGATCCAGACGAAAGGAAGAAACTTATCAACTACAAGACACGTGCTTACAGCACAGGTGTAGGAGCATAAGGTAAACATGACTTTTACTGTTTATTAAATATCTCGCCAAACAACTCAAGGTGATAGAGCTCAGCCTAATATATTCCCAAATTAATTTCAATTATAAATTCACTTAATTAATCTAGAAAAATGAGTTTAAATAATTCAAATATTACATGATAAAGTCCAAAGTCTACCCGGACATAAACATGCTTTTAGCTACGTACGGTCTCTCATCACCTCGTGAGCACGTATCACCCACAACTAGTAGCACATAATAATTTTAATACCTACGGGGCATATTCTCCCTCACAAAGTTAGATAGGAGACTTACCTCGCAACGAAGTTCCATAACCGATTCCAACACCCTCTCTAAAACTTCAAAACCAACGCCCGTCGATCCGAAACTAGTCAAACAACATGCAAACAAATAAAAATATACTCCCATACTCATATTTAATCAATTGACAATAATTTTCAACTCCGCTCAAAAAGTCAACCAATTCAACCAAGCCAACCAGCGGGCCCACGTGCCCGGATTCCAAAAAATTTCAAAGATAAATATTGCCCATAATACCAGGAACTCAAATATATAATTTATTTCTAATTCCATATCCAATTTGGTGGTCAAAATCTAAAAATACTATTTTTAGGTTTTCTTCCAAAAGTTTTATAATTTCTATCAAGTTTCCATTTTAAAATCCATATATAACCCATGTATTTAACTCGAAATAAGAAGGAATAACTTACCTCATGATATATGGCGAAAACGATCTTCAAGAATCACCCCAAATCGCCCCACATGAGCTCCAAGAACTTAAAACTGATGAAATGAGCTCAAGATCCGGAAATTAGATGTTTAATTCACCTGCCAGGCCTCGTTCATCACAATGGTAGTCGTTATCCATGCGATCACGACAAACAAAAGATCCAGCATCGTCTCCTTCATTGCGATCGCGGCCAAAACTTCGCGATCGCGATGTACAAATTTGTTTCCTCTTCACGGGCACCCTTTGGTATAATGTCCATAATGACAAATAGTTTAATTTTCTGAAAAAAGGGCTATAACTTTCATGTTTAGATCATCCCCAAATTCTTTAGAGCTCGCAAGATATAAGCTTCGAAAGTCAGGTTAGTGACAGTAGAATTTCCTCTACGCAATCGCGAAAAGGTCTCCGCGGTTGCAATTCAGAAGGCCTGGAAGAGCACTTTTCTCTTCGCGATCGTGGCCCTTTCTTCGCGATCGCGGACTTTTCTTCGCGATCACGAAGAAGGATGCACCAGATCCTAGAAACAACAACTCAAACATGGCGAAATGACCCGTAGCCCATCCGAAACACAACCGAGGCCCTCAGGACCCCGTCCAATCATACCAACCATTCCTAAAACATGAAGCAAACTTGCTCGAGGCCTCAAATCACACCAAACAACATCCAAACTACGAATCGGCGGAAAAACCCTTCTTTCAACTTTCAAACTTTCAAACTTCACCGAACGCGTCCGAATTACACTTAAACATTCCGGAATAACACCACACTTTACGTGAAAGTCACAAATCACGATACGAACCTATTCCAAGGCTCGGAATCCCAAACGTAAATCAATAAAATTAAAGTTCACTTCAAATCAATCTCATGAAATTCTAAAACCTTTAAAATGTTAACTTTCCACAATACCTGATACTCGACCCGAACATACGCCCAATTCCGAAATTATTATACGAACCTATTAGAATCTTCAAGTATCGATTCCAAGGTCGTTTGCTCAAAAGTCAAATCTTGGTCAACTCTTCCAACTTAAAGCTTCCGCATTGAGAATTTTCCATCCGAATCAACTGCGAACTTCTCGAAATTCGATTTCAACTACGCGTACAAGTCATAAAACATGAAGTGAAGCTACTCAAGGCCTCATACCACCGAACTAAACACTAGAGCTCAAAACGACCGGTCGGATCATTACAAAGACGCTGATGGGAACCCATGGTTTCATGACATCAAAGAGTATTTGGAAAGAGGAGAATACTTGGAAAACGTTGCGCATACCCAAAAATGCACATATTGGAGATTAGTAAACTACTTCTTCTAGAGCAGAGAAATTATGTGTAGAAGGACGCCATACTTGTGTTTATTAAGATGTGTCGATGCCAAGGAAGCATCTAGGTTGCTCAAAGAGATACACGCCGGAACCTGCGGACCTTGCATGAATGGCTTGTTCTAGCCAAGAAGATAAAGGGCATGATATTTCTGGATGACCATGGAGACTGACTGCATCTAATATGTACAAAAGTGTCACTAGTGTTAGGTGCATGCTGATATGATACGACTACAAACAAACTCAATGTGACCAATTCACCCTGCCTTTCTCTGCCTGGGGCATGGATTTCGTGGGACCAAACGAGCCTGTTGCTTCCAATGGACACATATTATTTTTGGTAACTAAAGATTACTTCACAAAATGGATCAAAGCCACATCTTACAAAGCTGTGACTAAGAAGGTCATAGAAGATTTTGTCCAGGACCGTATTGTCTGCCAGTTTGGAGTGCCTGAATCGATCATTACCGACAATGTTGGCAATCTCAATAGTGATATGATGAAAGCTATGTGTGATACATTCAAAAGTAAGCATCGAAACTCTACAACATATAGGCTACAAATGAATGGAGACGTAGAAGCTGCCTACAAGAACATCAAGAAGATATTAACGAAGATGGTGGACAATTACAAGCAGTGGCACCAGAAGCTACCGTTTTCTCTGCTCGGATACCTCACTACGGTTTGCACGTCAACTGGGGAAACTCCCTTTGGTCTATGGTACTGAAGCTGTTATAACCTCCGAGGTGGAAATTCCTTCCCTGAGAATCGTACAGGAAGCTGAGCTCAGTGATGCTGAATGGTCACAGAGCCGGTATGAAAAATTGGCTCTCATTGATGTTAAAAGGACGTATGTTGTGTGTCATGGAAAACTCTACCAGAATAGAATGGTAAGGGCTTTCAATAAGAAAGTTAGACCAAGGCAATTCATACCGGGGCAATTGGTATTGAAGCGGATCTTTCCACATCAATATGAAGCGAAAGGAAAATTCTCACCTAACTGGAAAGGTCCTTACATGGTTCACCGAGTGCTGAGAGGAGGAGTACTCATATTTGCAAAAATGGATGGGGAGATATCGCCAAAACCTAACAACTCAGACGCTGTCAAGAGATATTACATTTGAGATTGTATTTGCACTTTCTTTTGATGTAACATGAACTATGCTTGACCTGATTCCTGTTTAAAAAGGGATACGTAGGCAGCCTTGTGGTTCGATCACATTATAATAAAATCTTCATTCTCCTTATTCGTTAGGAAACTGGGGCAACATTTCGAATTTCATCAATCCCATTACGCCAAGGGTCGCCAGAAGAGTATCACCGGATGTATACATCAAACTGGGGAAAAATTTTGAGGGAGTCCTCAAAATTCCGAGATAAGAATGTCACAATGTCTCAAAGCATGTCACGGCCTATGATTCGACCGAATTATTTACTTTTGTGAATTATCTTTTAAACAACTGCATTGCTTATAAATGATATGTCGCAAATGCTTATTTCAAAATCCCCATTTCTGTAATAGCCAGATGTTACCTAGAGCGACTCAAGCAAGGCGACAAGATAGGGGCAAAGGCAAAATGATGAATCGAAATAGTGAACCGACCTTCTCCCAAACTTACAATTTTTCTTTGGATGCAGGCATAACGTAGGCAAGCAAATTGGCAAAGCCTATATAATAGGACCACTATCTCCACGTAGATGGGGTTTGCCAGGTCCAGACTCGTCAAGCTAAGAATAACTTTCCTTCCTCATATTTAACCATCACGTTCCTGCATAGGGATAAGCACTGCCTTCATTACATTTGCATGAGACTAAGCACTGTCTCATTACATTGCATGAGGCTAAGCACTGCCTCTATTACATTGCATAAGGCTAAACGCTGCCTTATGTTTTCTCTACATAAGGCTAAGCACTGCCCTCCTTACATTGCATGAGACTAAGTACTGTCTCCATTACATTGCATAAGGCTAAGTGGTGGCTTTTCTATGCATAGGACTAAGCACTACCCTCATTACATTGCATGAGACTAAACACTGTCTCCATTACTTGCATAAGGCTAAACACTGCCTTTCTCTGCATAGGGCCAAGCACTACCCTCATTACATTGCATGAGACTAAGCACTGTCTCCATCACTTGCATAAGGCTAAGCAATGCCTTCACCTGCATAGGGCTAAACACTGCCCTCATCTCATACAAGGCTAAGCACTGCCTTATCTCCTTCCCGCATATGACTAAGCATCACTTGTTCCCTCTATCAAGCAAGCAATATCGCCGCATCCTTGCATTTCATGGGCTGAAACATCATCACATTGTTCGAAGGCGTCATAGTCCAAAGGCGTCATCCTCATAGCCCGAAGACATCATGCCATGGCCTGAGGATCTCTCGGAACTACATGTCATTATTCAAAGGCATCATAGTCCAAAGGCACCATCCTCATGGCCCGAGGACACCATTTCATGTCCTGTGAATCCCTTATCATATGCTCTATGGCCCAGTACGTCATGGCCTAAGGAAACCATCCTCATCGTCCGGAAGAAAACTCTCATGGTCCGAGGGGAGTTTGCATTACATTTAATTTTATGCAATATCTATATATATTCGCGTGCACCGTGTTTTAAGTTTTGCAGGTAACTCGGAGGTAACCGTTCTACAAACAGGAGCAATTCTCGCTCCAGTTCCGTTCACGTTCACATCCTTTGATTATCTCAAATGTAACCGATAACCAGCAACTGATTATTCTATATCCCGTAATCGCTCAAACATTTTTTGCGTGCATCAGTAACGTTCAATCCCGCATTCATAACTTCACTTGAAATTATCCACTAGTTATTACACTACTCTACCTAGAAAAAAGTCATTCTTTGAAACATAAGACCTTTCGTAACGACTCCATTAGTCTCATCCGCCATTGGATCCAAAACTATACGCGGTCTGATTCCCGTAATAGCAAGGAGATGTAGGAAACTCAAGAACCATGGTTCGACTCCTTTTTTTTTTTTTAAAAAAAATCTCATACCCCATCCTCGTTCATTCAGACAAAATTGGTCATCATTTTCTTTACTCGACAATTCTTTCATCATTCCCCAATAAAGAGGGGCAGCAGTTGATATCCAATTTTGGCCTCATATTTTATAAAGTATTTCATATACTTCCAAAATATTATTTTGCACTATGACCCAACTTATAAGGGTCATATAAGTAATTTCTATAATTTTTAAAACTTTAAAATTAATTTCTTGCATTTTAATTATTCAAAATTATTAATTATCCCTTATGCATGTTCTATAATATTGTACTTCATTTTATATAATTTACATTTGCATTTTTACACTATTTACACATTATTTGGTATTAGTAGCCTATACTTTATAATTAATTGCATTTATAATTTTTATTTGGGTCAAACTAACATTTTTTTTGTTTTTACAAACTTTAGTTATTATTTTTAATATATTAAGTTGCATAAGTAGTAGTATTTTTATATTTATTTTGCTATTTTGTTAATTTTTTTTTCCTTAATTTCTTTTATTTAAAACCTGGCCTAAACTAGGCTAATTTTTGGACCAAATCACTGGCCCAACCTCCCAGCCCAAACCAAATGACCCCTTTAATTCCAACCGGTCGGGAGCCGACTGACCCGCCTCATCTCTCTCTTTAAAACCACAGCTGTTGTTCTCTCAAGATCAATGGCCCACAATACTTTCCCTCTCTCCTTATATCCGCATAACCCTAAACCCTAACCCATTTTCCCTCATCAACTACCCCTAAATGGTCCCAACTCCCTCCTCTTCTCTTAAAACCCTAGTAGTCGCCCCACCCAAATCCTAGTCTATACCCAAGATAATATGGAGATCTCCCATATTTTCTATACTCGCAATGATTCTTTCCCGTTTCCTTGACATTGTTCGTTTGACATTGAGTTATTTAAGAAAGCCGATATTTGAGAGGTTCGTTTGGCTTCGACTCTGGATAGTCACCATGTTATTGACTTAATACACTCTCTTTGCTATTAAAATACTACTGGAACAGTTCTTCTTATTTGCTTGTTTATTCATCTGCAATTGGTAAATATCTTTGGCCACAACAGTTTCATTCTCTTTTGTCATATTATGTGTTCTGTGTATTTGTGTCTCTGAAACTTCTATGAAATAATTCTCTACTATGCCACCTTGCTTCTAATTTCGCTTGCTCTAAGGTCTTCCTATGTCTCAATACTAAACATGCCCAAATTCTAGTTATGAGATGTATTTATCACATGTGCTAGCATAAATGATTTCTGGTTTTCCTAATCTTGTTTAGTCTACTGTGTTATGCTGATACTTGGCGTAAATCCTGAGTTTGCCTCTCTGCCTTGTTTTGGATTGTTATGACAACAAAGGAAATATTATGCTAAGTCATTCATGCCTATCCTGCTTCCTTTCTAGGGTACTACTATTCGTTATGACCTGTTCTCATGCAATTTTGTGATTCTATTATGTTTGTTGACTTGATCAATTTTGTATTGTTCAGTTCTAGTTAAAGACTTTAGAGTAAACCTTACAACTAGCCTTTTCCCTTATATGTGGCCAACTATTACTAGATTTGATGCCTTTTTGTCTTACTTCTGAAAATTGACATGTCTCTTATATTCTGACTAATGTTTAGCATGCTAAAGTTCCCAAATGCTCAATTAAGTGATTGTTCGATCATGAACTTGTTCTGCTAGAATATTTTCACTAGGTTTCATGTTAAAACCTTCATGTAAGGTTGTGCTTTGATTACTCCTCTATATGTTTTTGCTAGACCCTTATCTAAGGTCTTTTAGGCTGACCCTGAATCATGCTTCCTCTTAAAACACTTTAAAACAGTTTGCTATCCCATGATGGTCAATCCTATCACCTTAGCTTCTAAAAAATGCAAGCATGAACCTGCCATATGTGTTCCCTGTGAACTTGTTAACATGTCATATGATCTTGTCTATATGTTTTTGTGAGAACTGCTGTTAGTTACAACTTTCAGAATCCAGTGAATGGACATCAAAGCTATTTAATTAATCCCCATGTGTAGTTCGTTAACTTGTGTGGTTAAGTTTGGCATCTAGCTGGGTATGTAAGTCATCAATTTGGGCCTGATTTCGGTCACTGTATTAGTTGAACCTTGTGGCTGATACACTCGAATGCCTTGGGTGAGCCTGGGATCTGGGTCTGCTATTTGTGCGAAGAATTAGCCTACTGAAGGCCCATAAACGTCACCGAGTTATTTGTTTTGAGCTTGTAATTTGGGTATATTTAAGCATGTAATCTTTCATTTGGCCTGTAATAACTTGTAACAACAAACAACCAAGGATTAGTGAAAACTAGGGGGCTGGGATATTCCAATCCTCGCATAAATGAGTAGAAAATATGTCTATAGGGCTTTAATTTGTTTATTTGCTTACCATGCCCCGCTTTTGGAATTATCTGTACCATGTGTTGCTTTGCTTGCCTATTCATTTTAGAAACATGTATTAGGGTTAATACAATGTCTTAACTTGCAGATGTTAGAAAGCATGTCTATAGGAACTAAAACAAGGCTCGTTGATTGTTACACGTAGATACCATTACTATAGGATCTCAATTTGATTAATAAAAATTGCCATTGTTGCTATTCTTTTCACATAGCCCGCCTAGATAGCATGCCTATAGGGATAAATAGAACAAGTCTGTGTTCTCAACTACTTCGCTGCCAGATATGAATCATTTAGAGATCATGCCTATAGGACCAAAAATGAGTAATTCTGCGCCTTTAATAGTTTCACTGCCCAGACGCAAATTGTGTAGAAATCATGTCTATAGGGTGCTGTCATTCGCCTAAAAATCATGCCCATAGGATCTTTAACAGAATCATATATTAAAATGAGCCGATTTGTCAAGATAATTTGCCTTGAAATACTACCTATTGAATTTTGAATCGTTCAACCACATAGAAATCATGCATGTAGGTCTTGAACAATTTAATATACATTGACTTCAAGCCTGCCTATCTACTACTGCCTGCTTAATAATCTGAATGTCGCTCATAACTGTCCACCTACTTGAGCAGCATGCATTTGTGTCTATATGACGAGGTGAACTTGAGCCTTTGGTGTTGATCATGTGTAGTCCTATTTGTTTTTGATTGCGCGCTTAGTTTT
Organism: Nicotiana obtusifolia; assembly: GCA_002018475.1. NCBI lineage: Eukaryota > Viridiplantae > Streptophyta > Magnoliopsida > Solanales > Solanaceae > Nicotiana > Nicotiana obtusifolia. Next base: position 31,863 of record MCJB01014402.1, on the reverse strand, counting down.
CTCAATTTAAGAAGCCTAAGGAAAGTCTAGAACTACCAAAGTAGTAGGTCCAAAGCCTCCTGGACCATATACATGGGATGGGTAAAGCACGCATAGGGCACGAATTAGAATTAAACTAGAACGCTTTTAGGTAAACAACTTCAAGATAGTAATTAGGTAGCAGGAGATGATAGTCCGTGCTCGCTGAATAATATTAGCAACCATTACACTTAAGGGACTTGCGAAGTATTATTTATGTTGCACGGGGTGATCCTTTAGCCTAAAAAACTTAGGACCCCTATAGTTACTATTTATACACCTATTTGTGCGAACTTCTATCAAAGTAGGATATGTCTTGTAATCTTCAAAGGTTGTATCAATTATTTATGTATAAGCCATTTCTTTCACATATGCAGTCTCCTTAACACCTGTCTCACATTTTGGACTCCTTGATACAATTTACATGATCACATAGGATAACCATAGTTCAATAATCCCCACATGGCGTAAAATTCGGGCAAGACCCATAGCCGTGGACCCCGAAGAGTGCCTAACACCTTCTTTTTATGATAATTTGAGGCCTTACTCAATCTTTGGTGACACAAACTAGCTAAAAACGAGTTATTTGCAAATAGCTACCCTAACACACCTTAAAATTGTTACGTGGCGACTCTTCTCTTTTATTACCCATTTAAAAGAGTTGTCACGTGTAGAAACCCACTTTTGCAAGAAAACGGGGCGTAACATGCTTGTGATGTGGCATTCATGGTGGGAGAAAGGGTTCTACTCAGAGTTTCACCCATGAAGGGTGTGATGTGGTTCGGGAAGAAGGGCAAGTTGAGCTCTCGGTATTAGTCCTTTTGAGATCCTTGAGAGAGTTAGTGAGGTGGCCTACAGTTCTCATTGACACCTAACTTTTCGGGAGTTAACCCGGTGTTCCGTGTTTTCATGTTCCAAAAGTATTATGGTGATCCATCTCATGTATTTGATTTCAGCTCAATCTATTCGGACAAGGATTTGACCTATGTTGAGTAGCCAGTGGCTATATTGGATAGGTAGGTCTGGAAGTTGAGGTAAAAGAATATTGCTTCAGTCAAGGCTCAGTGGAGAGGTCAACAAATCGGGAAGGTGACTTGGGAGACGGAGCATGATATGGGTAAGCGTTATCCTCATCTTTTTGGCACTTCAGGTATGCTGCTATACCCGTTCGAGGACGAACATTTGTTTAGGAAGGGGAGAATGTAACGACCCAACTGGTCGTTTTGCGTATTTTAGCCGTATTTCTCTATTGAAGCTTTCTGTATGTGTATTTGCGATTTTATGACTTGCAGGGATGGTTGGATTCATTTCGGAAAAGTTGTAGGATGAGTTGGATCCTTTGATTCTTGGTTTGGAAGCTTAAGTTAAAAATATTAACCAAGGTTTGACTTTTGTGAACATGACCCTAGAATGGTGTTTTGATGATCCTAATAGATTCGTATAGTGATTTTGGACTTAGGCATATACCCGGAATTGTATTCTGAGTTTCCTAGGTTGATTTGGCTTACTTGTCGAAAGATGGTAATTTAAAGATTTAGAAAAATATCCTAAGTTTGACCGTAGGTTGACTTCATAGCTGTCGAGTTCGGATTTTGGTTTAGAGACTTGGAATATGTTCGTTTTGTCATTTGTAACTTGTGTACAATATTTGGTGTCATGCCGAGTTAGTTTGATAGGAATCAGACGCTTGGTTTGTGATTATGCAATTCTTGAGTTCATTGTAATTTTATATGTGTTTTTGGTGTCCGAGTCGTATTTCTGAATGTTTTTGTGGGATTTTGATCACCCGAGCGAGCAAGTTTGTATGATGTTCTTGGACTCGGTGTGGAGCCCCGAGGGCTCGGGTGAGTTTCCGTCGCGTTTCAAATTGGTTTGTACTTGTTTCAAGTTGCTAGTGTGGTGGTTCTGCAGTTATCGCAATTGCGAGCACAAGCATTGCAATTGCGAAGTAGGCAGGGAGGGCTCAGGTATCGCATATGTGATGCCTTACTCGCAATTGCGAAGAATGGGATTGGGCTTGAGAGGTTGCAATTGCGACTATTTCCCTGGGTTGATAGGCGCCGCATTTGCGACGTGTTTTCCGCATTTTCTAGGGTTCGCAATCTTTTGCAACTTCTGCAGCTGAACAAAATAATAGAATTTCAGGACTTAGCACCATTAGTCGCATTTTAGAACCCTAGACTCGGTAGGAGGCGATTTTGAGGAGAGATTTTCACATAAAACTATTGCGTAAGTGATTTTAATCCAACTTAAATTATATTACATGATTATTTATGAGATTTAACATCTAATCCATGGATTTGAAGAGAACTTTTGAAAATTTTGACTATGTTTTGAAAAATAAAATTTGAGATTTGAGAGTCGAATTGGACTTGGATTTGAAAACAAAACACATATATGGACTCGTCGGGTTATGGGTAGTCTAGATTTACCCGTGGACTCGGATTTTGACCGAGGGGACTAGGGGTTGACTTTTGGAAAATTGTGTAAAGATCTTAACTTTAATTATTGAAATTGGTTTCTCTTGCATTATTTGATGATATTAAGTCATTTTTGGTCAGATTTGAGCCGTGCGGAGGAGAATTTTAAACGAAAAGCTATATTTGAGCGTTGATTTGGCCTAATTGAGTTATCTTGCCTAACTTTGTTGGGGGAAAACTACCCCGTAGGACTTGGTCTAATTGCATTATTTGAATTATGTGAAAGACATGTACATGTGGTGTTGAGTGTGTGCACAACTTGTTTGTGGTAATTGACTGGTTACTCTTAGGTTATTTATGTGTATTGAATTGAAGTTGTTACATTGGATATCTTTCATAGTTGAGTTATTCTTCCATTTCATTGTTTTATTATTGAAATTCTTGTACACATTGTTGTTGACCCATGGGCTATGTACCGTTGTGATATTAGTTTTATTATTTTGGGAAATGTTGTGGCATATGGGCACGTGTGAGGCGAGATGATTATTGTGTTGTGATGTGATGCGCATGCAGCGGCATAAAGATGATGTTATTGATGCACATGCGGCGAGATAAGGTGGATTTATGTGCATGTTGTTAGTAAGGGAAATTAAATTATTTGAAGCATACGCGACGAGATAAGGGGGCTAAAACATGTGGAGCTATTTCGGTACAAATATTTTCAAATTAAATGTAAGGCTCACGCGGCGTTAGAAGGAAGATTTGTGATTTGTGACTTGTGATTTGTGATTATGAGGTGTGGTACCTCGTGGTAAATCTTGTTGTAAACTGTGTGTTATAACAACTTGATTATTTGGACTGTCATTTTCTTTCCTTATTTGACATCACTTGTATTTTAGTTGTATTATGATTATTTTGCTGCTTTATCACCTGTTTACTCCTTGTTACCATTTATTTCTTTTACTTTCAATTGTTAGCATTATACTAATATTCTTTCTATTGTTAGCTTTATGCTAATATTCCTTCCATTGTTAGCCTTATACTGATATGTAACGATCCGACCGATTGTTCTTATCTTTAGCGTTCCGTTCACTGGTTCTTTACTGGATTCATATTATGTATTATGATTTACGTGTATGGTCGGTTATTGTTTTCGAGTGTTTCGGGATTGATTTGGAATAATATTTTTTTTTAGAACCTTCAGTTGAAAATATTGATCGAGGTTTGTATTTTGAGAAAACGACCCAAAAATGGTGTTTTGATGGATCCGATAGGTTCGTATCGTGATGTTGGACTTGGGCGGATGATCAAAATTGCATTCAGAGGTCGCTAGGTTGATTTGACTTATTTTGCAAAAATTGCCAATTTAAAGGTTTAGCATTTTCCTAAGTTTGACTATAGTTTGACTTTATGGCTATTAGGTTCTGATTTTGGTTTTGAGACTTGGAATAGGTCTGTTTTGGTATTTGGAACTTGTCTTTAGAGTTTGGTATCATTCTGAGTTGATTTGATAGGAATGGATGCATGGTTGTATGAAGTTCTTGAGTTTCAATGTAAATTTCATGCATTTTGATGTCTAATTTGTGGTTTTGGATGTTATTTTGGTGTTTTGATTGCATGAGCAAGTTCGTATGACGTCTTTAGACTTGTGTGGATGATTAGTGTGGAGCCCCAGGGCTCGGGTGAGTTTCCGACGCGCTTCGGAGTATTTCGAGCTGTTTTAGTTTTTGCTGGTGCCTCAGGTCTCGCAAATGTGAGACACTGTTCGCATTTTTCGTCCTCGCATTTGCGAGGTGGTCGTCGCATTTGGGAGGTTCAGTGGGATCTGTCAGGTTTGCATTTGCGAACACATTGTTCGCTTTTGCGATGGGGGGTCTGGGCTAAGCTGGATCTCATTTGTGATCACATATCTCTTTTGCAAAGGGGCTGACTTCACAAATGTGAAGTCAGGGTCACATTTGCGACAATCCCTGGGTCATTTAGAGCTGCATTTATGATGATTTGTCCACATTTTGCGAGGGTTCGGATTTGCGAACCCTATGTTGAATTTGCAACATTTGCACCTGAACAAAAGGGCTGAAAGACGGGATTTTGGTCTCATTTTCATATTGTTGAACCCTAGACTCGATTGGAGACGATTTGGAAAGAGGATTTTCACATAAAATCATTGGGTAAGTGATTTTGACCAATTTTTAATTATATTACATGATTATGTATGAGATTTAACATCTTAATCCTGAGATTTGAAGGGAAATTTTGGGGATTTTTGTCTATGTTTTGAAAAATAAAAAAATTGAGATTTGAGAGTCAAAATGGTATCGGATTTGAAAACAAAACATATATATAGACTCGTGGGATTATGTGTAGTCGAGATCTACCCTTGGACCCGAGTTTACCGGCAGGCCCGGGGTTGACTTTTGTTGATATTTGGGTTACTGTGTAAAGGTCATAATTTTATTTATTGAAATTGGTTTCTCTTGCATTATTTGATGTTATTAAGTCAATTTTGATTAGATTTGAGCCAAGCGGAGGTGAATTATAAAGAAAAAGCTATTTTTGAGTGTTAATTTGGTCTAGTTGAGTTAAGTATCTTGCCTAGCTTTCTGTGGAGGAACTACTCCATAGGGATTGGTTAGATTGCACTGTTTGAATTACGTGGAAGACGTGTACACGAGGTGACGAGTGTGTACACGGCGTTATATGTAGGTTTCATATATGCATTTAATTGAAGTTGTCATATCGTGTTATATCTTCCATTGTCGAGTTCACTCTTGGATGCTTTAATTGATATGTACATGTTACCTCTTTCATTGTTCAGTTATTCTCATTTGAAGTCATTATTACATGTTATCACTTCCATTGTTGAGTTATTCTTATTTTGAAGTCGTTATTACAAGTTATCTCTTTCATTGTTGAGCTTATTATTCTGTTTCATTGTGTTGTTGAAATTCTTATGTTGATTTACTTGCCATATTCCCGTGTTACTGTTATTGCTGTTGTTGTTGTTGTAGTTGTTGTTGTTGTTGTTGTTGTTGTTGTATACCTAATGTTGTTGAGTCGTGGGTTATGCATTGCTGTGGTATTGTAATTGTAGTTATGGAAATGTTGTGGCATATGGGAACGTGTGGTGCGAGTTGTTATGTTATGTTGCTGTATTTTTGGCACATGTGGAATTGTTGAGAGGATTGTGGGGGTATTTGCACATGAGTTGTCCGTGCTATTGTTATTATTGATATTTGCACATGCGGCGAGACAACACGAGCTATATATGTTGGGTTGCACATGTGGCGAGACAATGTGGGATAATTATTAATGCGCGTGTGGCGAGACAAGGCAGGCAGTTACTTTATTATTGCGCACGCGGCGAGACAAGGTGGACTATGTCGGTGATGATTTGTGATAGCCTGGGGCATTATTATTTATGATATTGTGTGGTGGGGTAACTATCTTGTGTGTGTCATGCATACTACGGGTGTTGTAGTGTTGTGTCCAATTTGCTACTCAGTGTCTCTGATTCTACTTGTTGACTTGAGTTGTGATAGTATACGTGTACAAGCATACACCATAACTTGTCACCTAAATTAGCCCAGAAGTACGAATCTTGATGTTTATTAATTAAGTATATGTATTGTATACCTGCTTTCTATGTGTGGATTAGAATGATGACACGTAAGTTGTTAGTGCGGTTATGAGATATTGTTCCTACTGGCATAGGAGTTGTCCGTGCAGCACGTGAGTTTTTCGTGCGGTTGTGATGGATAATGTGGGCTCGAGATGCCATGTGATTATAATTTCGTGATTTGGGACTCGTGATTTATGAATATGAGGTGTCGTACCTCGGGGTACTTCTTGTGTAATCTTTGTGATAGAACGGTTGATTATTGGTTATCATTTGTTTTCCTTATTGGCTTCACTGGTACTTAAATTATGTTCTGATTACTCGCTGCATCATCACCTGTTTACTCCTTGTTGTAATTTGTTGTTTCTATTTTTCATTGCTACTATTATACTGTCATTCTTTCCATGTACAGCTTTACATTGACATTAGTACCTCTGTTAGCGCTAAATTAATATTTTGCGCAGGTTGTTATGTTTAGTAGGTGTCTTGACTCGAGCCTCGTCACTACTCCACTGAGGTTAGTCTTGATGCTTACTGGGTATCGCTGTGGTGTACTCATGCTACGCATCTGCACATTTTTATGCAGATCCAAGTACTTGGGAACTTGCTGGTCATTAGTTAGCCGATTGTGAGTTTGCGTCAAAGACTACAAGGTATACCTGATATTGCGTTCGCAAGCCTTGGAGTCACCCTCTGGAGCTTTACTTCGCTACTATTTACTTCCATTTCAACAGTGATGTATTTGATATTCTTAGTTATTCTTAGAAGAGCTTGCAACTCCGTACCACCGGTTGTGGGATTGTATGATTAAATACTCATTTCAGATATGTTATATCATTTACTAGTTATATTTGTTGATTAAATGGCTAAAATCTATAAATAACTCAGCATGTGTTAAGTTTACCTAGTCCTAGGGACTAGGTGCTATCACGATCCTCAAGGAGGGATTTTGGGTCGTGACAACATGGTATTAGAGCTCTAGGTTCATAGGTGCTACGACTCATGAGCAAGTTTAGTAGAGTCTTACAGATTGGTACGGAGGTGTCTGTACTTATCTTTGAGAGTCTACAACTATTAGAAAACTTCACTTCTTTGATTTCTATTGCGCAGATTTATCAATTTTGGAGTTTTAGCCTTTGTCATTCTATTCTCTTATAGATGGTGAGGATACAAGCTGCAGTTACTGATGATGCTACCCTAGAGTTGGTGTTGGTAGGGGTCGAAGAAGAGGTAAAGGAAAAGGCCAAGGAGGAGCATGTGGTACAGCTAGAGCACCTGCCAGAGCAATAATTGAGGAGCCATGAGTAGCTCCAGTTGTGGAGCAGGCACCGGAGGCGCCTGTTGCTACCCTTAGACTTCAGGAAACATTAGCGCAGTTCCTAAGCATGTTTGGTACATTGGCTCAAGCGAGATTGATTCTGGTTGCACCTGCTACTTCACAGGCTGGGGGAGGAGCTCAGACTCCTGCTGCCGGTACTCAAAAGCAGCAGGTCCATGTTGATCAGGTTCCGGGTATTATGCCAGCACAGCTCGTTCTTCCAGTTCTGCCAGAGGCCAGGCCAGAGGCATCCGAGGATGTAATGAGCCAACCGGCCTTTTTGAGCATTTTCGTTCCATTCAGCTGTTTGAAGTATTAAGAAGCTTCATATGATGTGTTATGACTTGTGTGAACCATCGGTTTTGGTTTTCGGGTGATTCGGGATTGATTTGGAAGAATGATAATCAATTAGGAAGCTTTAAGTTGGAAAAGTTGATCAAGTTTGACTTTTGTATATTTGACCTCAGATCGGAGTTTTGATGGTTCCTTTAGGTCCGTATGGTGAATTTGGACTTGGGGGTATGCCCTGAATTGTATTTGGATGTTTTTAGAATGCTTTGGCACTATTTAGTGAAAGTTGACAAATTGAAGGTTTGGAATGTTCATAAGTTTGACCAGAATTTGACTTTTATGATATCATATTCGGAATGTTGTTCTGAGAGTTGGAATAGGTTAGTTATGTCATTTGGATTTTGTGTGCAAAAATTAAGATCATCCGAGTCGATTTGATATGGTTCGACAAGGGTTTTGGAAGTTAAAAGTTCAAAATTTCATTAAGTTTGACCTAGGTGCGATTCATGGTTTTGATATTGTTATGTGTGATTTATGGCCTCGAGCAGGTTTTTGTTATGTTTTGAGACTTGTTGGTATGTTCGGACGAGGTCCTGAGAGGCTCGGGTGAGTTTCAGATTGTTTGAGTTGTTAGTTTTCTAGTGCTCTAGCTAAGCTTTGCGATCGCGAGATCACAGACGCGATCGCGATGAGTATTTTGGTGGCTGAGTTGGGAGTTCATCGTGTCTGCGATGTCACATGTGCAAATAAATAATTGGGGCTGGATAAATTTGGGCAACGCGTTCGTAGTCTTGTTCACGCGTTCGTGAAGAGGAATGTGGCAAGCGCGAGTTGTCAATCGCGTTTGCGGTTATGTAGTCGCGTTTGTGATGGTTGGGGCCCTGATGGCCTTCATGTTCGTCGTATGTCGATGGCGTTCATGATGATGTTTTTGAGGCTGGGCAAATTTTTTCTCCGTGATCGCGAAGGTACTACTGCGATCGCATTGGGTACCATTTGGCAGTGCATATAAGTACTCTATTTCGGACCTTTGAGTTCTTTTATCATATTTTGAGTCGGGAGCTCAGTTTGGGTGTTTTTGGAGAGAATTTTCACCACATGGATTGGGGTAAGTACTTTCTACTCGGATTTGATTATATTTCATGTTTTTATCTTCGATTTTGGCATTTGATTGATGATTTTAGAAGAGAAATTGGGGTACTTTGTCTAAATATTACTGAAGTGAAAAATTGGGTTTTGAACATCGATTTGGAGTCGGATTTGAGAGAAATTAGTATTGTTGGACTCATATTCGAATGGATTATCGGAATTTGTGAGTTTTGTCGGGTACCGAGGAGCGAGCCCCGTTGAAATTTTTGGTTGACTTTGAGTATTTGATTAAATATTCGACCTTTATCATTTGGGTTTGTATCCTTTGGCATTATTTGATGATTTTGAGTTGCTTTTGGCTTGTCTCGAGCCATTCGGAGGTCGATTCGTGCAGGATAGCATTTCTAGTGTATTCTTTGACTTGCTCGGTAATTGATATGGTTTAGTTGAGGTAAGCATATTATATAAACTTTGTTGAGGCACTAGTTGCCTGAGTTATTTGTGATAGCTACGTGTTATGGATGCGTATATGTATTGGGTTTGAGTCTATGTGCGAGCCCCGGGGTAATTATCCATGCTCGAGGTAGTGTTTAGGTTATGGCATGCCTTGAATTGATTGTTAAACTTTAAATGTGATGTCTCTCATATTTGTTTCCTTATTATTAACTAATTTGATCTATATTTGAGGTAATATAGAGGCTAATTCCCTAAATGAATTGGATAATTGCTATTTCTGTAATGAAAATTACCGATTTGAGCTATGATAGCACACTTTGTACATGCATATACCTTAGCATGTCATTATACTAGTCCATAAGCATGAAACATGATATTCATTCATAATACACATGTATTATTGTTTATTTTCTTTTGTGTGATATGAATTGGATTAGATGCATGCGACCACGTCGGGTGGATTGTGTTATTATGCTTGTGACAACGCTTGGCAGATTGTGTTGATTTTCCTGTGACCACGGCAGGCGGATTGTGTTGTTATTCATGTGACCACACCAAGCGGATTGTGTTGTTATGCTTATGATCACGCCGGGCAGATTGTATTGTTATGCCTCTGATCACTTCGGGCGGATTATGATTATTTGTATGTGAGTTGTCTGTGCGGCACGTAAGTTGTCCGTGCAGATCTTGATACTGATATTATGGCACGTGAGTTATCCCTGAAGCACATGAGTTGTTTGTGCGATTGATGTATAATTCCAGGATCTGCACGAGGTGTTACTACCAGTCCTTGGGTTAATGTATAAAATTTCAGTCGTTTCATTTATTGATCCCTTATTATTCTCAATTGAATTGTGTTGACTGTTAGTTGGCTTACCTAGCGGATTTGGTTAGGTGCCATCACGACTAGTAGATTTTGGGTCGTGACAAGTTGGTATCAGAGCTCTAGGTTCATAGGTTCTACGAGTCATGAGACAGTGTCTTGTATAGTCTTGCGGATCGGTATGATGATATCCATACATATCTTCAAGAGGCTACAAGGCATCTAGGATAAACTTCCCGTCTTTCTTTCCTTATCGTGTGATATTGATTCAGCTTGAAGCATATCTCTTTGAATTCCTTCCACTCACTCGTATGTTATGTGAGTGCTCAGTATCAGCCGTGCATCGACGGCTTGTGATTCCATGGATAAGGTGCGAGATGTGTTTTCTGTGTTATGGTGATGGGACCGTCTGGAGGACTTGACGCCATGTTTGAAGCAGCTTGTGCTTGTTAGTATCAGTGGTGTAAGCATGTGCTTTCGGACTTATATGTCCGGTAGTTTCCCTAGGAGTGGGATTTATGGCTTTGTAAGTGGTTGGATGTTTATATGATGAGTATGATGTGACTGCAAAATGTGTAGATAGCTTGGATGCGATGAGAAGAGTTTTCTTGGGATGTGAAAAGGACTATTGGGTGCTTGATTTCTATTTGGATGTGCTGTACATTCCTGAGTTACGAGTATGATAGGGACCTATCAGTTGTTCACTTGTGGAGTGAAGTGTATCCTTATGTCTTGTTGATGAGTTTAGGCTCTGGAAGATTTAGAGATTGATTAGTGGTTGTGACCATGGTAGTATGTATGAGTGATGCTAGTTTGAGGCTAAGCATGTGGGTTATCACATGTGAGGTAGTGTACGGATGTGTGATTCTGGTGATTGTGGAGAATTTCTTTCTTCCAGTGGGTTATACGTGATGCAATTAGAGTTTGGATCGCTTGAGGAAGTTGCCTTATTGTTACGAGGATGAATGTGAGCTTAGCAGATGATTTGAGAAATTTTATGATTTGCGCTACATGAGCTTGTGAAAGATTTAGTTGAATTACAGTGCGAGATTATGGCAGTTGTAGAGTAAGGACGTTGGCGAATTATCAGATATCGTGTTTTATGGCTTCGAGCCAAGTGTAAGAGTCTGCTAGATGATCAGATTGTGTGGTTATGTGTTGTGATGGTTTTGGTCTGAGGCATATTTGTTGATCGGTTATGATCTGCAGAGGTTGCTTTGGAGGATGACTTGAGCAAGGAAATTTCTGGATGCATGATGTATTACACTTTATGGGCATATTGGAAATCTTGAAATGGTTTTGGTTACTATTCGTTGTGGATGTAATATGCTAAGAAAAAGGAGTTATTCGGTTGCACTAAGGTGGGGTTGCTTCTTTGGGTGTTGGTGTGTTAATGGGGCAAAGGTCGTTCGGCCCGTTTTGGTGGTACATTAGAGATTTGGGCAGAGTGGATGACTCTTGAGAAAGTTCTAATGAGTTCATGATTAATATTTGGTATTCGAGGAATTTCTGGAGTGCGACAATGGCTGTGATATGAGATTTACATTGGATGATGTCGAGACTCTCAGTATTTCTATATCATTATGAATTCTACATTTCAGCATCAAAAAGGTAAAGGAAATAGTTTTAGATTCACATAAGGTCTCTTCAGAGTTGGTATCTCGAATGCAGGGTTTTTGGAGGCATAAGAGGGAATACAATGTCTTATGAGCTTTAGGAAGACGTGGTTTCATGATAGGACGACTTGTAGTGAGCTTTGGTTAAGGATCGTAGTATATTGGCAATAGAAGTGTTAACTTGAATGCAATTCAGAAGGAACTCGGAGAAATAGGACAGCTTCGTAGTAAGTTGGATCAACATGGTAAGGGATATGATCGGTTCTTTTTGTTCTTATGATGTGTGAGGCTTACAGGAGCTTTGTGTCAATACTCTTGGGCTTGACGATCTATGTGACTTGGTCGAGTTAGAGCAATTCAGTTCTAATGGCTTGGTTATGTGCAAATGGATTTCGTAGAGTACTCGATGATTTCTACCACAGGTTGAGATGGATGTCCTCTATAGGCATGGGGGAGTTTGTTGCATGTTCTGATTTTCTCCTGGATGGGATCAAGTGGAAGGTTTCTGGCTGATTGAGTATGTATCTTGCTTGTGACTTAGAGTTGACAATAGGATTCTTGTGCTTTCATATGATGGTATGGTATAGGTGCTCCGTGTGGGATAGAGATTTGCATGTGCCAGTTTACGGTTCAGCTTCTAAAGGAAGGTCATGAGTTCTAGACAACATGGTCAATTTCAGATATTTAGAAGAATGCCGGCACTATCTAGTATCACCTGAGAAGAGTGCATATTTCAAAAGGTGCCTTGTGTTTTGACTTGCGGATGCTTCATTGGTATTGCGGTACTCATCTTATTGATCGACTGCTGACGTTCAAATTTTGCTATGTTGCATGGAAGAATAATAGAAGTATTTATCGTGAGATAATTTTGTATGAGGTAGGTGTTAGTCATTTGAGTGGTGGAGTTGGAATCAGATATGGTGATTCATGTATTCTAGGGAATCTCGTGCTTTCATATGATGGTATGTTAGAGGCAGTGTGTCGTGTGGGATTGGGATTTGCATGTGCCAGTTACGGTTAAGTTTTGAAAGGAAGGTCATGAGTTCTAGACAACATGGACAATTTTAGATATTTAGAACAATGATGGCACTATCTGGTATCACCTAAGAAGAGTGCGCATTTTAGAAGGTGCCTTGTTTTTGACTTGCGGATGCTTCATTGGTATGCGGTACTCGTCTGGTTGATCGAATGCTAATGTTTAGATTTTGCTGTGTGGCACGGAAGAATTATAGAAGTATTTCTAGTGAGATGATTGCGTATGAGGGAGGTGTTATTCATTCGAGTGGTGGAGTTGAATTGGATATTGTGATTCATGTATTCTAGGGATTTGGAGAGTAGGAGGGTTCTCAGAGGCAGATTGTTCCTTGGTTGCGAACTGTGAAGGTAGACAGCTAATAGCATGTGTTATGGTTAGGTTATTGTAGAATTTTGGAGGGTTATTAATCAATTTTTGGATGGTCGGAGTTGATTTGGGGGCCCATTGGTAGGCCTAATGAGGTTGTGCATTCTACACCGGGCTGGATTTGTTTACTCAGCACAGCTATCGTGAATGATGTGTCATTGGTTAGAGTTGGTCTTATTCTTGTCTGTTGGGTTCCATGTATTGCTCTTTGATGCTCAATGTGTTGTGAGACTATTAACTATTTACACACATGATGCGTTTTGTTTGGGCCTTGTGGCAAAATTCGAGCGAGATGGTTCTTGGGGTGTTGAAGGGTTGATTGCGCCTTAGTTATGGTAGTCCATGATTATGGTCATGCACTTCATATGGTTGTTGTTAATATCTGTATAGTTGTTGATTTTGAGCATTATGACTCGGGGTATTTCATGTGGATCGGTGTCTAGATAGGATCACGTACTATGACAGAGTTATGTTGGGATATGATCCTTTGGGTAGATTTTGTGTGTCTTGGTTTTCCATTGTGTGATGGATTCATAGCATTGCGCTTGTGGTGGTACCTTTTGAGCTTGCGGAACGGTTGTCTCATTTGAATCTCTTTCCATTTTTGGGTACATTTGAGTTGTTGCTTACAGGTGCATGGATTGCATGGTATGTGGATCTAGGTGATATTGGTGTGGCATGTTGGTTGAGCAGCTTGTACGGGATGAGATGAGGTTATTGCACTTGGAATGAGCACTATCAAGACTGAGTAAGGTGTGTTTGGAGATGAGATAATGTTACTAGTCACTTAGAATTTGGGCTATGGTTCTTGTTGGGTGAGAGAGCTCCACGACTTATTGATTTGATGGGCGGTTATGAGTCTCTGCGTGTTTCTTTCATCATTGGTAGTGTACGAAGGTTTAGAATAAGGTTTTATTTGATATGAGGTCTGTTACCGGCATCAAATTTGCTATTGGACACCTATTGTGGTCGGAAGTTATTGCTATGAGCATCTAAGTTATGTGGTATATCATGTGAATACATCCTTGATACGGTTATGGCTTCGATACAAGCTTGTTCAGACGTATACAATGCATGGATGTTGGAATCGGGTCTTGTAATTGATTCCAGATGTTAGATTGGGTTCCAAGATATATGGACTAAGGTGGAAGGGAAAATCTTCGGTTATGTTGAGTTGACGAACTTATATGGATTGGGGTGTCAGGGGATCAACCCAGGCTATGTGCATGGTGAGTTTACACAATGATTTAATGGCTTTGGAAGAACTCTTGGCACGTTCGAGGACGAATGTATATTTAAGTGGGGGAGAACATAACGACCCAACAAGTCGTTTTGGGTGTTTGCATTATGTTCAGCTGTTTGACATCTTAAGAAGCTTTATATAATGTATAATGACTTGAGTGAGTCATCGGTTTTGGTTTTCGGGTGATTCGGGATTGATTTGGAAGAATGATTCTCAACTAGGAAACTTTTAGTTAGACGAGCTGACCAAGTTTGACTTTTGTATATTTGACCTCAAATCAGAGTTATGGTTCCGTTAGGTCCGTATGGTGATGTTGGACTTGGGTTTATGCCTGGAATTGCATTTGGATGTTTTTAGAAGGCTTCGGCATTATTTGGCGAAAGTTTGCAATTTGAAGGTTTGGAATATTCATAAGTTGGACTTTGAAGGCCTTTATCCTACTTATAGTATCGGTCCTCCAGCCTATACTTGTGTTTTTATTAACCAAGAACACATGCACTTTGTTGGCCCTAAAAAAGAGGTTATTCAATCCATTAGTGTAACTGAAGGTGCGCAGCCTCTTCTGAACCGGAACAAGAAAGAGCTCATAACCACTGCTTGTGAACAACTCTCCTTTACCAAAGGCGCACATACTCTTACTAGAAGTCTAGTCCCTCTAAAGGGATGAGCGTAGTCTTTTTCCAATAGACTAGCTGCCTATTGCAAGAGTTCCTGACCTGAAAGAACACCAGCAAGCTGCTACTGAATGTGAACAAAGTCAAGGAGATAGAATCAACTCAATAGAATTAGGACTGTACCTAACCTATGGGATAGGGATCGAGGAAGGGGAATAACCGAAGATTTCACATGGTACTTTTATCAATCTGATATATTTCGTACCTTACGTTCAATGAGAAAATGGGTCAAATTCTACAAGATTAAACCTATGTCGGAATTTGAATTTGTTGATATCGGGTTCGGATTGTTGTTCCGGGAGTTTGAATATGTTTGTTATGTCATTTGGAATTTGTATGGAAGATTTGATATTGTTTGGTACGAGTTTTGGAAGTTGAAAGTTCAAAACTTTGTTAAGTTTGAACTGAGGTGTGATTCGTTGTTTTGATTGTGGTTATGTCTGATTTGAGGCCTCTCGTAGGTTCGATCTATGTTTTGAGACTTGTTTGTATGTTCGGACGGGGTCTCGAGGAGCTCGATGAGTTTTGGGGTGATTCGGATCATTTCGGATGGGTTTGAGTTGCTGGTTTTCTGGTGCTCCAGCTGAGCTTCGCGATCGCGAGATCCCTAACGCGATCGCGATGAGTATTTTGGTAAATGAGTTGGGTGTTCATCGTTTCTGGGTTAAAGACATCGCATTCGCGAATTTAGTAATTGGTATGGAGAGATTTGGGCAACGCGTTTGCGGTCTTGTTCACGCGTTCGCGAAGAGGAATGTGGCAAGCGCGAGTTGTGAATTGCGTATGTAGTTATGTAGTCGCATTCGCTATGGTTGGGGGCCTGATGTCCTTCGCGTTTGCCGTTTGTCGATCGTGTTCGCGATGAGATATTTGAGGCTAGGCAGATTTTTACTTCGCGATCACGAAAGTACTATCTCGACCGCATAAGGTGCCACTGGGCAATACATATAAGTACTCTATTTCAGACCTTTGAGTTATTTTATCAATTTTTAGTCGGGGAGCTCGGATTTGGGCGATTTTGGAGAGGATTTTCATCAAATGGATTTGGTTAAGGACTTTATACTTGGATATGACTATATTTCATGATTCTATCTTCGGTTTTGGCATTTGATTGATGATTTTAGAAGAGAAATTGGGTTTTTTGTCTAAACTTACCTAGAGTGAAAAAATGGATTTTGAACATCGATTCGGAGTCGGATTTGAGTAAAATTAGTAAGATTGGACTCGTATTCGAATGGGTTGTTAGAATTTTTGAGTTTTGTCATGTTCCGAGGTGCGGTCCCGATTGACCTTTTTTGTTGACTTTGAGTATTTGATTAAAGATTCGACCTTTATCATTTGGGTTGGTTTCCTTTGGTATTATTTGATGATTTTGAGTTGCTTTTGGCTAGTTTCGAGCCGTTCAGAGGTCGATTTACGCGGGATGGCGACTCTAGAGTATTCTTTAGCTTGCTCGGTAATTGACTTAGCTTGCTTGAGGTACATATCTTATCTAAAGTTAGTTGAGGCACTAGTTGCCCGAGTTATTTATGATAGCTACGTGTTATGTGTGCGCATATGTGTGGGGTTTGAGCCCATGTGTGAGCTCCAGGGTAATTATCCATGCTCGGGGTAGTGTTTAGGTTAAGACATGCCTTGAACTGATTGTTAATCTTTATGCTGTGATGTCTCTCATACTTGTAAGCTTGTTGTGAACTATTTGATCTATATTTGAGGTTACATAGAGGCTAATTCCCTTAATGAATTTGATAATTGCTATTTCTGTGATGAAATTGTCGATTTAAGCAATGATAGCACACTTTGCAAATGTATACACCTTGGATTGTCATTATACCATTCCAGGAGCATGAAATATGATATTCATTGATCACATACATGTATTATTGTATATTTGCTTCTGTGTGATAAGATTTGGACTGGATGCCTTTTACCACGCCAGGCAAATTGTGTTGTTATGCCTGTAACCATGCCTGGCGAATTGTGTTGTTACGCTAGTGACCACGTCGGATAGTTTGTGTTGTCATGCATGTGACACGCCGGGCTGATTGTGTTTTTATTCCTCTAACCATGCGAGGCGGATTGTGTTTTTATTCCTCTAACCATGCCAGGCGGATTGTGTTGTTATTTTTCTGATCACGCCGGGCAGATTGTATTGTTATGCCTGTGACCATGCCGAGCGGATTGTAATTATTGGCATGTGAGTTGTTTGTGAATAATGTGAGTTATCCGTGTAGATCCAGATACTAATATTATGGCACATGAGTTGTCCGTGCAGCACGTGAGTTGTTCTTGCAGCATATTAAATGAGTCGTGCATCCTGTGGATATGTAATGACCCGTTCAATCGTTGAGCTTTAGCATTCCGTTCAGTACTTTAAGGTCTTGAGAAGCTTCGTACAATGTATTAGGACTTGTGTGTATGGTCGATTTCGGTTTTCGGGCGATTCGGGATTGATTTGGAAGAATGATTCTTGTTTTAGAAGCTTTAGTGGTAAGAGTTGACTGGAGTTTGACTTTCATGTAGACGACTCTGGAATGGTGTTGTTATGATTCCAATAGCTTCGTATGGTGATTACGGAGTTAGGCGTATTTTCGGATTAGGTCGATTTGATGGTTTTTGGCGAATATCGGAAAGTTGAAGTTTTGAAAGGTTGAGAGGTTTGACCAGGAGTTGAATTTGATGATATCAGGTTCAGATTGTGATACTGGGAGTTGGTATAGCTCAATTGTGTCATTTGGAACCTACATGAAAAATTTGAGGTCATTCCGAGTTGATTTGATATGATTCGGCGCGAGTTGTAGATGTTAAAAGTTCATTAGTTCATTAGGCTTGAATTGAGGTGCGATTCGTAGTTTTGATGTTGTTTGATGTGAGTCAAGAATAGTTACCCCAATCAAATCCGAGTCAAGAATTGAGGTGCGATTCGTAGTTTTGATGTTGTTTGATGTGATTGGGGTAACTATTCTTGACTCAGATATGGTTATATTTCATGATTCCATCTTTGTTTATATCATTTAATTGGTGATTTGAATTGAAGAAATGGGGATTTTTGTAAAAACTTTCTAAAATATAAAATGATGATTTGAAGGCCGATTTGAGGTCGGAATTTGATGATTTTGGTATGGTTGGACTCCTATCGGAATGGGTGTTCGCATTTTGTGAGTTTTGTCAGATTCCGAGGTGGGGGCTCAGAGTTGACTTTTTGGGTTTCATTAAAGATCGAAGCTTTATTTTCCAGAATAGTTTCCTATGGCTTTATGATAATAAGTTATTTTGGCTAGATTCGAGCCGTCTGGAGGTCATTTCAAATGAAAAGGACTTTTTAGAGGTTTGATTTAGCTTCTTTGAGGGTATCTTGCCTAACCTTTTGTGGAGGAACTACCCCTTGGGATTTGGGTTTATTGTGCTATTTGAATTATGTGGAAGACGTGTACATGAGGTGACGAGTATGTACCCGGCTTATATGTGGAAAAATTGATCGGTAGACTTTTAGGTTACTTGATGCATTCAAGTAGAATGTTTTCTTACTTGTTACATCTTTTGTTGTTGAAGCCAGTCTTAAATGCTTAGATTGTAGTCGTTATGTCATGCTCTGGATTCCATTATCGAGTTTATTTTTATGTGTCGTAATTGAAGTTTATATAACATGCTATATCTTTCATTGTCAAATTTATCATGCTTTGACCGAAGTTGTTAGTATATGTTCTATCCATCGTTGTTAAGTTACTCTTTTATGTATTCAATTGAAGTTGTTAGTATACGTCATGCCTTTCATTGTTAGGTTCATTCATAAGTAGGTAATGGAAGTTGGACTTATTGAGAGTTAATAACCTATTTTAGTTGAAGTTGTTTTATGGAGTATCCTTCATTGTTGATTTATTTTTCGTTTAATTCTGTTGTTATTGAGATTATTTTTCACACCGTAGTTGAGCCGTGGGCCATGTGTTCTGGTGACATTGGTATTTTTGTTTTGGTAAGGTTGTGGCCTATGGGCACTTATGGTTCAAATTGATATGTCATGTTGTCGTGATGTTAGTACATGTGGATTTGTGTGTGAATTGATTGTTGCCCGAAAATCATTGTTGATGGGATGTGAACGCAACATTTTTGTTGTCATGTTGTCGTGATGTTACCCGAAAATCATTGTTATTGATTATGCGGAGTGATACTGGTTGCTATTGTAATTTATTGTCTGGGCAAAGTGATACAGGTGGATATTGTGTTTATTGTCTGAGCGGAGCGATAAGGGTGGCTATTATGCAGAGTGATAGGGGTAGCTATTGTGATGTATTGTCTAGGCGGAGCGATAAGGGTGTCCATTATGATATTGTCAATGCAGAGAGACAAGGGTGGCTATGCCAGGAATGATATGTGACGGCCTGAGGGCATTATGTTGATGATATTCATGTGATGGAGTGATTTTCCTTGTGTAAGTCATGCACCATACGTGACTTATTGTGTTATTTCTAATGAGCTATTTGATGTCTTTGATATTACTTTTTGGCTTAGACCGTAATAATACACTCGCACAAGCATACATCATAGCATACCGTTTACACCAGTTCGGGATAATGAAACATGACATTCAATGATCATTCATATGTATTCTTGTATTATCTGCTTCCATTGTGATATTGAGCTTGTGACGACGCCGGGCAGATTGTGAGGTTGATCACGTGACCACGCCGTGCGGATTATGATAGTGAGCCTGTGACTAATAATGTGGGCACGAGGAGTCATGAGTACATGATTTGTGATTTGGGACCTCGGGACTTATGATTTTGAGATGAGGTATCTCGGAGTAACTTGGTTGTGAAACTTTTGCTAGAACGACTTGATTATTCGGTTGTCACTTGTTTACCTTATCCGGTTTCACTTTTACTTTAACGGTGTTCTGATTAATGTTTTTATCACATGTTTATTCCTTGTTGCCATTTACTGATTCTTGCTCCTATTATTAGCCTTATGCTTATATATACTGCACCGGTTATTATGACTAGTAGGTGTCTTGACTTGTTCCTCGTAACTACTCCACCGATGTTAGTCTTGATACTTACTGGATAGCGACTGTGGTGCACTCATACTACACTTTTGCACATTTTTGTACAGATCTAGGTATTGGAGATAACTGACTCATGTAGAGTTAGCTTCTTGATTGAGAGGATTCAAGGTAGAGCTGCTTGGTCGTCTTAGTCCCTTGGAATCCTTTCCTTTTGATTGTACTATCAATTTGTTATCCAACTAGTATTGTATTTTGACTTTGAGATAATTCTATGTATTCACCTAGAGTTTGATTCTGTATTACCTAGTCTTGGGAGGTTGTTGTGATTATTGTCACGTAGACTTGTTACACCTTTATTTTGGTATTTATATTAAACCATGCTTTAAAATATCATTGTTAAACTGCCTCAACTATTGTAAGTAATCGACTTACATAGTCTAAGAGACTAGGTTCCATCATGACGCCTGAGGCCGGATTTTGGGGTGTGACAAGTTGGTATCAAAGCTCTAGTTTCATTGGTTATGCGAGTCACGAGCAAGTTTAGAAGAGTCTTGAAGATCGGTACGAAGACGTCTGTACTTATCTTCGAGAGGCTATGGAACTATTAGGAAAAATTCAACTTCTTTCATTCCTATCTTGCGGATTTATTGATTTCGGAGTTTGAGCATTTGTATTTCTATTCTCTCACCGATGGTGAGGACACGCACTACCGGATCAGCTGAGCAAACATCCGTGCCCACTAATAGAGCCGCGAGAAGCCAGAGCCGAGGTATAGTCCAAGGAGGGGCACATGCCACAGTTAGAGCACCTGCCAGAGCAGCAGCTGAGGAGCCACCAGTAGCTCCAGTTAGGGGACAGGCACCGGAGGCGCCTATTGCTACCCCTGGATTTCAGGAGACTATAGCGCAGTTCCTGAGCATGTTTGATATATTTGCCCAGAAGGGTTGATTCCAGTTATACTAGCTACTCCACAGACCCGGGGAGGAGCTCATAACTCTCGCCGCCCGTACTCCAGAGCAGCGGGCTCACATTGGTTAGGTTTCGGATTTTGTGCTAGTACAACCTATTATCTGGTTTAGCTTGAGGTCAGGCCAGGGGCATCAGAAGAGGAGCAAAAGAGGTTTGAGAGGTTCAAGAAGTATGATCCACCTATTTTTAGTGGCACAACTACCGAGGATGCACAAGGCTTTCTAGAGAAGTGTCATCGTATTCTCCGTACCATGGGTATTGTAGAGGTGAACAGAGTTGCTTTTACTACATTTCAGCCAGGAGCAGCGTATCTTGGTGGAAAGCTTATGAGGAGCGTAGGCCAGCTGATGCAGCGCCACTCACTTGGACTCAATTTTCAGAGATATTATTGAGGAAGTTTGTTCCCCAGACCCTCAGGGATGCATGGTGAACAGAGTTTGAGTAATTGCGCCAGGGCACTATGATAGTGTCGGAGTACGTCATCAAGTTCATCGATCTGTCCCGACATGCACCTATCTTGGTTCCTACAGTCAGAGAGTGAGTCCGCAGATTTATCGAGGGGCTCAGTTATGGTCTTAGATTCAGCATGGATCAGAAGTTGGAGATTGATACTCCATTTCAGTAGGTTGTGGAGATCGCTAGGAGGTTAGAGCATATTCTGGGTGAGGAAAGGGAGGATAAGGAGGCCAAGAGGTCTCGAGGTTCTAGACATTTAGTGAATTCTTCTCTTCAACTATGACCCATCTCGGTAGAGGCTCATGCAGTCGGCCAGTCTAGTCCGTACTTCAAAGTACTCGTGGTGCTCCAACTAGCCAGGGACCTCAGGGTAATCATATAAGACAGTCATCTTTTAGTGCACCACCTGCACGAGTTCTTATAGCGATTATTCTGATTATCCTGCACAAACTCAGTACTAGCAGTCGTGCCAGCTGAGGGGTTATTTTGAGTGTGGCGATACTAGGCACATCATGAGGGATTATCCCAGACTTGGGAGAGATGGATTTCATTAGGGCACTCAGGATTTGGGCTCCATTTCAGTTGCTAGTCCACTTGCACAGCCAACTAGAGGTGGAAGACAGGTGGGTAGAGGATGTCCTAGAGGGGGAGGCCTGGCCCGTTGATATTTTTTCCCTAGTAGGGATAAGGAAGCTGCACCACATAATGTCACTACAGGTATGGCTTCGATTTGTCATAGAGGAGCATCGGTCTTATTTTTTATCCGCTCTTATTTATTTGTGTGAGTCCTCCTATCTTGCTTCATATATGGGTGAGTTTAGTGATTCTTGTACTCTGCTTATGTGTTTACCTCCGCTGAGAGATTCTATAGTGGTAGCCCGTCTGTATCATTTCAGTTTGTTCACTATTAAGAGCTATGAGACTATAATGACCTTTCTATTACACATTACAGTATGTTTTGATGTGATTTCTAGGTGGTTTTGCTACACTTGTGATTTAGGTGCCCTACAGGTATGGGAATTCTGTTACGTGTTGTTGTTTTGTTTCGCGAAATTTAGCGAGTAAAGGTTTTCCGTTGGTATGTTATGTATACTACTTGTGATTTAGAGTTGAGGATGGGATCCTCATGTTTCGGTGTAGATTAATATGTTTGGACTGGGCTACGTGCCGCGGTGGAGTTTTATCGGGATGAGATCCTTGTGATTAGTTCATATGGTTTTGTTTCTCCCTTGTGAAATTGATTCGTAGTATGATACAGATTGAGAGTTGTACCTACTGGACTTGTTCGATAGTTCTGTCATGTGTTTCTCTTTTTATATTCAATTATATTCGAGTTGTGCTTGTCGAGTTTAGATTTGCGAGGTATGTGCCAGGTTGCGTTGGGTGTGACTTGTTAATTGTGTGAGTGGTTATGAGATATTCATATTTCTTACATCATTAGAAGTGTTGGGAAGGTTTGGGACAAGATTCTAGCTGATATGAGGTTATTTGCCAGTGCTGGATTTGTTTATGGGCAGTTATAGCGGTCAGAGTTGTTACTATAGGCATATGGGTGATGTGTTACGTTATGTGGTTATACCTTGTGGGTGTATGCATGAGCTGTTACAGCTGGTTGAGATTGATACAGTGTGTTTACGTGGGAATCGGGTCTTTGGGGAATGATCGGATATTGAAATTTGGTTCTAAGGCTTATCCGTATGGGTGGAAGGAACAATCTTCAATTGTGATGGCGTTGTAGGGCATATGTGGATTGGGCTGATGTGGGTTCACTCGTGAGTATGTGTATGCTAATTTCATTTAGTGATTTGATGACTCCGGAACGGTTCTTGGCATGTTTGAGGACGAACGTTTGTTTAAGAGGGGGAGAATATAACGACCCGACCGGTCGTTTTGAGCTTTATCATTCTATTCGGTGGTTTAATGTCTTGAGAAGCTTCGTATTATGTATTAAGACTTGCATGTATGGTCTGTTTTGGTTTTGGGGCGATTCATGATTGATTTGGAAGAGTGATTCTTGTTTTAGAAGCTTTGGTGGTAAGAGTTGATCGGTGTTTAACTTTCATGTAGAAGACCCCGGAATGGTGTTTTGATGATTCTAATAGCTTCGTACAGTGACTTTGAGCTTATGCATATGTCCGGATTTGGATTTGGAGGTCCAAAGGTTGATTTGATACTTTTTGGCGAAAGTTGGAAAGCTGAAGGTTTAAAAGGTTAAAAGGTTTGACCAGGAGTTGATTTTGTTGATATGGGGTTTGGATTGTGATTATAGGAATTGGTATAGCTCTGTTGTGCCATTTGGGACTTGAATGCAAAATTTGAGGTCACTCCGAGTTGATCTGATATGATTCGGCGCGAGTTATAGAAGTTGAAAGGTCATTAGTTCATTAGGCTTGAATTGATGTGTGATTCATAATTTTGATGTTGTTTGATGTGATTTGAGGCCTCGAGCATGTCCGCATTATGTTACGCAACATGTTGGAATGTTCGGACAAGGCTCCAGGTGCCTCGGGTGGGTTTCGGATGAGTTTCGGGCCATTTCGCCCACGTTTGGAGTTGCTGGTTTTTTGGTGTTTCAGTTGTTCTTCGTGATCGCGAAGATGTAGTGGTAATCACATAGTGATTTTGAATTTGGGTGATTTTGGTCAACGCAGACGCGATAGTGGATTCGAGTTCGCGAAGGTTTGAGCTGTTGTTGTTCGCGTTTGCGCCTTTTATTCCGCGATCGCATATAAGGGAAGATGGAAGGGGGGCATCAGAGACTTGCTCTCTGCGTTCGCGGGAGAACTATCACATTCGTGATGTCGTTGTGGTCTTGGTCACCGCATTTGGGACCGCTTTGTCGCATTCGCATAGTACATTTTGGGTAGCTGTTGATTTTTGTCTTCGTCTTCGCGATCGCGCAGGACGTTCCGCGATCGTAATGAGTAAATACCTAGGCAAACTATATAGTACTCTATTTCGAGGGCTTTTGTTATTTTATCACATTTTGAGTTAGAGATCTCGGTTTTGGGTGATTTTGGCGGAGTTTTTCACGATTTGGATTGGGGTAAGTATTCTGGACTCAAATTTGGTTATATTTCATGATTCTATCTTTGTTTTTGTCATTTAATTAGTCATTAAAATTGGAGAAATTGGATGTAAAAACTTTCTAAAATATAAAATGATGATTTGAAGGCCGATTTGAGGTCGGAATTGGATCATTTTGCTATGTTTGGACTCGTATCGGAATGAGTCTTCGAATTTTATAAGTTTTGCTGGGTTCCGAGGTGCGACCCTGGGGTTGATTTTTTGGGTTGACTTTTTGGTTTTCATTGAAGATTAGAAGCTTTATTTTCCGGAATAGTTTTTTATGACTTTTATTTATGATATTAAGTTACTTTGGCAAGATTCGAGCTGTCCGGAGGTTGTTTCATGCGAAGAGGACTTTTTGGAGTATTGATTTAGTTTCTTTGAGGTAAGTATCTTGCCTAACCTTGTGTAGGGGAACTACCCCTTATGATTTAGGTTGATTGTATTGTTTGAATTATGTGGAAGACGTTTACATGAGGTGACGAGTGTGTACCCAGCTTATTTGTCGCAAAATTGATCGGTTTAGACTATTTGGTTACTTTATGCATTTAATTAGAAGTTGTTATTACTTGTTACTTCTTTTGCTATTGAATTCATTCTTATATGCCTAGATTGTAGTAGTTATTTCATGCTCTAGCTTCCATTGTTGAGTTTACTCTTATGTATCTTAATTGAAGTTACTATTACATGTTGTATCTTTTATTGTTAAGTTTATTATGCTTTAACCGAAGTTGTTAGTAC
Organism: Nicotiana obtusifolia; assembly: GCA_002018475.1. Taxonomy (NCBI): domain Eukaryota; kingdom Viridiplantae; phylum Streptophyta; class Magnoliopsida; order Solanales; family Solanaceae; genus Nicotiana; species Nicotiana obtusifolia. The sequence goes on along the minus strand of MCJB01014402.1, from coordinate 6,657 downwards.
ATGTTCAATCCATCATTGTTGAGTTACTCTTATATGTATTCAATTGAAGTTGTTAGTGTACGTCATGCCTTTCATTGTTAAGCTCATTCATAAGTAAGTAATGGAAGTTGAACTTATTGAGAGTTAATAACCTGTTTTAGTTGAAGTTGTTGTTTTATGGAGTACCCTTCATTGTTGAGTTATTTTTCGCTTCATTTTGTTGTTATTTGATATTCTTGTTCACATCGTGGATAAGCCGTGGGCAATGTGTTGTGGTGACACTAGTATTGTTGTTTTCGAAAGGTAGTGGCTCTGGGCGCATATGGTACGAATTGATATGTGATGTGCCGGGTAATTTCGGCACATTTTGATACTATTTGTTTAGAGTTTGACTTGTTCTACTTGTTAATTATCACGATACTTACGTAATTTTAGTGTAATTGTAGTGTATTGAGTGAAGAAATCCAGAAGTATGAAAAAGAAGTCCAAAAAGCCAGCTAAAGACAAGAAAAGAGGTCGGGAGCATCATAGAGGCAATTATGCGAGTCGCATACTTTGCAGGCGGATCGCAGATGCAGACAGAACTTTAAGCCAACTTTCAGGTTGAGAATGCAGTCGCAAATGTGACCGCAAAACAGGAATGCGAACCGCATTCTCATCGCAAACACGAACAGAGTCTGGGTGAAAAATAGTGCGAAGAATGCGATCGCATTCTGCTATCGCAAAGTCAACATGCAAACCGCAAATCCAGATGCGACGAGAGTGAAGCTAACTGGTGTGGTTTGTGATGGAAAATGAAGATTTGCGAACCACATTCCTGTTCTGCGACAGGAATGCAATTCGCATAAGTGCAACGAGGGCAAAACTGACTGCTGCTCGCCTCGGGTTTTGGGCATCTATAAATAGCTTTTATAGGGTTTTGTGAAGGGAGACTTGTCATATTTCAGAGTGCAAAGTACGGCTTTTGAATATTTTGGAATTGAGAGAAGCTTTTGGGTGATCAAAACTGAAAATTCTAGATTTTTGTAAGATGAATTCAATTATTCTTCCTTGTTCTTTAGTTATCAGTATGTGTAGCTAAACTCTAATACTGAGGTTGTGAACCCTAGATGGGTGGAATGTTATTGAGAGTTTGATATTGATTCCAATTTCGAAAGAAGCTTGATATTTATTTATTTCTTGTTCTTAAATTAATCGTTAGTGGTTGCAAACATTAGAATGCCAATTCACGCTATCTTATCTTGGAAAAGTGAGATAGAGTTTGGTAGAGATAAATAACAAGAATTCAAGGCTTTAAACCTTGTTTAACGAAATCACTTAGGAATAAGTAGATTTTAATTTGGCGAATGATTGGTTGTTTTTAAGTTTGACTCTTTTGTATTCGGGAGAATCTTAAGAGGATACATTGTCCAAGTGTTGGGAAATATTGGATAATAAGTATTAGAACCGATTGCATATCAAGAACGGACTTCAATATCAATATCAAGAGCATTCTACTACATTAAGGGGAACACAACCTTAGTATCTTAAATTCATAGTTTTCACGCTCAACTTATACTTAAACATCAGTACTTAGTTTACCTTTCTTTACATATTCAACACTTCTCTGTTTTTGGCTACTTGATAGAATTACGACTAAGTAAAGTACTGCATTCATTGGACAATAGTTTCACGCCTATTCCCTATGGGATTCGACCCCAACCTTGTTGCGTTACTATATTTGACATCGATCGCTTACACTATTGTTAAGGTGTAATTTGAGCGAATCAAATTTTGGCGCCGTTGCCGGGGAATACAGTTTTGAAATTTCTGATTAGTGTATACTTTACTATAAGTCTAATTCCACTTGATTGCGCGTTATTTGTTTTGGTTGTTGTAGACGGGAAGATATGGCAGACCGTGAAGATGATGTGGAGGTGGAGCAAGAAGAAAATCCTTTTGCTGACATTGAAGAATACATAGAGGATACGAACGCTATAGTACCTCCAGCTATAGGTGCTGCTACGTTCAAGGTAGAACATGGACTGATTTTGATGCTGAAAGCTGAAGGATACTTCAGAAACTCTACGGATGACGATCCAATGCAGCACCTCAGGAACTTTTTGGGTGTTTGTGCGACGCACAAGCAAAATAATGTCTCTGATGATGCATTAAGGCTGAGATGCTTTAAGTACTCGTTAGCTGGAGATGCGAGGAAATGGCTTCAAAACCTTCCTCCTAATTCCATCTGTTCATGGCCTAAACTGGTCCGGGCATTCTTGTCAAACTTGTTTCCGCAAAGCAAGAAATCTGAGCTCCGCGACAAGATATTTTTCTTTAAACAATTACCTGGTGAACAACTACACGAAGCGTGGGAACGCTTCAAATTGTATTTGGTGAGGTCCCCAAACCATGGCTTTCCAGATTCAATCTTACTGGAAAAGTTCTATATGGGTTTGGATCCTATGAACCAATCGATAGCGAAGAATGCTGCTGCTAGTTCTTTCATGGATAAGACCTTCGCTAGAGTAACTCAGATTTTGGATAAAATAGCTAGACACAATCAAGATTGGCATTCTGAGGATACAACAGGTGGTATTACAATTGGGTCTCCTTCTTTGAATAACTTGATCAAGGAAAACCGAGAACGGGACCAAGTGATTGCTGAACTTGCCACAAATGTTAATGTCTTGACAAAGTTATTTACAGAAAATCAGAAGAAGAAAGTCAATGTAGTGGAGAATGTGCAACCAATGCAAGGTGATGAATATGAAGAGGCGAATTATGTCAACAATGCTCAGGGGGGTTATCAAAGGCAACATTATCAGGGTCAAGCGACACAAAATCATTGGAGACCAAACCCGTAAAGGCAAGGTCCCCCCAACAATGGCGAAATGATCAAAGTGGCCCTAATCAAGGAAATTGGAACAACAGTAATAATTTCCCAAACCGAAGTTCCAACCCTTATGTTCCTCCGAAAGAGCAGTATTCGAATTAGGGATCCTCAAGTGAATCTAAACTGGAGAGTATGCTTGACAGGATATTACAAAACCAAGAAAAGTCAGATACTTCCATGAAAAACATGACTGAATTGGTTGGCTCCCACACAGCAGCGATTCAAAATTTGGAATTGCAAATGAGGGATCTCTCTCGTGAAAAATATCCACAACAGAAGGGAACACTTCCTAGCGACACAATTGCAAATCCTAAGGGAAGTGGAAGTGGCCCAACTGCTCATATTATGGCTGTCACGACTAGGAGTGGTAAGACATCGCAGGGAAGAGATGAAGCTGAAGAACTTCAAAAAGAGGTTGAAGTTGAAAAAGATAATGTTGCTGAGGTAAACGAAAATCCAGAAATTGTGCTGAACAGAGATGAGAATCAGGAAGGGATAAAGGATAAGACAGAAGGAACATCATCCGTTCTTCTGCCAATTCCTAGACCCCCTCCCCCTTTTCCTCAGAGACTTGCTAGAAGAATGGACGACAGCAAATTTGAGAAGTTTTACGACATTCTCAAGCAGTTATCAGTTAATATACCTTTCTTGGAGGCGTTCCAAGAAATGCCAAGGTTTGCCAAATATCTAAAGGATCTGATTACTAAAAAGAGAACCACCAGGAATGAGGTGGTAAACATGACTCACAGGGTTAGCTCTATCATAGCTACAAATCCAATCCAGAAGAAAGAGGACCCAGGAGCATTTACTATTCCGTGTACTATTGGAGTGTGCGATTTTGCTAGGGCATTGCGTGACAATGGGGCCAGCATTAATCTCATGCCTCTAGCCATCTACAAACAAGCTGGGCTAGGAATGCCGAGGCCAACAACCATGAGGTTGCAGATGGCTGACCGATCTATCAAAAGACTAGTTGGTATTGTGGATTATGTGATTGTAAAAGTTGGAAAATTTCATATTCCAGCCGACTTTGTGATCCTCGATTGTGCTGTGGACAAGGAGATCCCTATCATATTGGGGAGACCATTCTTAGCTACTGGAAGGGCTCTTATGGACTCAGAGTGTAATGAAATAAAGTTCCGGGTAAACAATGAAGAAGTCACTTTTCAAGCTAGTAAGGGAATGAAGTTGCCAACTGAGTATGAAAATATTTCACTAATTGGCATTGTTGATGAAGTTGATGAAGCGGTCGAGATGAAAATGGAGGAGCAGTGCTTAGGTGAAGCATTGGCAGCTCTATTGGTGAATTTCGATGGCAATGACTTGGATGGGTTTATGGAGTCGGTGAATGCGTTAGAAGGTCGTGGTTCTTATTCATACACTCCACCAAAACTGTCCCTAGATTTGGAGAATAGAGCTACACCTCCAGCGAAGCCGTCATTATTGAACCACCCCAATTAGAGCTCAAGCCGCTTCCTTCACATTTGAGGTATAAATTCCTTGGTTTGAATAATACTTTACCGGTAATTGTTTCTTCGTTGTTGAATGATGTGCAGGTAGAACAATTGTTGCAAGTCTTGAAGGAACATAGACAAGCCATCGGATGGACAATTGCAGACATTCGTGGAATTCCTGCCGGAATATGCGAGCAAAAGATCCAACTAGAAAATGGAACAAAACCAAGTGTGGAGCATCAGAGAAGGCTGAATCCAGCAATGCAGGAAGTGGTGAAGAAAGAGATAATCAAATGGCTGGATGCAGGTGTTGTCTATCCGATTACCGATAGCTCGTGGGTGAGTCCACTGCAATGTGTGCCAAAGAAAGGAGGCATGACCGTGATCAAGAATGAAAAGAATGAGCTGATTCCAACAAGGACCGTAACTGGATGGCGTGTATGCATGGATTACAGGAAGCTAAATAGTGCCACATGCAAGGACCATTTCCCTATGCCTTTTATTAATCAAATGCTTGATCGGCTAGCCGGAAAGTCCTTTTACCGCTTTCTTGACGGATATTCCGGATACAATCAGATAAATATTGCTTTGGAGGATCAGGAGAAGACAACGTTCACCTATCCGTATGGAACATTTGCCTTCAGTAGAATGCCGTTCGGATTGTGCAACGCTCCAGCTACATTCCAGAGATGTATGATGTCGATTTTTTCTGTATATGGTGGAAGATTTCCTCGGAGTCTTTATGGATGATTTTTCGATAGTCGGGGAAACGTTTGAGCAATTCTTGATGAATCTCAAACAAGTGCTGAAACGATGTGAGGAAACAAACCTTGTATTAAATTGGGAAAAATGCCATTTCATGGTGGATGAAGGCATTGTTTTGGGGCATAAAATCTCCAGGCATGGTATTGAGGTAGATAAGGCAAAAATTGAGATCATCTCCAAGCTCCCTCCACCCACATCAGTGAAAGGTGTCCGTAGTTTTTTGGGGCATGCTAGATTCTACAGGCGGTTCATTAAAGATTTCTCAAAGATCGCACACCCAATGTGTAAACTCTTAGAGAAATATGCCAAGTTCGTCTTTGATGACAAATGCCTCATTACTTTTGAAGAATTGAAGACGAAGCTTACCACGGCACCTATCATTGTCACACCTGATTGGTCGTTACCTTTTGAGCTTATGTGCGATTCTAGCGGTGTAGCTATTGGAGTGATCTGGGGCAGAGACACAACAAAATTCTTCACCCAATATACTATGCTAGCAAGACGCTTAATGGAGCGCAAATAAATTACACTGTAACGGAGCAGGAACTGTTAGCTATTGTGTATGCATTTGAGAAGTTCCGTGCATATCTATTGGGATCCAAAGTGATTGTGTATACAGATCATGCTGCTCTCCGTTATTTGATGGCGAAGAAAGATGCTAAGCCTCGACTAATCCGATGGGTGTTACTGCTACAAGAGTTTGACTTTGAAGTTATGGATCGCAAGGGAACACAAAACTAAGTGGCAGATCACTTGTCTAGATTGGAAGAATCAGGAAGACAAAAAGAAGAGCTGGAGATAAATGACTCTTTTCCAGATGAACATATATTAATGGTATCAAATTTAGTTGCACTTGGTATGCAGACATCGCTAACTACATTGTCAACGATCTTATTCCAGAAGGGTTGGAATCGTACCAACGGAAGAAGTTCTTGAGGGATTGTCACAATTATTATTGGGAAGAACCATTCTTATTCTGTGTGCGTGCTGATAACATCATTCGAAGGTGCGTACCAGAGGAGGAGATGCTACAGATCCTGAAAGCGAGTCATGATTCACCAGTCGGGGGTCATCATGGGGGTAACAGAACAGCTGCAAAGATTTTGGAGTGTGGGTATTACTGGCCGACCATTTATCAGGATGCTAATCAGTTAGTAAAGTCGTGCGACCAATGCCAACGTCAGGGGCCAATCTCGAGGAGGCATGAGATGCCTATGAAATTTGTTATGGAAATCGAATTATTTGATGTTTGGGGTATTGACTTCATGGGCCCTTTCATAAGCTCATGTGGGATGAAATACATCTTAGTGGCTGTGGACTATGTATCCAAGTGGGTAGAAGCCGTTGCCTTGCCAAACAACAAAGCTCGAAGTGTGACCACGTTCCTAAAGAAGAATATTTTCACCAGGTTCGGCACCCCGAGAGCCATTATCAGCGATGGAGGGTCACATTTCTGTAACAGAGTGTTCAAAGGACTCCTCGACAAGTATGGGGTTCGGCATAAGGTTGCCACACCTTATCATCCACAATCGAGCGGCCAAGTTGAAGTATCTAATAGGGAGATCAAAAGCATCCTATCCAAGA
>MCJB01014391.1:99946-167630 GCA_002018475.1 Nicotiana obtusifolia | reverse complement strand
ATAACTGCACAGATTTTTTTGGAGTCTGGTCCTAGCCTCGTCACTACCTCGCCGGGGTTAGGCCAGGCACTTACCAGCACATGGGGTCAGTTGTGCTGATACTACACTCTGCACTCTTTTGTGTAGATCCCAGTACTGCAGGCTTTGGACTGTAAGGAGCTTCCGGCTTCTGATTATCAGGCGACCTAAGGTAGTCCTGCAGGCGTCCGCGGACCTTGGAGTCTCCTGCTTTCTATTTTGTCTGTTTCTTTTTTTTTTTGTCCCGGAAACAGCATTTTGTTATTTCTTTCAGACCCTTACTTGTAATAAATCTTAGTCAGTCTGTGAAACTGTGACACCAGATCTTGGGTAGTTTGTAAAAGAGATTTTATTTGAAATATTTTATGCATTTCGCTCATTAAATGGTGTTGTTTATTTATGGTTCGTTTTAGTTGAATGGATTTCTAATGAAAACGTGGTAAATAATTCGGTTGATTGGCTCGCCTATCTTTCACTAATAGGCGCCATCACGACTCCCGAAGGTGGGAAATCCGGGTCGTGACATATAACAAATGACTATGCAATCTAAGTGTCGATAGAAGACTCCCCCACTTGGCTCAAAGCCATAGAACATAACATCGAATAACCCAAAATACTCTTACTCCAAACTATCATGATCACTGTAATTCTACTAAATCCTTCACAAGCACATGTAGCACTAGTCATAAAATGCCTCAAATCATCTGTTAAGCACATAATAATCCTTGTGACAGTCGTGCAAACTTCTTCAAGCGATCCAAACTCAAGTTGCAACACATATAACGCACTAGTGGTAAGAAAACTCTCCACAAAAATATCATAAGGATCACACATCAGTAGACCACCCCGCAGGAGATAACCCACATGTTTAGCTTCAAATTGGCATCTCGATGAACCTATCATAGTCTCCACCACTATGCAATCACTTAATCCTCTCAGTCTAAACTCGTCAACAAGACATAAGAATCTACTTCATTCCATGAATGAGAAAAATGAGATATCACTTAACATAGTCATAACTTGAGACCATACAACACATCACCATAGAAATCAAGCATCCATAGTCCTTTCACATCCCAAGAAAAGTTCTTCTCGTCACATCCAAACCATCTAAGCACATTCCTCAGTCACATAATACTCCTCATATAGCCATCAAATCACTAACTGAGCCATCACTCCCACTCCTAGGGATACTATTGGACATATAAGTCCAAAAGCACATACTCACACAATTGAAACCATCGAGTCCAAACTACAGTCTGAACCTGGTCCCAAGTCCTCTAGACTGGCATATCTCCACAACTCAGAGAACACATCTCTCACCTCATCTATGACATTGCAAGCCGTCAATGTAAAGCTGATACCTAGTATATTTTTATCATTTTTGACTAGGTATCAGCTAGTCAAAAATGATAAAAATATAGTTTTTATATTTTTATCATTTATCATACTAGTTTCCTCTCTGCTTTCAACTTCATTGGATGTATAGTTTCTTCTACATGCATCCTAGTAAAAAATGATAAGAAATATAGTTTTTCGCACATTATTTAGCTCTTATGCAATTTATTGATAATTACTCTTATTTTTACAAAATATAGAAATTTTTATCATTTTACTGCAATTAGCTAAATACTACCATTTTTGTGCATTTTTCTAAATCTTAAGCAATTTATTGAAATTATCCTATTTATTCAAATATTAGGATATTCTATTAGTTTATTGTCTTTTTTTTAAAAAAAATGAATGATAATTACTACAACCCAATTATAGTAGTTACATTTTTAAACAAATACAACAAGATTTTTCAATTAAATAATCACATTCTAATTCCTTGAATAGTCTATTAATTACATAGAAGCCATTAGAATTAATTTCAAAATATGAATCAAGTCCGACCAAATTTAATGTCCTGTCAACATCCGATGTAACAAGACATTTGACATGACTAGACATTGATGTGACATGAAAAGACTTGATGTGACATTACATCTTTTAATTTTTGACCTCATATTGACCACCTATTTTTAGTTTGTATTTTTCTTTTATTTTTCGTCAAATGAAGGCCACATAATTTTTACCTACTCCCACTACATAAAGTATCTACTACTACACACCCCTACCCACCAGATATTTAAAAGGAGGACAAAACCCTAAAGTCCTCCTAACCCCCTCACTCTCTCAAAAAATATCAGCCGCCCCACACAAGGTCTCTCTTGTTTTCTCTCTCAACTGTGAGAAATGACCTTCCTCCTCTTCATTCACTGTCGCGGCCGGAGGTGATTACCAGCGGTCAGCGGTCAGCCAACGACTCCTCCCCCCCCTTCTCTTTCTTCCCACCTCTCTCTTCCCCTTTCTCTTCTCGCTCCTGCCACAGTATTTTGCCAACGGGCAGCTGGCGAACAAACCCCAATGGTCGCCGTTCTTACTCCATTTTTTATCTGCGGTCACAGATCTCGAAATGAGAGGCGAGATTGGGACTATTGGAGGTCTCCAGAAAACCTTTCGCAGCCGCCCAGTCTCGCCGTCGCAACTAGCTGTGTTGTTTTGGGTTTGTAGTTTCAGTGGCTTTGTGTTGGTTCACAAGATGAAACCAAATATGGCCGAAATTCATTTTTCAGCGATTGACGTCCGTTCTACGTTTGTGACAGTTTCTGTTTTCCGATGAGTTCGATCGGAAATAAGCTTTAGTTGTTAAATAATTTTATAGCCTATTATTTACTTTCAGATTTTGGGACTCTTTGCTCGTTACCATTTTTAATTTGCTACTGTTACTAACATTATCATCCCGGAATGTTGTTTTCAATCTTTGGGGTTTTGTTGGTTTGCTCCTGTAATTGACCTTTGAGGCCTTTGCTCCGTCTGTTGTGTTGCTGAAAAATACTGCTGTAATTTGTGGCAATGCTACCTTCTTTGGACTGTTACATACTGTGTTTTGATTATTTATGTTCGATAATTTTGCAGTGTTATTGCCTCACTGGTTGTTCTCGATGATCCTTCCTAGTGGATCTTGACTGATCTGGACAAATAACTACACCTAAGGCTGATGAGAATAATATTTTGAGGCTACAACGTCCCGAATGACCCTCGGATTGGGCCCGAAATAGCAAGGTGATGACGATAAACATCGAAAAGGAAAAAGACGAGAATGAGACGGATCAATAGCCCTTCGGAAGGTGACACAATTAGCTACCATAGTCACGACCAAGGCGGTTCCCGTTCTCATGTCTAGACGGATAATACACATAACTGTGCCTCCTATATTATTTTTAAAACTATTTTCCAAAAATTATTTCCCAAAACACTTTTTCAAACTATCTTTCAAAAAGCAAAGACATTTTAAAATCATTTTCAAGAGCAATTTTCCAACAAAAAAACATTTTTAAAACAAAAATTATTTAAAAAAAATGTCACTTTATTAACTTATCTTTTACGTCATATTATTTCACTAAAATTTTTACTTCTCTTGTCTTGTGAGGTACTATCACATGGAGTTACTTTCTGAAGATGACACTCGAAGATGAAACGACAAATCCCTGTCAATCTTTCCCGCTTCGTACTTCCCGTTCCTGGATGTACTAAAAAATTACAAGTATAGTAAAATCGTAGATAGATATCATATCTAATTAGTTATTTATTCTTGCATGATATTTGTTTATATGTGACAACACTTGGGACAAAATACTTCTAGTTAAATAATAAACATTTAGCATGTATGCCAAATATATGCGTAGCTTGCATCAATAATTAGATTATTAGATACGCTTTCGCAACTTGATTAATTGACTAGGATCGATATGAACCTAATTAATTAAACTAGTTGCTTACTACGTAAGCATGACATTCTTTATAAACCAGATGTATGTTTTTCTTACATGCATGCTATTATATTTAGTTGCACTTCTAGGACACTCCATTTGTAAATTACCTACTTTAATCATTACACTTTAAGTAAATACATATTTTTGGTACAATTCATGATGGTTAATCCTTTTTTCTATGAATGATATTCAATACGATTCACATATAACTGTGCACAATAGGTTGGTCCAGGAGCATTTTCACACTTATTATGGAAAGTTGGCATTTTAAAAGTTTAAGAATTTCTTAAGTTTGATTTGAAGTGGACTTTGGTGTTATCGATGTCCCTTTGAGGTTCCAAGCCTTGGAATAGGTTTGTATCGTGATTTGTGACTTGTGCATAAATATTAGCGTCATTCCGGGATGTTTAAGTATGATTCGGATGGGTTCGTCGAAGTTTCAATGTTTTAAAGTTGAAAGAAAGATTTTGGTCGTCGATTCATAATTTTGATGTTATTCGTGGCATTGTGAGCCTTTGGATAAGTTTGGTTAAGGTATTGGGACCTGTTGGCGAGATTGGACGGGGTCCTGAGGACCTCGGGTGAATTTCGGGGTGGTTTCAGATCATTTCTCCATATTTTGCTGTTGCTGTTGCTGTTGCTAGTTCTAGAGTTGTTCATTGTGAACGCGTAAGTGTCATCGCATTCGCGAAGAGGGATTTTTGGTTTCTGGATTTTTGTGCTTCGCGTTCGTGACTGTTGCCACACACTCGTGATGGTTTTGGGGCAGGGCTTTGCGTTCGCAATTGGATCGTATTTGCGATGAAGAAGCTGGCCCAGTGGTTGGCTTGGTCTTCGCGTTTACGATGAGTAGGCTGGTAAAGCTTCGCGTTTGCGTGCCCTTCCTCGCGTTCGCGTGCCCTTCCTCGCGTTCGCGTATAGGAGTTTGGGCGCAGAAGCTGGTTGTTCTTTGCGAATGCGGGGGAGTTGCCGTGTTTGCGATGAAGGTCATCTGGGCAGTTATAAGATTGCGAAAACGGGTTTTGGCTCATTTTATCTAAAATCCTCTTAAGGAGCTTGGGGAGATTATTAAAGGAGATTTTTCATCATCCTCCATTAGGTAAGTGATTTCTTCACATTGTAAGTTAAATATACAAATTTAGGCCTCTAAATTGAAGTTAAGTGGAAAATGTGAGATTTTTGGTAGAAGCCATAGAATTGATATTTTTAGATTTTGACCACGAAATTGGGTCTGAAATTAGGAATAAACTATATATTTGAGTTTGTGGTGTTACGGGTAATGTTTATTTTCGAAAAGTTTCGGAATTGGGCACATGGGCCCGAGGATTGACTTTATTGACTTTTCCAGCAGAGTTGAGAATTGTTATAACTTGATTAATATGAGTATTGAAGTATATTTTTATTGGTTTGCACATTGTTTGACCGGTTTCGGATCAATGGGCGTCGATCCTAAGAGGTAGTTCCCCCGCACAAAGTTAGGCAAGATACTTACCTCGAGGAAGCTAAACCGATACTCTAAAATGACCTTCTCGCATAAAACAACCTCCGGACGACTCAAATCTAGCCAAAAATTTTTTATATCATAAATAAAAACCATAGGAAACATTCCAAATAATAAAGCTTTGATCTTTAATTAAAACTAAAAAGTCAACTCCGGGCCCACACCTCCAAACTCGGCAAAATCACAACATGTAACGAACTCCCATATTAGTAGAGCATCTAAATCACAAATCGTAACTAAATCTAAATCACAAATCGTAACAAATCGTAATAAAACAAAATGATAGATGCAGGCTACCACTATAGAATCTCCCAACAACGGTAAACACATAAGTTGAGTACAAAATCACGAAACTCAACCCTATGTGAAGCAAGATAGGAGGACTCACCCCGATACGGAGAACCGAATCAAAATAAGAATGATGCTCCTCTATAACAATAGAATCCATACCTGTAATGATACCATCTGATGCAGCAGCCTCAGCCATACCACGGAAAGCATATCAACGGGCCGTGCCTCCCTTTCTAGTGCGCCCTCTACCCGCCTGTCCTCCACCCCTAACTAGCTATGCAGGTGGAGTAGCAACTGGAATGGGGCCCGTAGCCTGAGTGCTGTGATGAAAACTAGCCCTACCGAGTCTGGGACATTCTCTCATGATGTGCGTAGTATAACCACACTCATAACAACCCCTCTTGGGGCGGGATTGCTCGTACTGAGTCTGTGACGGATAATTGGAATAACCACTGTAGGGACCCCATGCCGGTGGTGTAGAAAAAAATAACTACCCCACATGAGTACCCTAACTAACTGGAGCACCACGAGTAGTCTAAAGTGCGGACTGGACTGGCCGGTTGCCCGAGCCTCCGTCATGATGGGTCATAGCTGAAGAGTAGAATCCATTGAACCTTCCAGAACCTCGAGGCCTCTTGGTCTCCTTTGCCTCCCTCTCCTTACCTCGAATACACTCTAACATCCTGGTAATCTCCACCACCTGCTGAAATGGAGTATCAGTCTGCAACTCCCGACCCATGCATAATCTAAGATCATACTGAGCCCCTCAATGAATCTGCGGACTCGTCCCCTGACTGTAGGAACCAATGTAGGTGCATGACGGGATAACTCACTAAACTTGATGGCATACTCTGACACTATCATGGTGCCCTAACACAGCTGCTCAAACCCTACACGCCACGCATCGCGGAGGGTCTGGGGAATAAACTCCCTCAAAAACATCTCTTAAAACTGAGCCTAAGTGGGCGGTGCTATATCGGCTGGTCTACCCTCCTCATAAACCTGCCACCACTGATTCACTGCTCCCCACACTTGATATGTAGTAAAAGCAACTCCACTCACCTTCACAATACCCATGGTGCGGAGAACACGGTGACATGTCTCTAGAAATCCATGTGCATCCTCGGTAGTTGTGCCACTGAAAGTAGGTGCACTATACCTCTTGAACCTCTCAAGACTCTTCTGCTCCTCCTCTGATGCCCTTGAATCGGAATAACTAACTGTACCGGCACAACACCCGGAACCTGACCAATGTGAGCCTGCTACTCTGGTATACGGGTGGTGGGAGTCTGAGCTCCTCCCCCAATAGGTGACGTAGTTGGTGAAACGGAGATTAATACCACATGAGCCAATGTACCAAACACGCTCAGGAATTGCGCTAAAGTCTCTTGAAGTCCGGGGTTAACAATAGGCGCCTCCAGTGCCTGTCCCCTAACCGACGCTACTGGCGGCTCCTCAACTGCTGCTCAAGTTGCGGCGCGTGCCCCTCCTCGGCCTCTACCTCGTTCCCGGCCTCTCGTGGATGTAGTAAGGGGCGTGGATGTCTGCTCAACTGATCCGGTAGTACGTGTCCTCACCATCTATGGGAGAATAGAGATACAAAGTTCAAACTTCGGAATCAACAAATCCGCACGACAATAATGAAAGAAGTGGAGACTTTTCCTAATAATTCTGTAGCTTCTCGAAGATAAGTACAGACATCTCCGTACCGATCCGCAAGACTCTACTAAAATCGCTTATGACTCGTAGAACCTATGAACCTAGAGCTATAATACCAACTTGTCACGACTCCAATTTCCCTCCGTAGGATGTCGTGATGGAACGTAATCTTTATGACTAGGTAAGCTAACACTTACTGAATTAATGGAAAAATTTAACCAGCAACTATTAAATATGATATAGAAATTTCTTTACAAAGCCAACAATCCCAAAACCTATAATATAAGTCATAAGCTATACTGAATTCGCTAGAAAATCTCTAAGTACAAATGTTCCGTAATAGAAATAAACTGTATAGAAATAACATCCGAAGGTGACTTCGAGGCTTGCGAACGCGGTGGCAGGTATACCTTGAAGTCTCTACAGCAATATCTGATCCGCTATCTAACGATAAACAGACTCCGAAGTACCTGGATATGCACAAAAATGTTCAAAAGTATATTATGAGTACACCACGATCAGTACCCAGTAAGTATCAAGACTAACCTCGGTGGAGTAGTGACGAAGTACATGTCAAGACACTCAGTAGAAAAGATAACCTGTGCAGTATAGACGTATGAAGCTAGTAATGGAAGGCAGAAATAAGTAAATGGCAACATAATCAACATGTGATATAAGCAGTAAAGCAACAAGAATACCGTCAAGTATCATTGAACCCAAATAAGGAACACAAAGAACACTCAATTAATCAAGCCGTTCTAATACACGATGCATAATGAAATCACTCTGTGATACCTTATCTCATAGTCACAGGTCACGGGTCTCAACCCATCATCATGTACTCATATCGCTTCGCCTTGACATTATTATTAGCCACCATTATCTCTCCTATAGCCAGCTGTATCACTCCGTATAATAGCCACCCTTATCGCTCCACCTAGACAATAACACAATAGCCACCCGTATCACTCCGTACATTCAACAATAGTGAGATGCCACCCTTATGCCCCACATAACAACAATGGTTAAATGCCACCCTTATATTCCACATAACAACAATGGTGAAATGCCAAACTTATACTCTGCATAACAATAACCAAACCACACAACAATTCACATGTGCATTCATCACAACAACACGACATATCAACTCGTATCACAAGTGCCCATAGGCCACAACATATCCAAAGATCCAATAATATCAATATTTCAACAATAAATAGCCTACGGCTCAACACAATGTGTATAAAATCTCAATAACAACAAAATGAACGGGAAAGTAACTCAACTAGGAACAACACCCTTTTTAAACACAACTTCAATTAAAATAGATTAATGACTTTTGATAACCTCAATCCCAATAAATTGTTTAAGAATAAACTCAATAGTGAAAGTAGTTCCATGAAATGGCAAACTTCAGATTCTAGTGTATGAATAGGCTAACAATGAAAGAGATGGCACGAATTACCACTAAGTCTAAATGCATAAGAATAACCCGGCAACAAAAGGATATCAAGTAACAACAACTTAAACAAAGAGTAACTCCACAATAAGAGAAATCACATAATGATAAAAGTGATAACAACTTCAAATAAAGCATATTAGAGCAAATTTGACAAGTAAAGAATGTGACATGTAACGACAACTTCAAATAAAGCATGTGATAGTAGACATGATGAATAAAAGATATAACATGTGCTAACAATTCCACATAAGTACATGAAAGAAGCCGAAGAGTCTAAGCCGATCAATTTTCCACATATAAGCCCGAGTACGTACTCGTTACCTCGCGTACACGGCTTTCACATGAAACATATAGCACAAACGACTCAATCCTAAGGGGTAGTTCCTCCACACAAAGTTAGGCAAGATACTTACCTCAAGGAAGCTAAACCGATACTCTAAAATGACATTCTCATGTAAAACAACCTCCGTACGGCTCAAATCTAGCAAAAATAACTTAACATCGTAAATGAAAATCATAGGAAATAATTTCGGATAATAAAGCTTTGATCTTTAATTAAAACTAATAAATCAACTCGGGACCCACACATCGTAACCTGAAAAAATTTACAAAATCTGAACACCCATTCCGATATGAGTACAACCCTATCAAAATTATCCATTTCCAACATCAAATCGTCTTTCAAGTAATCATTTTACATTTTTGAAAGTTTTCGCAAAAATTCCCATTTTTCTCCCATTCAAATAACTAATTTAATGATAAAAACAATTATGGAATCATGAAATATAATCAATTTCCAAGGTCTACAACTCAAGATATGATAAAAATGGCCAACCCCTCGACTTATAACCTTTCTGCGCAACACTTCTGGTTTTGCGGACTCACAGTCTCATATGCAAAGCCACATATGTGGAATATTCATCGCAGATGTGTAAACAACAAAATCCACAACTGACCTCACCTGCATCCAAGACAACACATCTGTGGTGATGCTTCTGCGAACCATGATGCGCACCTACGCAGTCGCTTTTGCGACAAAAACTCCGCATCTGTGGAACCTTCCAATCCAACTCAAAATCGCACCTGCGCATAAACACTTGCACCTGCGGAGCCGCATCTGCAGGAGTACCATCGCAGATGCGAAAAACCTCAACTTTGGCATGCAAGTTTCAAATGACCCAACGGAGCTATACCAACTCTCTGAATCGAAATTCGAATTCGATATCAACAAAGTCAACTCCCGGTCAAACCTCTCAACCTTCCAAACCTTTCCAATTTTTGCCGAAATGCATCAAATTAACCTACAAACCTCCAAATCCAAATTCGGGCACACGCCTAAGTTCAAAATCACCATACGAAGCTACTGGAATCGTCAAAAACTATTCCGGAGTCGTCTACACAAAAGTCAAACTCCGATCAACACTTACCGCTTAAGCTTCTAAGACAGGAATCATCTTTCCAAAATAATCTCGAATCATCCGAAAATCAAACTCGACCACTCACACAAGTCATAATACATAACATGAAGCTACTCAAGACTTTAAGCCACCGAATGAGACGCTAATTCTCAAAACGGTAGGTCGAGTCATTGTAAGGCCCCGTAAAATTTATCTTAGGACCCGGGGTTTCATGGTGCCGAAGTAGGTTTATGTGTTGATGATTGTAACCATTTGGAATTTTTAGGTTGAACAGTGCGTTGGGGAGTTGAAGAATTTTTTTGAAGTGTAGGGCATTTCTGCAGCCTATTCTGCGGTCGCAGAACTAGTATGCAGACTGCTTATTGGCTGTAGAGTGAAGCAGATAACTGGGCAAAATTTTGGGACCCTTATGCGGTCCATTATGTGGCCGCAGAAGAACTACGCGGGCCGCATAACCCATCGTGAACCCAACATGAAATTTTCTGGAGGGGAGTTCTGCATCGCATTATGCGACCGCAGAATTGGTCTGCGGACCGCACATTGGTCACAGAGTGGGTCAGAAATGCCTAGTTCCAGAGGGCCATTATGCGGCCCCCTTTGCAGACCGCAGAAGCATTATGCGGTTGCTTTTGCGACCGTAGATCTGTGACGGGGCTCCTATTTTTTAATTTTTGAACCCGATCCCATTCTTATAAAATACCCTTGGGGATCACATATATTTTAGAGAGAGAGGAAAGTAGTCTAGAGTGAGAACAAGAATTCTAAGTCATTTGTTCATCAATCTTGCTCAAAACATGAAGATTTATCTAGGGTAACTCACAAGGTCTTCAACCAAAAGGTAAGATTCTACACCCTAACCCTTAATTTCAAAACTTATCTAAAAATGGGTAATTAGTAACGCAATTCTTGGGTGTGGGAGCTGTTCATCTTGTATGCATGTGTTATCAAAGGGTGTGGGAGGATTGTTGAGCTAAAAATGGTAGATAATGGGTTGTGGGATGATGGAATCCACCATAGGAGGACGTTGAAACCTTAATGCACACCTAGTGTTTGGTAAAATGCTCAAATGAGCTGGAACCATGATCATCTTTCTAATTTTTGGTTCAATATGTCATATTTTTAAAATAGATTGAAGTTGCTAAGATTCCCGGAACATTTAGAGTTTAAGGAAGCTCAAGTGAGGTATGTTGGCTAAACTCTTCACTTAGAATTGAACCCCACAACACCCTTGTAAGTTCCGTGATACTTATTATAAATGAAATTTTTTCCGAATAAGCCTTGTGTCAAAATAGTTATGCATTCAATATGTATTACAAAGATTCTTGTTATGTTGTGTTACTGTTTGAGAATGTGGTTTAGGCATGGGCTGTGTGTTATTGTGTTATGATTTAAAAATATGTTTTTAACGAAAGTTATCATGTCAAATTGGGTAAAAGAAATAACATGTGCCTAAGACCCTAAATTACTCCAGTATGTGTTAAAGTCTTAATTTGGAAGGCCTTGTTATTGATTATCCATTACGATATTGGAAAGTGAAATAGTGAGCATGAATTATGGAGTACGGCCAATGTGCCAAGAATGATATTCTGTTATGGCCAATGGTGCTAATAAAATGAATGGCATGTCAAAGAATATGAAATAAGTGGTAATCCTTTTAATAATGAATGCCTTGGGAGTATCATTTAGCCACCGAAGATGGGTAGGTCGGAATAACCTAACCCCGAAACTACATGTGCCGGTGTAGTAGTGATTGAGGGGTAAATCCCCATGTTAATGTGATTAGACTGTTTCCATTATATGGGATGAGATTGGTGTTGAGATGTTTCCCCTTAAATGGATGAGATTATTGCTAGCGGGATATGATGTGATGTCGACCCACACAGCATTGGGGTGAGATGGCTTAGCCGATCGGGCTGAGATCAGACCCCATACCGCGCACATGGTGGTACTGTGAGTGTATATCTCAGGGCGAGACGGCTTAGCCGGTCGGGATGAGATCGGACTCCATTCTAAAACACGATGGTGTATCAGTGCTAAAGATCTCCCAACTTAAATTACTAAAACTTACTTAAAATTTGTCTTTCCCCTAACTTGACACCTTGTTACTGTTTGAGTCTCTTATTGATTTCATGTTTTATTCTCCATTTACTGTTACTCGTTCTATTTAGAGGGTGTTTAGTCTTACATACTAGAACTATTCCATATGTACTAACGTCCCTTTTGCTGGGGCGCCTGCATTTTAATGGATGCAGGTGATTTAATAGCAGGTGGTATTGATCAGTGATAGCAACACGCCCTCTCTTCTTGGTGAGCCCCACTTCACTTTGGGGTCCTGTATCTTTTATCCTTTGTACATAGCGTTTTGAGGTATATCCGGGGCCTTGTTGCCGGCACTGTCATAGCACTCTTTTGTTCCTATTAGAGGCTTTGTAGACATAGTGTGGGTTGTATTTGTTTTTGGGAAGGTTAAACTAAAAATGTTGTAATCGTATCATCTGTTCCACTTTAACAATGGTTATTCAATGTACTATTTTGGAGACTTGTAAATCTTGTAACTACTGGAAATGAACTAGTGTTTATACACGACCTCTTACTGTCTAATTAATGAAATGTATCCTCTTTATTCATGGGTGAGTTGCGTAGAAGGTATTGAAAAGGCTTGCTTGACCGTGGTATCTTGGTTGAGCACCGATCGTGCTCCCCGAGGTCGGGGCGTGACAGTCATTACACACGTAGAGTAATGGACTCGCTATTTTAGATATTTGGCGAGCTACTCAATTAGCTGTAGAAATTGTACTTTTCTTACAGATATCTCCCATGTCGTGTGCATTCATTGGAAAGTTTCTCTTGAATTCCATAACTCACATGTACATTTGTGAGTGGGGTCATAGACCTGTAAAAGCTTCATACTCTTATGGGATCGAGCCGTTCACCTCGGTAGGATATTGTAACACACTCTTATGGGATCGGGCTGTTCGCCTCGGCAAGATATTGTAATACACTCTTATGGGATCGGGCCGTTTGCCTCGACAGGATATTATAATATACTCTTGTGGGGTAGGGCCGCTCACCTCGACAGTTCTATGAAACACTCTTATGGGATTGGGCTGCTCGCCTCGGCGAATCGTGCGAAATATTTGATAAGAAGTACTCGTACTCATGAGATTCATTAGTTGATATGTGACCGTTGATTTGGTATTGACCATTGTGGATTCCATTTCAGGAAGTATCCGATACTTGAGGACCTTGTGTTCGTTGTTCAGTGATAGACCATATTATTTGCTTATACTTGTACTCATTGCTTACTTACCGTGGTTCATACTTGTCTATTTTATTATGCTTGATTTATTGTACCACTAGTAAGTGTCAATGTCGACCCCCTCGTCACTACCTCTTCGGGGTTAGGCTAGATACTTACTGGGTAAGCATTGATCTAGGAGGTTCATTTGGTGGTCATTTGGGTGCGTAAGCGCAACTGCTGAGGGACTTTATGGTGAGCTGCATTCCAAGCAACGAGTTACAGCTCAATAGAGTCTCCATCATAATTATTTACTTTATCCTGTCTATCTTGTATTCCAGACAGATGTTGCATTGTTATTGTACTTCCTAGTAGATGCTCATGCACTTGTGACACCAGGTTTTGAGGGTGTTCTAGGATTTGTTTATGGTTTGTTTTACATTGACACACTTTTACTATATATTTTAATTAAATTGAACGCATCTACGAATTTTAATGCATTGATCTCTCTATCTAATAAGATTCATGATTTTAAAAATAATAAAATAAAGAATTAAGTTGGTAGTTCACCGTTAACTTGCCTAATAGCGACCTTTGGCGCCATCACGACCTATATGGAGATTTGGGTCGTGAAAAAGGTTGTTCCCGTTCTCATGTCTAGATGGATGTTACACATATCTGAGCCTCCTATATTATTTTTAAAACTATTTTCCAAAAATAATTTCCCAAAATGCTTTTTCAAACAATCTTTCAAAAAAAACAAAAACATTTTCAAATCATTTTCAAGAGCAATTTTCCAAAAAAAAAAAACAATTTTAAAACAAAAAACATTTAAAAAATATGTCGGACTTTATTAGCTTATCTTTTACGTCATATTATTTCACTAACAGTTTCCCTTCTCTTGTCTTGGGATGTACTATCACATGGAGTTACTTTCGAAAGATGATAATCGAAGATGGAAAGACAAATCCTTGTCAATCTTCCCAGCTTCGTATTTCCCGTTCCCGGATGTACTCAAAAATACAATTAATAAAATCGTAGATAGATATCATATCTAATTATTTATTTATGCTTGCGTAATATTTGCTTATATGTGAAAATACTTAGGACTAAACACATCTAGTTAAATAATAAACATTCAACATGTATGCCAAATATATGCATCTATAAATAAATTATTAGATACGCTTTTGCAACTTGATTAATTGACTAGGATCGATATGAACCTAATTAGTTAAACTAGTTGCTCACTACGTAAGCATGACATTCTTTCTAAATAAGATAATTGTATATTTTTCTTACATGCATGCTATTATATTTAGTTACACTTCTAGGACACTCCATTTATAAATTACCTACTTTAATCATTTTACTTTAAGTGAATACCCGGTTGGTACAATTCATGATAGTTAATCCTTTTTTTATGAATGATATTTAATATGATTAGTTCATATATAATTGTGCACAATAGGTTGTCCTCTTGTGGGATTTTCTCAAAGTTCAGAATATTTTACACATTGTACATCCATTAAATTCATGTGAATACAATCATTGTGTTTGTCCATATTTCTTGACTGATTCTTTGTTAGCCATGCATTTGTTAAGAGCTTTATTCACCATTCTTTTCAAGACCATTCCCACATAAATATTCTTTCACATATTCTATCCCAAAGCTGTTAAACCTGAGCCAACTTTCATGGATTTACTCTTTAATTCAAACTACTGTCCGAATATTTTTGTTTCTCAAAATATAACCTTTAGTGTTTCAATAATTAAAAAGCATACATTCTTCTAAGCTTTCCGCCTCCCTCGCATATTTTGTCTACTTTCTTGTGCATATATAATTACATATTTTATGTCGAGTTTTATGTCTTACTATGAAAATGTATCATCCTTTACTCATCAAAATAATTCTTTCGCTTTGCTCATTATACATTTAGATAATTCCTTCAACACTCTTTGGTTAAATTATTTGTTAAATATATATTCATGTGCAAATAAATATTCTTTTTCCCTTTTTCACAATCCTTTAGTATAATTTTTTCTTGTTGTAGTCATTTATCTAAACTGTAACGACCCGATTGGTCGTTTTAAGCTCTAGCAGGTTGTTCGGCGGTTTGAGACCTTGAGTAGCTTCACTTCAAGTTTAATGACTTGTACATGTGGTTGGAATTGAATTTCGTGAGGTTCGGGGTTGATTCGGATGGAAAATTCTCAATTCGAAAGCTTTAAGTTGGAAGAGTTGACCAATATTTGAGTTTTGATTAAACGAACTTGGAATCGGGATTTTAAGGTTCCAATTGATTTGCATGATGATTTTGGACTTGGGCGTATGTTCGGGTTGAGTATCGGGTGGTCTGGGAGCATTTCAGCGCTTATTGTGGAAAGTTGACAATTTGAAGGTTTTAGAATTTCCTAAATTTGGTTTATAGTGAACTTGGGTGTTATCGATGTCCGTTTGGGATTCTGAGCTTCGGAATAGGTTCGTATCGTGATTTATGACTTGTACATAAAGTTTGGTATCATTCCGGAATATTTAAGTGTAATTCTGATGCGTTCGTCGAAATTTGAATGTTTTAAAGTTAAAAGGAGGATTTTATTGTCGATTCATGGTTTTGGTGTTTTTTGGTGTGATTTGAGACCTCGAGCATATTCGTGTTATGTTTTGGGACTGGTTTGTGTAATTGGACGGGGTCCCGAGGACCTCGCGGTTGTTTTAGATGTGTTTGTTTTGTGTCGCGCTGTTCTTTGATGTTTTGGCATCGTTTTCTTGGGTATAAAGGATACAATATTGATAAAACAACATTTGATTGTGATTTTATTGAACCATTAAATCCGTGTCGTAATTACGGAGTCATAGCAACAAGAATCATCGAATTCCAATGTCGTATGAGAGAGTTATGCCCATTTCCGTGTCGGGAAAGATTATTGGTGTTGCCGTTGCTCAGGTATCGTGATGGTAGGCTATAATCTCGTGTTTTAGTCGCTTATTGCACTCTAATTTACTGCACTTTTATTGTGTTTGAACTTTAATCGCTAGTGTTTTGTACTTATTGTGTATTTTATGCATTGTAGGAGTGATTCCGAGCTATATAGATGTTATGGAATGAATTTGAGTGATTTGGAGCTTTGAAGTCTGAGTAAAAGCCCAAGGGATTAAGCCGGGATCGTGTTCGGGGGTCGAGGACCAAGTCTGGACGTCAAAACGCAAGAAATATTCGTGCTCTGAGAAAACTTCACTAGTGAGGTGCGTTTCACGCCACAACTGCCCATTTTTCTGCTGCCTGAAAGAATTCAACTCTCTGGATTTCATCACAAACGCCCCGCATGGCGTGTCACCCCATGCGGCGCGCCTGTGCAAATTTTCTAGGGTAATTGTCCTATTTCGCGTAGGAAAAGGTGACTTCGTTTGGGCCCGACCCTACTTGGTATAAATACATAGAAAAATGTTATTTTTGGCAATTTTGACACATTGGAGACCTAGGGAGGCTAAGGAGGACATGGAGAAGCAAAAGCACAAGGAGTTCATCATTCAATCCTCACTCAAGACACGAGTTTGAATTGTTTTATAATTTCCTTTACATTAAACATATTTGTGATGAATTTCTCCATACCTATGGAGTAGTTCTCTTTAGGGTTTGATGGATTTGGTGTATTGATATTTGTTTGTGGATTATAGCTCTAGTTTTATGTATTGAATCGTTTTGGATGATTTTAATTGTTGCATCTATATTCACTTGTTCATGTAATCGAGAGAGGCATAACTTGTGATTTCTTTGCATTATCTTGTTGGTTGAGTTCATTAATTCTTCTTAGTAATCAAAAGAGGCTAGTTGAATCATTGATTAAACCTAGTTAGGAGGATAATCTAGAGAGGTTCTCCTAACGACCAGTCCATTACGCATTCTTGCATATCTTCACGGAGCTTAAATTGGTTCATATTGAGAGGTTGAGAATTAATCGAGAGAGGAGTTTCTACTAAACAATTGTAGTGATAATTAAGTGAATTCGAGAGACTCACTTGACCATTAGAAGTGAATTATCTAGAGTTTCCCAAACAATTATCTTGCACATATCCTATCAAAACCCTATTTTCTCTCATTATTATCTTCTTTATCTTAGCCCTTGCTTCGATTGTCATTAGTCAATTAGTTCTAGATTCTTAGTTAATTTTAGTATTAATCACATAAATATCAATCAGTGATTCTCCTGAATCGCAATTGAACTAGAAACTATGAAAATACTGTTTAACTCCAATCCATGTGGACACGATATTATATTATACTATATTCGACTAGAAAGCTTATTTAAGTGTGTGTTTTGCGCTCATCAAATTTTGGCGCCGTTACCGGGGATTGGCAATCAATAGTGTTTGAAATAGTTTGTAGTGCTAATTCAGGAATTTTTCTTTCTCTTTTATTTTATTTTTCCTTTTTACGTTTGGTGTTCTTTGACTGTGTGCATGTTACAGGTTCAGAGTGGGGCATGACGAGAACTTATTGAAGGAAGTGCTACCATACGAACTCGAGATAGAAAAACAACTACGACAGCTGAAGAAGGGAAGAAATCTCATTGAGAGATTAAAAAAGGTTGGGAAATCCTCAACAAAGAGCTTATGGCTGGAAATGGTGAGGATAATGTAGATTTGGCTACGAGAGAAGCCGCTCAACGACGAGAACAAGCTGTACGGGATGCTGAGGAAGCAACTTTTAGAGATGCACAGATTATCTACGAAGAAGAGAGGGTTCGTAGATTTTCTCAAAATCAACCTTTGGGTGTAGATCAGTTCGGAAATATAGCTCCCATGCCTGGGAGAACACTTGACGATTATGCTAGACCGGTTACAATAAAGGATTATCGAGTGTGAGACCACCTCCAATTGTAGGAAATAATTTCGAGTTAAAGTAAGGGTTGCTTCAAACCCTTCAGAACTGTTGTGTCTTCAGAAGAAAGCCAAACAAAGAACCAAACACACATCTAATGGACTTTTAGGAGATTATGAACACCTTTCAGTACAATGGTGTATCACAAGATGCAATTTACTTAAGGGCATTCCCGTTCACACTCAAAGATGACACAAAGCAGTGGCTTCGAAGCTTACCTAATGAATCGATTCGAACATGGGATGAGATGACCAGAAAATTTCTTAATAAATATTTCTCATCAGCTAAGACGGGAAAATTTAGAAGAGAAATCCATAACTTCTGCCAAAAAGAGACTGAGACTGTATTTGAAGCTTGGGAGAGATTTAAGGAAATATTCAGGAAGTGTCAACATAGCAGAATTGAACTCTGGATGCAACTCCGAGACTTTTGGGATGGATTGACACCGGCCTCACGTAGAGTTTTGAGAAATGCAGCTGGAGGTCCATTGATGAAGAAGACTACATAGGAGATAGTCACAATTCTTGACGAGTTATCTGAAGATGGAAATCAGTGGCCTTCTGAGAGTGCTGAAAGAAGAAGACCAACTGGGGTTCACCAAGTTGATTCTATGACATCTGTGCAGGTACAAATTGATGCTATGGCCAAAGAGATAAGGAAGCTGACCTTAGCGTTGATACAGAGGAGCCTCGCCCAGCTTGTGATATATGTGGAAGAGCACACCCTACTGATGAGTGCCAAGCCTCAATTGAGGAAGTGAATGCTGTGGGAAATTATAATGAAATGGGTCAGAGAAACACCAGTTTTTCATGGAGTTCACCTGGAGGTACTGCGAATGCTTGACAACAAAATAACTCTAGACCGCAGGGACAAGGAGCTCCAGCATACCAAAATCAGCAGAAGCAGCAATTCAGCCTCCTTAGCCTATTCAGCCCGGTCTAGAGGATCTAATGAAGGCTTTCATTATCAAGACTGATGAGAGGCTTGAAACTCATAGCGTAGCTATACGGGAACATGGAGCGGCCATCAAAGAAATAGGTATTGGTTTTCGAAACTGGGAAAGATAGGTTGGGAAGTTGGCTATTCTATTATTTGAGAGAAATCCAGGAACTCTCCCCACTGATACTGAGAGAAATCCCAAAGAAACAATGAATGTTGTAACTCTGAGAAGTGGGCAAGTGTTGAAAGATCCCACCCCGGTCCAAAAATATGTGATACTTGAAAACAAAAGTGGGGAGCAACTGAAAAATGATATTGATAAGAAAAAGAAAGGCAAGAAGGGAGCTGACAAAAAGAAGAAGGAGAAAATTTCGAGAAGGGATGAATCTGAAGAAAACAAGTATATGCCTGCTTTACTTTTTCCTCAAAAGCTATGTAGAGAAAAGCTGGACTAGCAATTTGAGAGGTTTCTGGATATGCTGAAACACGTTAATTTAAATTTGCCATTCACAGAAGTGCTCTCCCAAATGCCAGTTTATGCTAAATTCTTGAAGGAGATCCTGACAAAGAAGAGGAAGATAGAGGAGACCTCGGTGGCGAAGCTCACAAAGCATTGCAGCGCGATATTGCAAAACAAACTCCCACAAAAGTGTGGAGATCCAGGGAGTTTTACTATACCTTGCTCTTTAGGCTCTATTAATTTTGATAAATCTTTATATGATTCTGGTGCCTAAATTAACTTAATGCCTCTATCTATTTACAGGAAACTGGAGAAGGAGATTGGTGAAATAAGGTCAGTGCCAATATCTTTGCAGCTAGGGGACCAAATGACTCTAATACCCGAGGGGATAGTTGAAGATGTTTTAGTTCGGGTAGATAAGTTTGTATCTCCTATAGACTTTATATTGGTGAATATGGAGGAGAAGAAGGAGGTCCCGCTCATCTTAGGAAGACCATTCTCAGTGACGGGTAGAGCTATACTAGATATACATGAGAGAAAACCCATGCTTAGAGTGGGTGAGGAGACTGTAACTTTCGAGATGAATATAGAAATGAGGGTGAAAAAGGATAAGCCAGCAACAAGTGTTGATTGGGAAGTGAAGGGATCAAAAGAGAAGGCTGTGGCGAGTGAGAAAGATAAATGTGGGGTTCACCATAAAAAGGCTGAGAATAAGCTGTCTGCATGGATGTGCGCATTAGTTAGGAGGCGAGGAATGGATCCCGACTTCGACTCAGACCCCGACTAGATATCCAGGGAAGTTTCCTTACCTTATGCTTTTTAATTATGTGTCATGGGGATGTGTTAGTTTAGTTTTTGTTTTAGTAGTTAGAGATAGAAAACAATTTGGGAAAAAAATCATAAAAATTAAAATTTATGATTTTTCTTTTCGATTTTTCCCCACGATGGATATCATTCAACGGGTTTCATGAGGGATTAAATTCGAAAGAAAAGATAAAAAGATTTTCTTTTATTAGGTAGTGTAATAATTCCTCCTTGGTTTTTCTTTGTGTCGCGGTTCTTTTTCAAGGGTTTTGTTTGAACCGGATGTAGTTAGTTTTTATTTTTGTTAGTAGTAGGAAACCTTGTGCTATGAATTGAATGGAAGGAAATATCTCTTGACTTTATTATGCCTTGAGAATAGTGAGTGCTTTAGTTGTGACACATAGGCTCAGTTTTTTATTCTTGTATAAGTACCTTAAACTGTATGATTTAACTTTGCTTAACTACTTTGACTAGAGTGTCTTGATGAATCTGATCCTGAGTGAGTTATGTGCCATGTGTGTGTGAGGTTTTATGTATTTTGTCATTGCATTCGGTGTCTAGAACTTGCCATGTGTGTTTGCAAAGAGAAATAGTAGTTTTATTCAGTCTTGGAAGTGATTTAGGCCTTTCTTTGTCGAGCAAGTTATATGTTATTACCCACCTAATTGTTATGTATCTTGGTTAACCCCTTTGAGCTTGTAATCCTGTTTCTTTGGCAATCACATTGCAAGCCTTACCCATTTGTTGAATTGACCATCTATTTGAACCTTTTGCCTCTCGTGAGCACTTGAAATTGTTATGAACTTTGTAAAAGTTGAAGTGTGGGGTGGTTGGTTTGGCTTTTGAATGGAACTAATGAAATAAGGAGAAAGGTGCACTGTTATGAAAGAGTAAGAGCCACTTGAATTGAATAAGAAAAAAAAAGTGTATAACTGTGAAAAATGTTCCTTGATAGTGGTAACTCTTGATGTAATTGTGCTTAAAGAAGTAGGGAGTTAATGTATATTGATGTGAAGGTGGAGT
Source organism: Nicotiana obtusifolia (assembly GCA_002018475.1). NCBI lineage: Eukaryota > Viridiplantae > Streptophyta > Magnoliopsida > Solanales > Solanaceae > Nicotiana > Nicotiana obtusifolia. The sequence continues at coordinate 146,113 of MCJB01014391.1, read as the reverse complement.
TATGGTTTGATATAAGTGTGGGGTTTTGAACAGTAAAATATATGTATTAAAGTGCTTAGGGAGGTGTAGTCACTCTTATATCTAAGTGTATCTTACCCATACCGCAACCTATATTCCAACCAAGTAAAGTTCTACTTGATCCTTGACTAAATGAGCTCAATTAGTAGAGTTATACACTATGCGCTAGACAATGGTACGTCTTTTGTGGCATTTGAATGTTTTTCTGAGAGTGAGTGAATTCTTCCTATCGTGGGTTCCTAATTATTCTTAAATTCTAATATGTGTGGAATTAATCTCTATTGTTGTGTGAGGGAAATTGATTCATGAAAGAAAGGTAATGTCATTGACCTCTGTGTTAGAGTAAGTGAGCGGGTTATAAATAATGCGTGGTGCTTTTGAGTCAAATCTTGAGGCGAGGATGTAACGTTAGAGTGTTTAATGTATTTTAAATATTCTTGGTATGATGAGTTATGAGATTTGTTTAAAAGTATCGTGTCTATATGAAGTGTAGTTTGATTGTTCGAGGACGAACAATGGTTTATGTGTGGGGTGTTGATGGTAGGCTATAATCTCGTGGTTTAGTCTCTTATTGCACTCTAATTTACTGCACTTTTATTTTGTTTGAACTTTAATCACTAGTGTTTTGTACTTAGTATGTGTTTTATGCCTTGTAGGAGTGATTCCAAGCTATGTAGATGTTATGGAATGAATTTAAGTGATTTAGAAATTTAAAGTATGAGTAAAAGCCCAAGGGATTAAGTCGGGATCGCGTTCGGGGGTCGAGGACCAAGTCTGGATGTCAAAACGAATGAAATATCCGTACTTTGAGAAAAAATCATTAGTGCGGCGCGTGAGGCACCGCCGACTTCCCATTCCTCTGCTGCATGACAGAATTCAACTCTCTGGATTTCTCCACTAACGCCCTGCATGGCGCATCGCCCCATGCGGTGCGCCTGTGCAAATTTTACAGAGTATTTGTCCTATTTCGTGTAGGAAAAGGTGATTTTGTTTGGGCCCCACCCTACTTGGTATAAATACATGGAAAAACATTATTTTTGGCACTTTTGACACATTGGAGACCTACGGTGGCTAAGGAGGACTTGGAGAAGCAAAAGCACAAGGATTTCATCATTCAATCCTCACTCAATACACGAGTCTGGATTGTTTTATGATTCCCTTTACTTTAAACATATTTGTGATTAATTGATCCTTACCTATGGAGTAGTTCTCTTTAGGGTTTGATAAATTTGGTGTGTTTATATTTGTTTGTGGATTATAGCTCTAGTTTTATGTATTGAATCGTTTTGGATGATTTAGTTATTGCATCTATATTCACATGTTCATGTAATCGAGAGAGGCATAACTTGTGATTTTTTTGCATTATCTTGTTGGTTGAGTTCATTATTTCTTCTTAGTAATCAAAAGAGGCTAGTTGAATCATTGATTAAACCTAGCTAGGAGGATAATCTAGAGAGGTTCTCCTAACGACCAATCCATTACGCATTCTTGCATATCGTCACAGAGCTTAAATTTTTTCATATTGAGAGGTTGAGACTTAATCAAGAGAGGAGTTTCTACTAAATAATTGTAGTGATAATTAAGTGAATTCGAGAGACTCACTTGACCATTAGAAGTGAATTATATAGAGTTAAATCCCAAAAAATTGTCTTGCACTAATTCTATCAAAACCTTATTTTCTTTCATTGATATCTTCCTTATCTTAGCCATTGCTTCGATTTTCATTAGTCAATTAGTTCAGATTCTTAGTTAATTTTACTATTAATCACATAAATATCACCCGTTGATTCTCCTGAATAGCAATTAAACTAGAAACTACGAAAATACTGTTTAACTCCAATCCATGTGGATACAATATTATATTATACTATATTCGACTAGAGAGCATATTAAAGTGTGTGTTTTTTTCTCGTCATATCGCAATTGTTCGCAATTGCGAAGATTAAAGATGTTTGCCTTCATTCGCAATTGCAAACATTTGCGAAGCCTGTAGATTTTTGCCTTGGTTTTCCATTGCGAACATTTGTCCGCAATTGCGAGGGTCCGCAAATGCGAACCTTGTGTCGCAAATGCAACATCTGCACCAGCTAAAAGGTTGGGAGACGGGATTTTGGATACATTCTCTCATTTTTGGTGCCCTATGCTCGGTAGGAGGCAATTGTGAAGAGGGATTTTCATCTACTATCTTTGGGTAAGTAATTTTGTTCGATTTCCAACTATTTTACATGGATTACATATAGATTTTAACATGGAATTGATAGAATTGTGGGATTTTTGAAGCAAAAACCTAGAAATATTTTTTTTGGATTTTGACCACGAAATTGGACATGGAGTTTGGAATAAATTATATATTTGAGTTCGTGATGTTATGGGTGAAGTTTATCTTCTAAATTTTTGGAATCCGAGCACGAGGGCCGAAGGGTTGACTTTATTGACTTTTGTGCGGAGTTGGCAATTGTTATAAATTGATTAATTATAAGCATTGGAGTATATTTTGATTGATTAGCACATTGTTTGACTAGTTTCGGATCGTTTGGCTTTGAGTCATGATGTTAGAGAGGCACTAGAGCCGGTTATGGAACTTCGGAGCGAGGTAAGTCTCCTGTCTAACCCTGTGAGGGGGAATTTACCCCTTAGGTATTATATTCTTATGCTCTACATGTTGTGGGAGCTACACATGTATGAGGTGACAAGTGTCCGTTCGTATGCTAGGATTCCTGATTTGTCCGAGTAGACTTAGGTTTACGCCATGCCTTAATAGTACTATTTGAGTTATCCTTGCCTGTTTAATTCCTTTATTTTGTGTTACGATGTGAGACTAGGCTTGCGTAAGGTGATAGACTTGCTATTGTAAGAGATTTGACGAGCTATTTGATTAGCCGCGGAATAATTGTGCTTCCCTTATGAATTTCTCTCGCGTTGTGCGTTCTCATCGAAAAGCTTCTTTAAATTTCATAACTCACACGTATATTCGTGAGTAGGGTGGAGCCGTTAAAGCTTCTTATTCTTATGGGATTGGGTAGTTCGCCTCAACAGGATTATGTACCACACTCTTATAGGATTGGGCCGTTCGCCTCGGCAGGATTATGTACCATACTCTTAGGGGATCGGGCCGTTCGTCTCGGCAGGAGTATTTACCACAGTCTTATGGGATCGGGCCATTCACCTTAGCAGTATCATATTCTTATGGGATTGGGCCGTTCGCCTCGGCATTATCATATTTTTATGGTATCAGGTGTTCGCCTCGACAGCATCATATTTTAATGGGATCGGGCCATTTGCCTTTGCATTTCTATAAATACTCTTATGGGATCGTGTCGTTTGCCTCGGCAACTTCATGAAACACTCATATGGGAATGGGTCGTTCGCTTCAGCAGTGTCGTGTGTAATATTTGACAAGAATTCGTCGTATCCGTGAGTTTTCCTGATTTGAGTTGTGACGACCTATCTAGTGGGAACCTTTTTACATATATACTCCGTTGAAGAGGTGAACGATAATTGTGAGCTTGAGTTTACTGTTCAGAGGAAGATTGTACCACGTACCTATATTTGTTTATACTGTTTATTTACCCTGCCTCATATTTGTTTACTTCCTACTGTATTTGATTTGTTGGACAACTAGTAAGTGTGGATGTCGACCCCTCGTCACTCCTTCTCCGGGGTTAGGCTAGATACTTACTAGGTACGCGTTGATTTACGTACTCATGCTACACTTGTTGCACTTATTGTGCAGGTATATATATATATGTCTGGTGGTCTTTGGGGTGCAAAGGTGCGGCTATTGCAGGGACTTCACGGTGAGCTGCATTCCATGTTACGACCCGCAACATACTGAGTCTCCATTATAATTAGTTTCATTATCCTATTTATTTTGTACTCCAGACAGATATGGTATTGTTATCGTACCTTCTAGTAGATGCTCATGCACTTGTGATACCGGATTTTCGGGGTTCCTAGTAGATGTTCATTATTGTAGTTCATGTTATTATTATCATTTCACCTTGTAATTTATATTTTATACGAGATTTGGTAAATAAAATAACAGGTTTCTACAACTACCAAATTTCACTTTATTTATTTAAAGGGATTTATGATTTTAAAAATAACGAAATGAGCAATTAAGTTGATAAATTCACATGGCTTGCCTGACGGCAACATCGGGCGCATCACGACCTATAGTGGATTTTGGGTCATGACAGCTTGGTATCAGAACGTTAGGTTCAGTTAGGTCTCATGAGTCATGAGCAAGTCTAGTGTAGTCTTGCGAATCGGTACAGAGATGTCTGTACTTATCCTCGAGAGGCTACAAGGCTGTTAGGAGCACTTCCCTTCTTGATTCCTCATCGTTTAATTTGATTCCATTGAAACTTATGCCTTTATTTCATTCCTCCTCATTTTTATACGATGTGGAGTGCTTTTTATCAATTGGGCACCGACGAGTTGTTAAGATGCTACAGATGCGACGCAGGATGCCTTTCCTTGCAAATGCGGGCATATCATTATCGTCGCCTTATGGAGGAGTATTCTGTCATTTCAGCCCAGTGTTGATGGTTCAAGGGAGATGATCTCTGAGGTGGTTTCTGTGCTTAGGAAATTTTGAATGTGGCGAGAAGGACTTGATAACATATTGTTGGACCTTCGGGTGATGATAATGAATGAAAGGATTCTTACGGCTGGCAGATCAGTGTGGACCCAGGGAGATTAATTGATTTCATGATGGATGTAACTATTAGCAATGATGTTGGAGGAGGTTGATACGAGGTTACATAGGTGGACTATCTTCCGTGAGCAGGTTAATGGTTGCGTGGTTTTGATGAGGTTCCTACGAAGAATTCTACTTTCTGCCTAACATGGGATGCATGTAGTATGATGTGAGCTTGGATCACTTGGAGAAGATGGTACGACTGTTAGAAGGTCGAGAGTGCAATTGTGGCTGAAAAATCGGGATGTGTTATGATTAGTCCAACAAGAAGTTATGTGAAATTTGGCTGAGGAACACTGTGGGACCATGGTAATAGGAAAGAAGAAGTCGTTTAGGGGTCAATATTTAAGTGATTTTAGCGTACCGTCTACGATTAGGCCACATGGTCGTGTGCCTGTACGATTTTTGGTTATCAGTGCAATGGCAGATTATTTATGACCAAGAGGTATTTTGTATAAGGAAATTTGATGTATATGAGTTGCATCCGCCTTATTGATTCATGTGTAGGCGCCGGGGATCGCTCAAGATTTATGCTTCCTGTGTAGGTGATGGGCAAGGAAAAGAATTTATCCGATTGCTTCCTTGAAAGTGTCCATGTGCTAATAGAGCACTAGAGTTTGGTTATATACTCGGGACCAGGCCAGAGTGCGTGACTCTATATAATGGTTCTAGTGGGTGCTAGAATTAAAGTGCGGTGTTTAAAGATTTTTTGTTCGTGATATGGCTAAGGACTAGGTTTTACAGCAGAGTGTGGAGAATACTTGGGAAATTTCTATGTTATCATCGGTTCTATGGTGCAGTGTTAAAGAAATTGGAGAAAGACCTTCGATTCGTAGGGGGTCTTTCAAAACGGGTGTATCTGTTGTGAACACTATTGAAAGCATAAGGAGGATATGAGATGGCTGATGGGTATTGAGATGATGTCGTCTCGTGATTTAGGTCACTCGGGACGATTGTTGTTTGAGGCATGTTATGTGTTTGAATGGAGCTATTATTACTTCAAAGACAAGTCAAGAGTAAATTGGAAGAAGTTGGGTCAGTTAGAAATGGTTTAAATCAGCATGGTTGTGGAAATGATCAGTTCCTTCCGTGTGTTAAGGATATACAGGTGACTCGTGGTTGTACGTGCGGGCTTGACAGCCATCGTAATTGGATTGATTTGGAAGTAGTTCATTCTTATGGCCTTGTTATATGTAAATGAATCACGGAAGAATTATGGTGGTTTAGACCACAACTTGAGGTTTAATTTTCTACGGTTATGGGAATTTGATTGCGTGTTGCAATTATTCTTCAGAAATAAGTGGAGTGAAAGGTGTTTTAGCCGATGAAGTATATATTCTACTGGTGGTTCAGGAGTTATGATGAAATTCTTGGACTCTCACATAGCCGCATGATAGGTGCAATGAGCATATCGTAATGGGAAATTAGGATCAAGGTTACAGTTTGGTTACGATAAGAATGTCACGAGCTCGGAGGAACACGAGAAGATTTCAGATGTTTGGAATATGCTGGCACTATTTTTGGGCAACCTGAGGATGGTCTGTTTTGTGGTAGGAGTGTCGGGTATTGAAATGCGGATGCTTGGCCAGTATTATAGTAATAGAATGGTCGATGGCCATTAATGTTCAGATTATACTACCTGGTGCGGAAGGTTGTGGGAGTACATCCCACATGAAGATCGTATAAGTTTGACATGTTAGTCATTCGATTGTTAGAGATTTAAAACAGGTATGGAGATTTTGGTAATGTCGCCAATGGGAGAGGTTATGACTGAGAGGCGCTCTATTCCTTTGGTTGTAGACTATAGGGGTTTGTTCCGGATTCGACGGCTGCTCTTATGTATCATGAATACGGTCATTATGGATTCTTGGAAGGTAATTGGCCCAATATAGGATGATCGGAATCGATTTAAGGTCCGCTAGTAGATCTAATGTGAATGTATGCTCTACGTCAGGTCGGATATGTTCATTCAGCATAGCACTATTTGTGGAGGAGTCTTCGGGTGTTGTGGCCATGTGTAGCTTGTTGTTATTGCGCCTAAGTCGCTCTCGAGTTTTGTGGCGCATGGCGCTATCCGTCTCCCCAGAATCGTATTTATGCACTTGGCGTGCTTGTGGCTAATATTCAGGTATTTTATAGGTATAAGCACTATGGCTTGATGGGTATTTCCTTGTTTATTGTCATGTGTGGATCGGGTGGCACGCTGCCATGGGTATGTGGTTTGGATCGGGTTGCACGCCGTAATGGTATCATGTGTGGATCGCGTTGCACGCCACAATAATGAGACATTGAGTACGGTTCCGTATACTTATTTCTATGTATTTTGTTTCGCTTGCAGAGAAGGGTTCATAGCATCTTTTTGGCTGTTTTATTCATTACGCGGTTGGGTAGTTCTTTTCCAAAGTTCGTTCTTGTGTCATATTCAAGTTGTGGCTTTTTGGCGCACATATGGCGTCATATGAGATCTTGGTTAGTGTTTGAGGTGGCTTATTGCCTGAGAAGCTTGTACTAGGTGAGATGAGGTTATTCGACCTGAAATCAAGCGATCGGATTTATGTAAGGTATATTAAAGGGAAAATGTCACTATTTAGTTCAAAATGAGGTGATGGTCCTTGTCGAGCAGAGGAACTCCATGAGTTATTGATTTAACGGGTGGTTATGAGTTCCTGCGCATCTCTTTCGTCGTTGTAGTATTATGAGGGTTGAGATTGGGCTTAGATGTGCTATAAGGTATACTACGGGCGTCGTTTCAGTGAATTTGTAGCTGTTGTGCTCGGAGGAGGTTACCATGGGCAAATGTGTTATGCGGTGCATTGTGTGATGTCATCATGGGTGCATGATCATGTGTGGGTTCAGCATGTGGAGATTAATGCGGTGTTTGTATGTGAGAATAAGATCTTGTAGAGAATTTCGGAGGTTGGAATTTGGTCCTAAGGCTTATTGACTAAAAAAAAGGGAGGATCTTTAGTCTGGCTTAAGAAAATGTATTCACCTGGGTTTTGGTGGCACAAGTAGGTGCACAAGGTGTTGAGCAGTGATTTTAAGGCAACTGTTGAACAGTTCTTGGCACGTTCGAGGATGAACGTATGTTTAAGTGGGGGAAAGTGTAACGACCCGATTGGTCGTTTTAAGCTCTAATAGGTCGTTCGGCAGTTTGAGACCTTGAGTAGCTTCACTTCATGTTTTATGACTTGTATGTGTGGTCGGAATCGAATTTCGGGAGGTTCGGATGGAAAATTCTCAATTCGGAAGCTTTAAGTTGGAAGAGTTGACCAAAGTTTGACTTTTGAGTAAACGACCTCGGAATCGGGATTTGAAGGTTCCAATTGGTTCACATGATAATTTCGGACTTGGGCGTATATTCAGGTTGAGTATCGGGTGGTCCGTGAGCATTTCAGTGCTTATTGTGAAAAGTTAGCAATTTGAAGGTTTTAGAATTCCCTAAGTTTGGGTTGAAGTGGACTTTAGTGTTATGGATGTCTGTTTGGGGTTCTAAACGTTGGAATAGGTTCGTATCGCGATTTATGACTTGTACGTAAAGTTTGGCATCATTTTGGAATGTTTAAGTGTAATTCGGACGCCTTTGTCGAAGTTTGAATGTTTGAAAGTTAAGAAGAGGATTTGATTGTCGATTCATGGTTTTGGTGTTTTTTGGTCTGATCTGAGGCCTCAAGCAGGTTCGTGTTATGTTTTGGGATTGGTTTGTGTAATTGGACGAGGTCCCGGGGCCTCGGGTGTGTTTAAGATGTGTTTGGGTTGTGTCGTGCTCTTATTTGATGTTTCGACATCGTTTACTTAGGTATAAAGGATACTATATTGAGAAAACGACCTTTTATTTGTGATTTTATTCAACCATTAGATCCATATCGTAATTACGGAGTCATAGCAACAAGAATCATCGAATTCCGATGTCGTATGAGAGAGTTATGCCCATTTTCGTGTCATGAAAGATTACTGGTGTTGCTGGTGCTCAGGTATCGCAATTGTTCGCAATTGCGAAGATTGTAGATTTTCTTGGTTTGCAATTGTGAACATTTGTTTGTAATTGCGAAGATTGTAGATTTTGGCCTTGGTTCGCAATTGCAAACATTTGTTCGCAATTGCGAAGTCTCTAGAGTTTTGCCTTGGTTCGCAATCCCCGAAGTCTGTAGATTTTTGCCTTGGTTCGTAATTGTGAACATTTGTCCACAATTGCAAGGGTCCGAAAATGCAAACCTTATATCTCTAATACGACATCTGCACCTGCTAAAAGGCTGGGAGACGGATTTTGGAGACATTCTCTCATTTTTGGAACCTTAGGCTCGGTTAGAGGCGATTTTGAAGAGGGATTTTCATCTACAATCTTTGGGTAAGTAATTTTGTTCGGTTTCCAACTATTTTACATGGATTATATAGATATTTTAACATGGAATTGGTGGAAATTGTGGGATTTTTGAAGAAAAAAACTAGAAATTGTATTTTTGGATTTTGACCACGAAATTGGACATGGAATTTGGAATAAAGAATATATTTGAGTTCGTGATGCTATGGGTAAAGTTTATCTTCGAAAAGATTCATAATCCGGGCACGTGCGCCGGAGGGTTGACTTTATTGAATGAGCAGAGTTGGAAATTATTATAAATTGATTAATTATAAGCATTGGAGTATATTTTGATTGATTTGCACATTGTTTGACTAGTTTCAGATCATTTGGCTTTGAGTCGAGGTGTTAGAGAGGCATTGGAGCCGTTTATGGAAGTTTTGAGCGAGGTAAGTCGCCTGTCTAACCTTATGAGGGGGGATTTACCTTGTAGGTATTATATTCTTATGTGCTACTTGTTTTGGGAGTTACACACGTATGAGGTGACGAGTGTCCGTGCGTATGCTAGGATTCCTTATTTGTCCGGATACACACGTATGAGGTGACGAGTGTCCGTGTGTATTCTAGGATTCCTTATTTGTCCGGATAGACTTAGGTTTACGCCATGCCTTAATTGTGCTATTTGAGTTATCCTTGCCTATTTAATTCCTTTATTTTGCGTTACAACTTGAGACTAGGCTTTCGTAGAATGATAGACTCGCTATTGTAAGAGATTTGACGAACTACTTGTTTATCCACAGAATAATTGTGCTTCCCTTATGAATTTCTCTCGCGTTGTGCGTTTTCATCGAAAAGATTCTTTTAATTTCATAACTCACACGTATATTCGTGAGTGGGGTCAAGGACCAGTTAAAGCTTCTTATTCTTATGGGATCGGGCTGTTAGCCTCGACAGGATTATGTACCACACTCTTTTGGGATCAGGCCATTCGCCTCGGCAGGATTATGTACCACACTCTTATGGGATCGAGCCGTTCGTCTTAGCAGGATTACGTACCACACTCTTATGGGATCTGGCCGTTCGCCTCGGCAGTATCATATTCTTACAGGATCGGGCCATTCACCTCATCAGTATCATATTTTTATGGGATTGGGGTGTTCGCCTCGATAGCATTATATTCTAATGGGATCTGGCCGTTCGCCTCGGCATTTCTATAAACACTCTTATGGGATCGGGCTATTTGCCTTGGCAGCTTCACGAAACAATCTTATGGGATTAGGCCATTCGCCTCGGCAGTGTCGTGCGTAATATTTGACAAGAATCCATCATATCCGTGAGTTTTCATGATTTGAGTTGTGACGACCTATCTGGCGGGAACCATTTTACATATATATACTCCGGTTGAATAGGTGGCCGATAATTGAGAGCTTGAGTTTACTGTTCAAAGAAGATTGTACCATGTACGTATATTTTTTTATACTATTTATTTACCCTGCCTCATATTTGTTTACTTCCTACTGTATTTGATTTATAGGACCACCAGTAAGTGTCGATGTTGACCTCTCGTCATTACTTCTCCGGGGTTAGGCTAGATATTTACTGTGTACGGGTTGATTTACGTACTCATGCTACAATTGTTGCACTTATTTTGCAGGTATATATATATGTCTAGTTCACGTTGTTATTATCATTTCACCTTATAATTTATAATTTATATGGGATTTGGTAAAGAAAATCACAGGTTTCTACGAGTACCAGATTTCACTCTATTTATTTAATGAGATTTATGATTTTAAAAAAAATGAAATGAGTAATTAAGTTGATAATTCCCCGTTGGCTTGCTTGATGACGACGTTGGCCGCCATCACAGCCTATAGTGGATTTTGGGTCGTGACATAAAATTTTAAACTCTAATTATGAGTCGTTTTTCTTCAAGTATATCCTTGTAAGTTCAAGATTTTTGTTCTAACGCTTTGAGTTAACATGCCTTCTTTAGGTACCATTCTTTTCATATATTCGATTTACACTAAAATAACATTCCTTAATGTCTTTCTTAATTCTTTCACATACTACACTTTGTTGCACATATATTTTGTCAAATATTTTTTGCTATTCTTATCTAGAACTCACTTTCCCTCAGCTTATCTTTTGAAAACGATTCCCTTGTCCACTTTACATATATTTCGTACAAGTCCAAATATTTAATCATTCCATTTCAAAAGCATAAAATACTTGCATACTTCACCCGAACATAATTCATTGTATATTTAATATCATTACTGTTCATTCTAGTAGACGTTAATCATTCGTTTATTCCTTGTAATAGTTGTGAGTATTTGTTAATTATCTTTGAACCTTTTCTCCCTTATTTGATTGAGTTCGCAGGGACCACATTTTGTGGATCTTGAGAGATGCCTAGCACCTTCCCCTCGAGATAAATTGAACCCTTACCTACAATCTCAATGGTTTCGTAGATTATAATTTAGTGTACATTGCATAGTGTAGTATAGGTGTCCTACTATACCTTAAATACTAGGTGACAACTTCAAACTTTAATTAACCTTGTAGGGTACTATAAGTTGTAGTTTGTTTTGTCTTGTGCAACATAGGGTGCAAAACTCACGTGCCAATAATCACAAGCGCACCAATGACTCACGCGCCAATAATCACAACCGCGCAGAGAACTCACGTGCCAATGATCACAACCGAACGGACAACTCACGTGCCACTACTCATACTGCATGGACAACTCACGTGCCAATAATCACTATCGCACGGGCAACTCACGTTTTATCATAGCTCGGACCGCACGGACAACTCACGTGCTGTCTGTTTTATCCATATCAAACAAAAAGAAGATATACGAGATTACATGCACATGAACAATGGATATCAAATTTTCTACTCATGGAGTAGTATAAGTGACATGCTAATGTGTATGCAAGTGTGAAGTTTCTACCACAGCTCAAATCAGGCAATAATATCACGAAAGTAGCAAATTATTTTGTTCAATCAGGAGATTAACCAATATGTTACCTCAATCATGATTCAAATAGCTAACAAAGGGGTTTGCATGAAGTTTAGCAATAAATTCAAGGCATATCGTAGCCTAAGCACTACCTCGAGCATGAGTAAATACCTCGGTGCACGTACATGGGCTCAAACCTACACATGTGCGCTACCCATAGAATGTAGCTATTACAAATAACTCAGGAAACTAGTGCCTCAACAAAGTTTAGGAAAGATACTTACCGCAAACAAGCCAAATTGATGCTCTAAAAAAACACCTTCTCGTACAAATCGACCTCCAAAAGGCTTGAATATAGCAAAAAATAACTCAATAACATCGAATAATGCCATAAGAATCAAACCCAAATGATAAAGGCCGAATCTTTAATTAAATACTCAAAGTCAACCAAAACGTCGACCCGAGCTCACACCTTGAAACCCGACAAAACCCACACATTTCGATAACCCATTCGAATATGACTCAACCATATAAGTTTCATCCAAATCTGACTCCGAATCGATATTCAAAACCCAAATATTCACTTTAGAATAATTTTGTCATAAACTCCCAATTCTCTTTTAAATTCATCAATCAAGTGCCAAAATCAAAGATAGGATCATGAATAATAATCAAAACCGAGTCAAGAACACCTACCCCAATCAAAGTATTTAAGATCACCCCAATCCCAGCTCCCGATATCAAAATATTTATAAATTATGCTCAAAGTCCAAAAATATGCACTGCCCACTAGTACCCTACACGGTCGCAGATGTACCCCCGCGATCGTGAAGCACAACCTGCCTCTGGCCAAAATGCTTCATCGCGAACGCAAAGACCAGTGCGTTCAACAAAGCGCGAATGTGTATGCTCCCTGCGAATGTGGCGCACACAGCTCCCAGCTCCCAGTCGCCCTTCGCAAATGTGATCCTACTTCGCGAACGCGATGAAATTCTTTTACAGACCCTAAGCAAATGCGATCCTCCATCGCGAACGCCATTCACAAAAGCCTCCAGCTCACTTACCTCTTTGTCGATGCGATTCCTTGCTCACGATTGCGATGCATTATTTGACACCAGCAAACCAACATCACAAAAACCATCTTAAATGATTTGAAACTAACCTGAATCACACGCGAGCCCCTTAGGTCCCTGTCCAAACATACCAATAAGTCCCAAAACGTAACATAGACCTATTCAAGGCCTGAAATCCAAGAAAATAACATTAAACCCATGAATTGCATCTCTATTCAAGATTAATGAACTATTTCAAAATTTCAAATTCCAAACTTACACTAAACACATCTAAACAACTCGAAATCACCTCAATTTTGCACAAGTTCCAAACAACATAACAAATCTATTTAAACTCCCGGAACAATAATTTGAACCGGACAACATTGAAGTCAACTCCCAGTCAAATCCATGAGCCTTCCAAACATTCAAATTTCCAATGTTCAATAAATTGAGCCAAAATATTCTAGAAACATCCAAATACGAATTCGGGAATACGCCTAAGTCCAAAATCAACATCGGGACCTAATAAAACCATAAAAATTCTAATCCAAGGTCAAATACACAAAAGTCAAACTTGGTCAACTTTATTTCAAATTGAGAACCATTCTTCCAAATCAACCCCGAACCACTCAAAACTCAAAATACACACAAGTCATAATACGTTATATGAAGCTAATCAAGACCTCAAACCACTGAATGGTGTGCCAATTCTCAAAATAATCGGTTGGATCGTTACAGTTTTAGGAGATGCTTTGTGTTCTAATTAGCGGATGCTTGATTAGAATTATGGTAATTCCCTGGTTGTAGATGTGTAGGATTTTCTACGTGGCGCAGATGATTTATGTGAGTATCTTCTATGAGATGATTGTGTATGAGTGATGTGTCAGTCATTTGAGTGGTAGAGTTGGGATCGAATATGGAGATTTCTGTATTCTTAAGGTTTGGAGACTGGATGTTCTCAGATTCATACTATTCCTTATTTATGGACTATGAATATATGTTGAGGATTAGACAACTGATAGATATGTTACAGTAGGTCACTGTGGACTTTTTCGAGGGTTATTTACATATTTTTGGATGATCGAAAATGAATTAGGGGTCCATTAGTAGGCTTAATGAGAATGTGTATCCTATATCGGATTGTGTTTGCTCACTCTTACGCATCATTTATTATGGGTATGTCATCGGCCATAACGAATGTTATTAGTGCCCTTGTTTGTTTCACATATTGCCCTCTTATGCGACGACGAGTTGTCAGATTGTTTGGCTTTTCACATGTATGATATGGTTCTGTTTTGGCTTGGTGGAGATATTTGGAGCGAGATGGTTCTTGGGATGTTGAATTTCTTATTTCACCTTAGTCATTTTTTCTATCGGTGATATATTGCGTATCCGTTTCTTTATGGTTATGGTCATGCATTTCACGTGCTTTCTGTTGGTACATATGTGGTTATTGATTGTAGGCATTATGGATCGATGGGCATTTCATGTAGATCGGTATATTTGGATCGGGCTACGAGCCATAGCGGGGTTATGTTAAGATGAGATTCTTTGTGGTTATTTCGTGTGTTTTGCTTCTCCCTTGTGGGATGGATTCATAGCATGGTGCAATTGCGTTTGTACCTGACGGACTTGCTGGATAGTTCTTGAACTTTGTTCTTTTTCGATTTTCAGTTATATTCGACTTGTTGCTTGTTGGGTGCGGGTTGTGTCATATATGGCTCTAAGTGGAATTGGGTGTGGCATGTTGGTCGATCCACTTATATTAGGTGAGATGAGGTTGTCAGACATGGAAATCACACAATCAGATTGTGATAAGGTATGTTTAGAATAATAATGACATCAGTTAGCTCATAATTTTGCAATGGTTCTTATCAGGCGAGAAAGCTCCATGACCTGTTGAGCTGGAGAGTGGTTATGAGTTTCTACGTGTTACTTTCATCATTAGTTGTGTTGCGAAGGCTCAAAAAAAGGTGTAACATTATATAGGTATGTTATTAGTACCAGATTTGATAATGAGAAGCTATTACAGTTTGACGATATTACTATTAGTACATGAGTTATATGGTACATCGTGCAATTATATCTTGGAATGTGGTTATGGCTTAATGTAGCTTATTTAGACTTATTGTGATGACTCGATCGATCGTTTTTTGTATTTTGGCCCCGTTTCTCCTATTTGATATCTTACATATGTGTATTTGTGGTTACGTGACTTGTCAGGGTGGTTGGTTTGGTTTCGGAGAAGTTTTAGGTTAAATCGGGACACTTAGTCCCTTGGTTCAAGGTTTAAGTTGTAAGAGTTAATCGGAGTTTGACTTGTATGTAGACGACTCTAGAATGGTCTTTTAATGGTTTCAATAGATTCGTATGGTGATTTTGGACTTAGGCGTGTGTCCGTACTTGGAATTGGAGGTTCCTAGGTTATTTTGACTTCAATTGGCTAAAGTTGGAAGGTTGAAGGCTTGGAAGGCTGACAGGTTTGACCGAGAGTTGACTTTGTTGATATCGGGTTTGGATTGTGGTTCCGGGAGTTGGAATAGGTCCATTGTGTTATTTGGGACTTGCCTACAAAATTTGAGGTTTTTTCGAGTTGTTTAGACATGTTCGGTGTATGTTATAAATTTGGAAATCTGGATTAGTTCCTTAGGTTTGAATTGAGGTACGATTCATGGTTTTGATGTTGTTTTATGTGATTGAGGCCTCGTATAGGTCCGTGTTATGTTTTGGGATTGGTTGGTGTGATTGGACGGGGTCCTGGGGAGCCTCGGGTGTGTTTCAGATTGATTTCAGATTATTTTGGACTATGTTGCATAGCTTAGGAGGTTCTGAGTTTTGGTGCTTTTACACCTGCGAAGGCTAGGCCACAAGTGTGATTTCCCAAATGCGGGCATGGATCTGCAGTAGAAGACTAGGCTGGAGGCTAGGGATAACTGAAAATACAGAAGGCTAGATGCAGGTGCAAGTCTGCATCCGCGATGAAGGACCGCAAACGTGAGTGCGCATGTGCGATGGGTTGGTTGCAGAAGCGGGAGGTCGGGAGTTTAGTGTGGGTCGTAGATGCGTGCTTCTGTCCACACGAGCGGAGCCGCAGGTGCGATCAAGTGTTTACAGATGCGGATTAACTGGGCTGGTTTATATTTCGAATGGTTTTGGTTATTTCTCATTTTTGGTGTTGTGGTGCTCAGTTGGAGGCGG
Organism: Nicotiana obtusifolia; assembly: GCA_002018475.1. NCBI lineage: Eukaryota > Viridiplantae > Streptophyta > Magnoliopsida > Solanales > Solanaceae > Nicotiana > Nicotiana obtusifolia. The sequence continues at coordinate 129,872 of MCJB01014391.1, read as the reverse complement.
TTTTTGGAGGGGTTTTCATCACAATTGAAAAGATAAGTAATCCTTACTTTATTTTGGTGTTAGTTATTGATTACCCATAGATTATTACACCTAATTTATACAAATTAAAGGTTGAATATGAGGGTTTTTTGTCTATGATTTTAGAGAGTGAAAAATTATGATTTGAGGGTCAATTTGAGGTTGGAATTGGATGAAATACATATATTTGTACTCGTAGCGGAATGGGTGTTAGGGAATTTTGAGTTTTGGTCGGTTGCAAAATTTTTGAGTTTGAATTCTTACATCTGAGCTCTACCACACGATCTAGAGTAAGAAGAAAGAATGACAATCCAAAATGCCATGTAGCCTCCTGCTTATAAGTGTGGTGCACAACACACCCATAAACAAGACTCTACTAGACATAATTTGTAGACTCCCTAGGACAGAACTTCTCTGATACCAATTTTGTCATGCCCCAAAATAGGGAGGCATGGCCGGCACCCAGTGCCATACTCGGCCCGAGCGTACCACTCTGTAACTGTAAACTCTGGAGGGGTAACCCTCAACTTAGGCCGATGAGGCCATATTCTGAATCATCTCAAAATAACACCCCTCTCATTTAGGGGTAAATGTACCCAAAAGCTCATACACATAACTGTGCAGGCCGACGAGGCCGCCATGAATGTATCCAACTAGAAATACCAAATTAAACGTATACACAGGGACGGCAAGACCACAATAATAATATATAAAATACATAAGACTCGTCTACAAGCCTCTAGAGATAACTGAATTGTTATGAAATGGAATCCAAGGTATAGACCTGGTAACTCTGAGGAAGTGGAGCTTACCAACCATGCTGATGTTTGACTCTGCCTATTGTGAAGGTCTGTCCAGCTGTCTATCAGGACATGCAGGCATGAAATGCAGCATCCCCAACAAAAGGGATGTCACTACGAAATAATGTACCGAGTATGTAAGGCAACAAAATAACTGAAAGTTGAAACTGAAATGATAAAATGATAACTGAAAGTAACTGGGAGTCAAAGGTAATATGAAGATATGCTTATCTGCAGATATTGACTCAAGTCTCTCAATATAGTAAGTGAATGAGCTGTCTAACGCTATAAGGCTCAGTATGTGTAATTGCTCTGTCGTAGTAAGATCGCTCATAGGCGCTCAGCTATGCTAGGATTTATATCTTGGCCATATGAGGCTCACTCATAGGCGTTCGACCGTAGTAGGATCGGTATATAACTTACCATCTGATCGAAGGTTGCCCAATAGGGGCCTGCCCACCAATTATAGCTCGATGGTGGTGAAAATACTGTAATAGTGTGTGTGTGTGTGTGTGTATAGACCCACTGCTCTCTTGAATGGAAGAAAACAATACTTAACAGAATATAAAGACCCGATAAGGGAGAATAATATAACTTATAAGACTAGGATAATGTACATAACATAGAAGTATCAACTTCTCTTTATGTGTCGTTATCAAACGCATGCAGTTACGAGATCATATCAAATGAAGGAAGGGTTTAGCCTTAACATACCTTCTTCCAATCTATCTAGTAACCACATTTAAATCGTCTCGTCGCACCTTAATCTTATTTGGTGAATATCTCAGCTCCTATCTTGGTTCTTCAACCCTTAGGTTTTCCTCCAACTAGAACTTGAAAAGAAGAGAAAATTATTTAGAGTTTTGTGTTGAATTTTTGGGAGAAGTATGCATGGGCTTATCTCTGATTTTTGGCTATATAATGAGTGGAATATATGAAGTAAATCAGCCCTTACAATGGCTCTTTTGTCGATCCCAACTAGCCATTTTTTGGACATATTTAGTCCTTTCGTTTAAGCAAGTAGGTGACACACCTACTTGTCACCTATGCATTCTGCGCAGTCTTAAATATTTGTAATCTCAACAGTAAAATTATTACTTAATTTATGTACTTTCAAAGATGGTCTCATTTCTAAGCTTACATCAATTAACTTACGACGTAGTTTTACGTATATAAACATAGGGCGTAATATCATTCCCCCCTTTGGAACATTCTTCCTCGAATGTTGATTGATGCGCTTATCGGTCTCATAACTTATAGCTCTTACGAATACCTTAATATTTTCCTTACCATCTAGGCAACTATTTTGTGAATTAATCCAAAGGCCAGGGCATCCCCCCCTTTAGGCCTCTTTCTCATACCATGACCTGTGGTCGGATTTCGTCCAATATCGTGAGTGTTGCTACCTTATATCATGCAGCCTGTATGATTGTGTCCTTGTATGCGTGCCTATGTGACACTTCTCTCCTATTTCATCCGGCTTTTATCCAATCACTAGGCCTCACTTTCTAAATATGTACAGAACTATGGCAAGCTGTCCCTCTAGGCATCTATACGTGTACTAAAGTTCTTCGTTTGGTACTTTGTCGAACTTATGACTATTGCTATATTTTGTTTCATAGCCTCGGGTATCTATCATTATGGCTTTACTGCATCTAGTTAGGTCATACTATACCATAAATCTTACTTCTATTTTTGTCATTACCGATGTCTGCTACCCAACTCTAGGTTACTCTCTCGCTGCTTATCCTACATGTAGAAATCTAATTCCTTTAATGCTTCCTCATTATTGTTCATCTTAAGAATGATAGCCTAATCGCATCTCATACTTTGGAACTTTTATCAATCTATTGTTAATTCACCTTAACGTTGATCTATAATCTACCACTGATAACTTGAAACCACTTACGTAATACATTGTCACTAGGGCTCACGTCTCATCGGGGAACATCTGAAGTGATTAGCTTGATCCGCCTAGGGGCGATACTATACTTTAATAACCGTATTTCGTAGCATTCAAACGTCGCTCATCTTATGGGGGTATTCTAATCCTGTTCAATTCATCTAATCCCTTTCTTTTAAATCATTACTCAATAAAGGCCTAAACGTCATTATCTTATCATTTATCACAATTACACTCTCATTCTACAACCATGGCAGCATTCCATCTCTTCTAAATTCTCCTAGTCTTAAAATCCTCCGAGTTAATTCAGGCTATACAGAGCTTTCTATAACTTACGACAACCATCATCTCTCTTGTTTTAATGGGTTTAATCCTGAGGCCTTAACTATTCTCGTTACCTTCTCACCCACCTTTTCTTATCCTTACTCCTATCTACCTAAAACCTTGTAACCTTCCTATAACTTGCTAGCACCATAGATTTTCATATGTTATTTTGGAATCTCAAGCGAGACTTCACGACATCTCTAACTCTTCTCTCTCTTATCTAGACCTCTTGGTACCTGGAAACCATAGGCTGGAAGATATGCTACTTACGACAGCACTATCATTTCTAGATATGGGATCACATTGCTTCTACCCCTCTATCTGAAGTCTGGACTAGTCACAACCTTCTGCACTTGAGCATCTCGTACATTCTTTACCTTTACCTTTATTACCTTTAAATCTTCCATTGTATCTTCTATCACTTTCATAACCTCCCTTCCACATAGGTGGAATTCACGTCCACACCTTAAAGCTCTACTATAATACTTGCATCTCTGGTGCATTCACAATCCGATGGGAGCTTCATACTGGCTTCTTATGAGGCTGGTGCTCTTCTAACTAGTTTTATCGTAGAGCTGTTATAGAATATGGCCGTTATACAATATCTCTTGTATCTCTTTTATTAATGGTGACTCTGCAATGTTCTAAATCATGATTTCTACAATTATCTAGGTATAATAATCAGGCTCCTAATTCACTTAGCTGATGTAACTCTTTAGTTTCCTCTTCTCTCTCAGCCTTTAAGTAGGCGTAAGCTATTTTCCCATCTGCGGCTCGGGGTATTACTTATTACTTTAGCCTTTCGTAGACGCTGCGGGGAACATCCATGAAATAATCTTTGAAAAATTCAAGTCTTTGTCTATGACGTGGACCCAATTCATTCTTTTAAACTATACTAGAGTCTACTATAGCTGTATGAATGTCAACATATATGTTGATGGATAATACTCCGAATCTTAAGTGTGTTCATAACGTAACTAACTCTGGGTCATTAATCGAATAATTCCTTTCGTGCCTTCTCAACTTTCTTTAAGCGTACGCAATTACTTTTCTGAGTCGTTTTACCATTAGTTGTATAAATACTTGGCTTATCTTAGTTCGCACGCATGCTGGAATTTTGTGCAACTCATATGATCTCGAATATTACTTTTGATTTTACTTCCCTTTCATTAGTCACGACCGGTGCCACTTTCTATTGGAGTGCCTACAATCTTGTAGTGAGACTGTTGTTACAAGATCATTTCTTCTTCAGGTCACTATGCTTAGGTTGAAGTCTTCTTCCTTATTTCTCAGCTAGTCTTTCATTATAGTACTTAGGGGAGACCCTCTAACTCTTTAAAGTCGCGAGGTTGTTACATTGTATACTCGACAGAATTTTTGATGTTCACTCTCGCCTATAATTATCCTTAGTTACATACCTCCGTACCCTTGTTCTCGTAGGGTTACTTCTGAACTCAAAATTTGATTGTTTCCCAGTGTCACTCTCTTTTATTTCTGTAACACTTATCCGGTAGCTTTAACTACTCAACTCCTATATAAATATTTCTCAAGGATTACGATGTCATATCTGCGAGACTGGATTCCCTATGTTGGGGTTCACTATGTTAATCTTGCACGATCTGTTGATTTATCTGTATCCTCTTGTGTAGTCATAACTAGACTCTTCCTACGTTAACTACTAACTACTCGTTGGTCCATTTTCATATCTGTATTCCGTAATCTCTCTTAGGTTATTTCTTTTGTCTTAGCTTACCTCTCACACTGGATCCTTATGTATCAAGTGTTCATTCACACTTATTTATCTATAATATTATGGCTGGGAACCCTTACTGCCTGTGCCCGACATCGTGCTTGCTTAATGTTCTGGAGTCGTAAGATATCTATAGGATCTGAATAAATGCAATCTTATCCCCTTCCCCTTTTTACTGCATACTTCCTTTACTATTTTATATTTAACTTACTTAACTCCGACCTAATACCATATCACACCATCTTTCCCCTTTTAACATTTAACATTACGAAGTCTTAGCTACAAATATTTTACCTCTTCATCTCTGGCGTCCTCTCACATCTTCAATGACCCTTACTCGCCTTGCGTTTATCCTTCTGTACCAGGGATAATTGAATTTCGTACGCACGTTGGCCGACACTTAGTGTAAGTGGAACACTTAGACCCTTAAGCTTAACTTTCCTCACAGTGCTTGCCATAGTGAAGTGTCTTCCAAAATGACCTTTAAAGGTTACTCTTCTTTTGTCAATTCTATTATTCTCAGAACACGATCTCTGAAATTCTCATGATGTTAAATATTATCAAATTATTCGATCCTTAATTTTTATCTTTTTTACTAGCCCATACTAATTTTTATTACTCCGAGGGTCTAACTTAGCCTTCTACTAAACACGTTGGAGGTGATAAGTTGGTATTTTACCAACTTATCTCATCTTTAATCTTAGATTTTTGCTATGTTTGATTGATAAAATAGTGTGTTAAATGTCGTTTACTTCTAATTTACAGGATTTATGTGATTTACAAGTGATCGGGAAGAAACCAAGCAAAAGCAAGTCAAAAAGGGGTTCAAAAGCAGAAATTTAAAAATTGACCTCAGGTGTCGCAAATGCGAGTAGAAACTCAGAATTGCGAAGTCAATGAAGAAAGTCAACATTCGCAAATGCGAACATGTGAATGGCAATTGCGAATCCAACTGAGCCAAACAATATTTGCATATGCGAAATAAGGACCGCAAATGGGAAATCAAACTAGACAGTCAACCTTCGCATATGCGAAGTCCTCCATCGCAAATGCGATCTTCAACAAAAACGCCAAGGTTCGCAAATGCAAACCTTCCTTCGCAAATGCGAATGTTTCGTGCTTCAATTCCGGGCACTTTTCTAATTTTGTATTTTTTGGCCCCAAACCCTTTAATAGATGACCTAGCTCATTTGTATAATTTCTTTGGCAGATCTTTGGCTTATTTTCAGTTTGTTGACTAGAGAATACAAGTTTTGGAGCTAGAGTTATTGCACACACACTTGGGTCTTGAAGATTTGAAGCTTTTGGTTGAGAATTTCTTACCCATGTATGTTCATTTCTTCATTTTCTTGCTTTTTATTGAATATCTAAGTGTGTAGTATTTTTTTCAACACTTGAAAGAAAAAAAAAGAAATAAAAAAAGAAAAAATAAATAATATAGAAATAGAAAGAAAAAACCAAAATGAAAAGGAAGAAAAATACACCGGTTGACTCTAATTCTATATTTTTCTTGGCATCACCAACAAGCATGGAGTCGGTTGGCGGATGTTCAATTCTTGATTCCACAAAATAAAGCTCACTTTCTTCCTTGAAGTTGGACTCTTCTTGACCTTTTCCCACATTCTCAAGCTGGTGGGTATAATGAGCCTCAACCAATATTTTCATTTGATCTTCCAAGGTGCGGATATTCTCATCATTTTGAGTTGGTGTTTGTTTCAAGTCCTCGAATGCCAAGTTGTGTTTCTTCTCATTTTCAAGAACGGCCTCCAACATGAGCATCATCCTCTCATTTTGAGCATTTGAGAGTTCTTCTTGGTTTTGATCAAGTGCCACAGAATGATTTTCGGCTTCAACCTCTAAAGAAGTTTTTTGGCTATCATTCACTCCCGAGGCTTTTTGGACTTCTAAAGCTTCAAGCATTTCTCCCATTTGTGAATTCAACCTTTCAAGCGCCAAATAATTTTGGAGACTATTTTTCAAAAGCTCCTCCAAGGCATTTTGCTCTTTTTTCCTCCTTTAAGTAGGCATTCCATCATGAGCTTGAACTCTCCTTTTTGACCATGCTCAATTTCTTCCACTTCCATATCCCCATACTTGTCATCACAAAAAGTAGAATCATTATAGTGGGGGTTGGGGGAAGGGAAGGAAAAATAATCACAATTAGTCCAATGACCATTTTGACCACCACACTTATCACAAATACTCCACAAGCACAAATATTTCACGATTTTAAAAATATGAGCGAATTTATGTTAATTAACCGCGGGTAATAATTCTTTGTTAGCTTCTTTGGAAAACTAACAAGACTTCCTAATTGAATTATCCTTAAAACAATTAAGAGATTAAGAGACGTGATTATGGCCACAAGTAGTTCAATCCTATCCCTAGGTAGAATCTATAAAATGAGGGTTAACGCCTCAACTTCTTGTTAATTAATCTTTTCCAACCCCAAATTATCTTCTCCAAAATCAATTCGAAGTTAATGGGCAAGTCCTAGGGTTAGCTAATCCCTTTGGAAACATTAAAGAACAAGAATTTGTCACACCCCGACCATGGGGATCGCAATCGGTGCTCAACCAAAATACCTCGGTCAAGCAAGCCTTTACAATGCCTTCTACCCAACTCGCCCATGAATAAAAGGAATATATATTTATATCATTAATTAAACATTAAGTGGATTCTGTGAACAATGCCAATTCCATTACCAATAGGCGCTTCATTTTATAGTCTCAAAATACATACATAAACATAGTTAAAGTGCAACAATTGATTCAAATACAACAAGGCTAGTTTGACTTTCCGACACCCACATACAATCCACACTATATCTACGGAGCCTCTACGGATACAAAACACTTTGATACTGCCAGCAACAAAGCCCCGGCTATACCTCAAAATATAATACACGCGGGACAAAAGATACACGACCCCAAATGAAGTGGGGCTCACTAGATCTGCTGAGACGAGGGTGTACTACTATCAATGATCAATGCCACCTGCTGCGGAACCACCTGCACCCATTAAAGATGCAGCGCCCCCGGCAAAAGAGTACTAGTATGTAAGACTAAACACCTTCTCATTAGAACGAATGATAACACAAGGAAGGACCGTCATAAATCAATGGAAGCCTCAAATAGTACGAAAACATCAAATTAGGAGCAAGATAAGTATCAAGTAAATTTCCATTATTTTAGGTTGGGAGATCAATTCATTGATATACCACTATGATTTTAGCACGGAGTCTAATCACGACCCGATCAGCCAGGCCGTCTCATCTAAAGACGTCAACCAAAATCACAATCATTATTACGATTTCAATCAATATCTCAATAAAAAATTGCAAGCACAATCACTACTATGTGTGCGACATGGCGTCCGTTCACGACCCAACCGACTAGGCCGTCTCACCATAATGTCCTGTGGATCGACATCACCCTTTTCTAGAAATTGTCTCATCCCAATAAAGGGGAATATTCTCTTCACAAAAATCTCATCCCAATAAAGGGGTACAGTCACAGTTCACTTCTACAAGGCACGTGTTGTTTTGGGGTTAGGTTATTTCAACCAACCCTTCCTCGGTGACCAACGATACTCCTAGGGTGTTTATATATTTTAAGGGTTGAAAACTCATTTCATTATCTTTTATATATAATTAAGTTCATTGGCACCATTGGCCATAACACAATGTCACTCTCGGCACGTTGGCCGTATTTCATGCTTCATATTCATCCCTTTCACTTTCAAACCTTATCGTGGATCATCAACAACATAGCATTTCTATTCATGACTTAATCCACATATTGAGCAAATAAGAATGTTAAACACATTGAGATTTCTTACACAATATAATAGCCTTCATTTGAATCACGACTTAAAGATATAACATTTGGATATGCAACCCATGCTTCGAGCACATTTTTGAATAGAATATAACATAACAAGAACGTTGGAATACACATTGAACATATATATTTTGACACAAGGTTTATATGAAATAATCAATTCATAATGAATAACTCGGGGCTTACGAGGATATTGTGGGGTTCAATTCTAAGAGATGAGTTTAGCCAACATACCTCGCCTTGAGCTTTTTAAATTACTACAATGCTCCGGAATTCTTAGCATCTTCGATCAATTTAGAAATATAGCAAAATTGAACACGAATAAGGAGAGATTTTATAGTTCTAGCTCATTTGAGCATTTTATCAGGCACTTGGTGGGTATTATGATTTCAAGGTCCTCCTATGGTGGATTCCTTCATCCCACTACACAAAGTCCACCCAATTTAGCTCAACTTCTTCCCTCAGCCCTTGATAGTACGTGCATGCATAATGTACAACTCCCACACCTAAGAATTGCTTTTCCCGTTACCTATTTTCAGTAAAATCATGAAATTAAGGGCTAGGGAGTAGAATCTTACCTCTAGGAGAAGATATAGTGAATTTTCCTATGAATTCATCAACTTTGAGCAAAATTTAATGATCAATAAGCTTCGGAACTTCCCCTCTCACTCTATGGCAATCCCTCTCCCTAGAATTTTTTTATCAGATTTTTGCTTCAAAAGTGGCCCTTTACTTCAATATATCAAAATAGGGTCGGGTAAAAAATTAGAAAAAAATAAAGCCCTGATGCAGATCTGCAGTCGCATATGTGACCGAATAACACTTCTGTGCTCCGCAAAATGGACCGCATAATGGCCCTCCGGAACTGGGCAATCCTGCCTTACTCTACAACCAGTCTACGGTCTGCAGACCTATTCTGCAGTCGCATAATGCGCCGCAGAACTTCCCTCCAAAAACGTTTGTGTTGGATCTGGGATGGGTTGTGCGACCCACGAAATATTGTGCAGCCACATAATGGATCACATAATGGTCCAAAGTTTGCTTAGAAACCAATGTGACTCAGCTGCTATAACACACACCAACAGTTCCAAACTTTTGACTAACTCCCCAAATTTCCAAAATGTTCGCTAGAGTTTCCCCTGTATCTTGGCCTATCCACCCGTCAGAGAATCCTAGAAACCAACCTTAACAACATATACATGAATCAATGACGCAACATAACACAGAAACAACGCCAATCGTGGCCTCACGAATAGTATATCACCAAAAAGGAACACCCTTAACATCAACTGTACAAATGGTGCTTGATTCGTAGAAGGTAAAATCTTAGCATTTTCATAGAACACAACTTTATAAATACATGGATATTCAAAAAAAATGAGGGTATTTCTTCTTCATTTCTTCCTAGCCTCCCAGGTGGCCTCTTCAACCTGCTGGTTCCACCATAGTACTTTCACAGATGCAATTTCTTTATTTCTCAGTTTACAGGCTTGCCTATCAAGAATAGCAACTGGAATTTCTTCATAAGTCAATTCCTCGTTAACCTCAATAGCCTCAACTGGAACAATAAGCGACGGATCTCCAACCACCTTCTTCAACATGGATACGTGTAATGCTGGGTGTACTAAATACATCTCTAGAGGTAGTTCAAGTTTGTAAGCCACCCGACCAATGCTCTGAATGATTCTGTACGGTCCGACATACCTTGGACTCAACTTCCCTTTCTTACCAAACCGCATAATACCCTTTACGCGGGAAACTTTCAAGAATACCCAATAATCCTCTTTAAATTCTAAATCCCTGCGACACACATCCAAATAGGACTTTTGATGACTCTGAGCAGATTTCAACCATTCTATAATGATCTTAACCTTTTCCATAGCCTGATGCAGGAGGTCTGGCCCTATCAACTCTGCTTCCCAATCTCGAAACACCCAATGGGAGATTTACATCTCCTACCATATAAAGCCTCGAACGGTGCAATCTGAATGCTAGCATGATAACTGTTGTTGTAGGAGAACTCTATTAGCGGCAAATGATCATCCCAGCTACCCTTGAAGTCAAGAACACAAGAGCGCAACATATTCTCTAGCGTCTGAATAGTCCGTTCTGCCTGCCCGTCAGTCTGCCGGTGAAAGGCTGTAATAAGATTCACTTGATTACCCAAACCTTGTTGAAATTTCTTCCAAAAATTAGTTGTGAACTGTGCCCCTTGATTTGAGATAATAGAAACTGGAGTGCCATGCAACCTGACTATTTCCTTGATATACAACTGAGCATAATGTTCTGCTGTGCCGGTAACCTTAACAGGTAAGAAGGGTACTGATTTCGTGAGTCGGTCCATAATTACTCAAATCTAGTCGAACTTGTGAGGCGTATGAGGTAGTCCCACCACAAAGTTTGTATTGATCATCTCTCATTTACACATTGGAATTTCTACGTTTTGTGCCAACTCATCGGGTCTTTGGTGCTCAGCCTTCACTTGCTGACAATTTTGGACATCTTGCCACAAAGTCCGCTACATTCCTTTTCATATCATTCCACCAGTAGACTTCCTTAAGATCACGATACATCTTAATAGAGCTCGGGTTCCCAGAATACCTAGAAGTGTGAGCCTCGGTCATGATTCTTTTTCGGAGACCACAAATATTTGGAACACATAGTCCCCGTGGTACCTTAGTGTACTTTCATCCACGCAAAGAAAAAAAGGCCATTATCTTATGTTTATGAATCCCCTCCTTCAATTGTACCAACAATGGATCGTTGTATTGCCTCTCCTTGACTTCCACCACAAGTGACGATTCATCCCTATTTTGCACAATCACCCCTTCTTCACTAGAGTCCGTAAGGCGAACTCCCAAACTAGCCAATCGATGAACCTCCTTGGCCAACGACCTTTGATATGCCTCCAAGTGAGCCAAACTACCCATAGATTTCCGGCTAAGAGCACCGCGCACAACATTAGCCTTCCCGGATTATATAAGATATCGATGTCGTAATCCTTGAGTAACTCAAGCCATCTTCTCTGCCTCAGATTCAATTCCTTATATTTTAAAATATATTGAAGGCTCTTATGGTCCGTGAATATATCCACATGGATGCCATACAAACAATGACACCAAATCTTCAATGCAAAGACCACCGTCGCAAGCTCTAAGTCATGTGTTGGATAGTTCTTTTCATGATTATTAAGTTGCCTAGAAGCATAATCTATCACCTTCCCATGTTGCATTGATACACACCCAAGTCCAAATCATGAAGCATCACAATATACCACAAACCCATCTGTACCGTCTGGTAGAGTTAACACTGGTGTCGTAGTCAATCTCGATTTCAACTCCTGAAAGCTCCTTTCACAAGCATCTAGCCATTGGAACATAACCACCTTCTGCGTCAATTTAGTCAACGGAGAGGCAAGGTTAGAGAACCCCTCCACAAACTTCCTGTAATATCCTGCTAAGTCCAAGAAACTGCGAATCTCTATTGGGGTAGTAGGTCTAGGACAAGTCTTCACAGCTACAATCTTCTAAGGATCAACCTCAATTCCTTCTCTAGAGACGACAGGACCCAAGAACGTGACAAATTCAAGCCAAAATTCACATTTCAAAAACTTGGCATATAACTGGTGATGATACAGGGTCTGTAAAACTGCCTGAGATAATCGGCACGGTCCTCTCGACTTCGTGACTATACAAGGATATCATCAATAAACACTACCATGAAGGAGTCAAGAAAAGGCTTGAAGATTCGGTTCATATGATCCATGAAAGCTGCTGAGGCATTTGTTATCCCAAAAGACATTACCAGAAATTCAAAATGCCCATACTAGGTCCTGAAAGATGTCTTCGGTATATCCGGCTCCCTGATCTTCAATTGGTGATACCTGGATCTTAAATCAATCTCGGAGAAGTACGTAGCACCCTGCAATTGATCAAACAAGTCATCTATCCTTGATAGTGGGTACTTTTTTTTTATTGTAACCTAGTTGAGCAGCCGATAGTCAATACACATTCTTAGTGACTCATCTTTCTTTCTTACAAATAGGACCAGTGTGGCCAAAGGTGACACACTCTGCCGGATGAAACACTTCTCTAACAAATCCTTCAACTGTTCCTTTAGCTCTTTCAATTATGTCCGTGCCATTTTGTAGGGCGGAATAGATATAGATTGCATGCCTGGCATCATATCAACCCCAAAATCAATCTCCCTGTCTGGTGGGATCATAGGGAGCTCATCCGGAAAGACCTTCAAAAATTCACTCACAACCGGCACGTGGTGCCTCAATATCGATGTCTGTACCTGAACCAAATGGTAAATACACCCTTTATTAATCATTTTCGTGGCCTTAAGGTAAGAAATAAACCTACCCTTCGGCACCACATCCCCCTTCCATTTAATCACTGACTCATTTGGAAATTCAAACCTAACAGTTCTGGTTCAACAGTCAAACTTGGAAAAACATGAATAAAGCCAATCCATCCCCATTATTACATCAAAATCAACCATCCCCAATTTAATGAGATCAGCCATAGTATCCCAACCACGCACTATGACAATACAATCCCTATAAACCTATGCGGCCACAATATACTCACCAACCGGAGTAGATATAGAGAATGACACATGAAGCTGTTCCAGTTTTATCCAAATTCCATAGCAACATAAGGAGTGACATAGGACAAAGTGGAACGGGGATCAATAAGAGTATACACATCATGAGATTGGACAGTCAATATACCTGTGACAACATTTGGAAAAGCCACTGAACTCCGGCAACCCTGCATAGCATAGAAACGACTTGGTCCTCTCGATCCCTGTGTACCACCCCTAGCTGAACCACGCCCTGCAGGTGCTAGAGTGCCTCGAACTGGAGGAGATGTACCCCTGCTCGCACCCTAGCGGGACGAACCACAATCCCTCTGAATGTGACCCCTCAATTCGCGCCATAGCATATGGGTAAGTTCATGTAGCAGATTCCTAAGTGCATCTTTACACACATAGGGCATGGGGTCCTCTGCTGCTGCTGGAATCTCCCACCAGGACAACCCTACTGGTAGGATCCCTGTTGCTCTGATCGGGCCTAAAATGACTCCACTGCTGCTGACTGGTCCTTGACGGCGGTGCACTGACTGAGGACTGAGCAAAATACTAGGACGGCCCTGATGACCCTCCCCGAATGCCTACCTACCATCACCAGCACCCAACAAACCTCCAAGATTGCCCGCAGACCGGGCCTTGCTGCTACTCTCTCGCTCCATCCTATTCTTCAATTTTCGATTTTCTGTAGCTTGAGAAAATGCCACTATCTTCCCATAGTTCATATCATAATTCAAGGCAGTTGTAGCGGCCTCATTAATAACCAACAGGCTAAGGACCTGCACAAACAGGCGCACTCTCGCCTCCATAGTGGGCAGCATGTATACAACATACTTGGACATGCGTGCGAATCTCATATGGTACCCCCACACACTCAGGCTACCTTGCCTTAAGCTTTCAAGCTCAGCAGCACGGATTTCTTTAGTCTTGACAAGCAAGAAATGATCAATGAAAGCATCAACAAACTAATTCCACCTCGCCGAAGGGCTCCCCTCCTCACGGGAATCCTCCCACAATTCAAACCAAGAATATGCCACCTGCTTCAGGGAGTAGGAAGCCAACTCCACTGCTTCTGTCTCAGTAGCACGCATAACTCGAAGAGTCTTGTGCATCTCATCAATGAAGTCACGGGGGTCCTCCTCGGGATTAGTACCCGTGAACACTGGAGGATCTAACTGAAGAAACTTGTTCACCCCGGAACTAGCTGATTCCCCTGGCTGACTAGAAGAAGTAGGCTCAACATTTGATCTCTGGGCCTGAGAAGCCACTATCTGAGCCAACATCTGTATGGCTCCCCTAAGATACCCTTCAGAAACATCGGGACCGAAAGCTTGGGCTGGAGGTGGAACTGGAGTATCGGTTGGAGGGATTGTTGCACCCTCACTAGGTACAAGAACTGGTGCGGTCTGATCAGGTGTAGTGGAATCAAGCAGTGTAGTAGTCGGGGGAATGTTCTCACCCCTTGGGTGCTCACCTACATCATCAAGTAAAGAATCAACTGCCACTCTTGAGGTGGCATTGCCTCATTGGCTAATTCTTGCTTTCTTCCTAGGCGCCATATACTGAAAATTAGAGCAATGCACGAGTTAAAGGAGGATCAATCTTACAATCATCGCACGATCTAGAACATTAAAGAAGGGTATTACTCCTAAATGCCCAAGTAGCCTCCTAACTACAGATGTGGTCAACAACATACCGATACGAAGGACTCTACTAGACACTGCTCTAAGACATCCAAGGACACTTTAAAACCTTAGGCGCTGATACCAAGTTTTGACCTTGGGGAGCGCGACCAGCGGTCAACCAGGATACCCCGGTCAAGCAAGCAAATACAATGCCTTCTATCTAACTCGCCCATGTATAAAGAGAAGATACGTTTATATCATTAATTAAACATTAAGTGGATTTTGTGAACAACGCCAATTCCATTACCATTAGTCTTCATTTTATAGTCTCAAAATACATACACAATCATAGTTAAAGTGCAACAAGTGATTCAAATATAACAAGTCTAGTTTGACTTTCCCCACACCCATATACAACCCACACTGTGTCTACGGAGCCTCTATGGATACAAAATACTATGATAACGCCGGCAAAAGGGCCCCGGCTATACCTCAAAACATAATACACGTGGGACAAAAGGTACATGACCCCGGATAAAGTAGGGCTCACAAAATCCGCTGAGAAGAGAGTGTACTGCAATCAATGATTAATGCCACCAGCTGCAGAACCACCTGCATCCATTAAAGATGCAGCGCCCCGGCAAAAGGGACGTTAGTATAGATGGAATAGTACTAGTATGTAAGACTAAACACTCTCTCGTTAACGAATGATAACACAAGGAAGGACAATCATAAATCAATGGAAGCCTCAGACATTATTAAAACATCAAATTAGGAGCAAGATAAGTGTCAAGTAAATTTCCATTATTTTAGGTTGGGAGATCTTAGCACCGATATACCGCCGTGATTTTAGCACGGAGTCCGATAACGGCCCGATCGGCTAGGTTGTCTCATCAAAAGACATCAACCACAATCACAATCATTATCACGATTTCAATCAATATCTGAATAAAAATTTCAAGCACAATCACCATTATATGTGCGGAATGGCGTCCGATTACGACCCCACCGGCTAGGCCGTCTCACCAGAATGTCGTGTGGATCGACATCATCCTTTTCTAGCAATCATCTCATCCTAATAAAGGGGAATATTCCTTCACAACAATCTCATCCCAATAAAGGGATACAATCACAATTCACTCCTACACCGGCACGTGCAGTTTTGGGGTTAGGTTATTTCAACCTGCCCTTCCTAAGTTACCAACGTACTCCCAGGGTGTTTATTTATTTAAAGGGTTGACAACGCATTTCATTATATTTTTTATATCATTCAGTTCATTGGCACCGATGGCCATAACACAATGTCACTCTTGGCACGTTGGCCGTATTTCATACTTCATATTTATCCTTTTCACTTTCAAACCTTATCGCAGATCATCAACAACAGAGCATTTCTGTTCAAGAATTTAAGTCCACATATTGAGCAAATAAGAATGTTAAACACATTGAGATTTCTTACACAATATAATAGCCTTCATTTGAATCACGACTTAAAGATATAACATTTGGATATGCAACCTATTCTTCGAGCACATTTTCAAATAGAATATAACATAACAAGAACATTAGAATACATATTGAACATATATCTTTCGACACAAGGCTTATTCGGAATAATCAATTCATAATGAACAACTCGGTACTTACAAGGATATTGTGGGGTTCAATTCTAAGAGATGCCAACATACCTCGCCTTGTGCTTTTTAAGTTACTACAATGTTCCGGGATTCTTAGCTTCTTCGATCTATTTAGAAATATAGCAAAATTGAACACAGATTACGAGAAAATTTGTGGTTCCAACTCATTTGAGCATTTTATCAAACACCAGGTGGGTATTATGATTTCAAGATTCTCATATGGTGGATTCCTCCATCCCACTACCCAAAGTCTACCCAATTTAGTTCAACATTATTTCCCCAACCCTTGATAGTACATGCATGCATAATGTACAACTCGCACACCCAAGAATTGCTTTTTTCATTACCTTTTTTCAATAAAATCACGAAATTGAGGGCTAGGGAGTATAATCTTACCTCTATGATGAAGACCTAGGGAATTTTCTTGTGAATTCTTCAACTTTGAGCAAGAGTTAATGATCAATAAGATTAGGAACTTCACCTCTCACTCTATGGTAATCCCTCTCTCTAGAAATATTAGATTTTTGCTTCAAAAGTGGCCCTTTACTTCACTATATCGAAATAGGGTCGGGTTAAAAATTAGAAAAAGTTGAAGCCCCAATGCAGATCTGCAATCGCATAACTCTTGTGCTGTCCGCAATAATGGCCCTCTGGAACTGGGCACTCCTACCTTACTCCGTGATCGGTCTGCGGTCCGTAGACCTATTTTGCGGTCGCATAATGCGCCGTAGAACTTCCATCCAGAAAACTTTGTGTTGGATCTGCAATGGGTTGTGTGACCTGCCAAATGATTATACTGCCGCATAATGGACCGCATAATGGTCCAAAAAGTTTCCCAAATTTCTGCTTCAGTCTGCAACAGATCTGCGGCCCGCAGATCAATTTTGCGACCGCAGGAATTCCCTATACTTTCAAAAATTTTCTTCAACTCCCGAATGCACTGTTCAACCCAAAAAGTCCAAAGAATCTCTGCAATCATCAACACAAAGGTCTATCTCGGCACCACGATACCTCGGGTTTTAGGTAAAATATTACGGGGCCTTCCATAATTAAAGAAACCATAACTCACTTCAATATACATAAAAATAGTTCAATATTTAAGCACAACAAGATATTTAATCCACACTTTAAATACGAATATTCCCATAAACAAGAATAAAATGTTGGAAAAATACTACACACTTAGATATACAATACAAAGGAAGGAAATGAAGAAATGAACATAAATGGGTATGAAATTCTCAACCAAAAGCTTCAATTCTTCAAGACCCAAGTGTGTGTGCAAGAACTCTAGCTCCATAACTTGTCTTTTCTAGTCAAGAGACTGAAACTAAGCCAAAGATCTGCCAAAGATATTTTACAAATGAGCTAGGTCGTGTATTAAATGGTTTTGGGGTAAAGGATGTAAAATTATAGAAGAGCCCAAAACTAAAGCGCGATCTTCGCATTTGCGAAGCTATGTTCGTATTTGCGAACCTTGACTTTCCTGTTGACTATCGCATTTGTGATGAAGGACTTCGCATTTGTGAAGGTTGAGTGTCTGGTTTGACTTTGCATTTGTGGACCTTATTTCGTATTTGCGAACATTGTTTGACTCAATTGCGATTCACATGTTCGCATTTGCAACCCCTGAGGCTAATTTTCATATTTCTGCTTTTGAGCCCCTTTTTGACTTGTTTTTGCTTGGTTTCTTCCCGATTACTTCTAAATCACACAAAACCTATACAATAGAAGTAAACGACACCAAACACACTATTTTATCAATCAAACATAGCAAAAATCTAAGATTAAAGACGAGATAAGTTGGTAAATTACCAACCTATCAGGTGTCACCAACTCACTTCTTGAAGTGACGATATAACTTTATGGCTTATACTCTTTTATAGTCTCAAGGTCTGTCTCCTTTTGTCTTTTCTTTCACTTGACTATAAACTCTGTCATCTTGTCACATTTGATTTACCGTTATCACTCATTTATCACATCTTACTCATAATGCTTCATTTACTCTCTTCTTATTCTCCTGCTAATATTTCTCTCTATAACCTTATACTGAAAACATCAACAAAACATTCTTTCGCTTTTAGCTCCCCTTTCACCATCTCACTGGCTCGTTGGGTCGCCTAGTATTCTCTCTTTACTAGGGGCAAGAGCCATACTAAGGTAAATATTCATCCCTTCTAGTATTCCAGTGCCTATCTTTTGAACTTTCTGTACATTCTAGTACTCATATATGACTGTACTATTTTAGAGTGGACCATCTCGGTGTCTCACAAGGGGAAATATTACCACGTTTGAAATATCCTTCGGAATTGTCAGCTAACGCTAACGATCTATCCACCATTTTGGGTTACTCTAACCCCAGCTGGATCTTGATATCCCATCCTTCTCTTAAGCTATATTTGTTAGCTCCCATAGGGCATAACTGAGATGGGTGTGGTCAATTGTATATATCTTTATTAATGTTGAACGTCACTCAGAATGCTTATATTTCTCTACCTGAATTGTAAATACTGATAATCTTCACTAACTGTGTACCTCATAACCTTCTTCACCTTGCTTCTTTTACTTGTTGAAACTTGTATGTACCTTCTGATTCTCTTATTGCTTTTTATCATATGGGTGGAATAGATATTCATGCCTTAGGTATCATTATCAATAAGCTTACACGTCTTAGTACATGCATGATCTCCTAAAGACCTTACATTTACTCATCACAAGCATGACGCAAAATAGAGTGCCTCTAACTCAACTATCCCACAACCATATTCAATCTCTTACCAATTGTCTTCCTACATATACGTATCGTTGTATTACGAATAAAATAGAATTTAGGAGTTTGAATTCTTACAACTGAGCTCTACCACACGATCTAGAGTAAGAAGAAAGAGTGAAAATCCAAAATGCCTTATAGCCTCCTGCTTATAAGTGTGGTGCACAACACACCCTTAAACAAGACTCTACTAGACACGGTTTGTAGACTCCCTAGAACAGAACTACTCTGATACCATATTTGTCATGCCCCAAACCTGCGGAGGCATGACCGGCATCCAGTGCCATACTCGGCTCGAGCGTACCACTCTGTAACTGTGAACTCTAGAGGGATAACCCTCAACTTAGGCCGATGAGGCCTACCTACATACTGACAATACCAATCAAGGCCAATGAGGCCATATTTTGAGTCATCTGAAAAAAATGTCTATCTCATTTGAGGGGTAAACATACCCAAAAGCTCGTACACAAAACAGTGCAGGCCAAGGAGGCCACCATGAATGTTTCCAACTAGAAATACCAAACAAAATGTATACACAGGGCTGGCAAGGCCACAATACTGATATATAAAATACACAAGACTCGTTTACAAGCCTCTAGAGATAACTAAACTATATCATGGTCGGGATAAGGCCTCGACCTACCCATCAAACCTGTATAAATAAAATGGGCTCCAGGGTCTAGACCTGGTAACTCCGATGAAGTGGAGCTTACCAACCAAGCTGATGTTTGACTCTGTCTACTAGGAAGGTCTATCTAGTTATCTATCAGGACTTGCAGGCATGAAATGACGCATCCATAGCAAAAAGGATGTCAGTACAAAATAATGTACCGAGTATGTAAGGCAAAAGAATAGCTGAAACCTGAAACTGAACTGATAATATAATAATTGAAATAAATTAGGATTCAAAGATAATTTGAAGATATGCGTACATGGTGATACTGACTCAACTCTCTGAATATAGTAAGTAAAATAGTTGTCCGGCCCTATAAGGCCCGGCATGTTTAACTGCTCTATCATAGTAGGCTCGCTCATAGGCGCTCAACCATAGTATATATACATACATACATATATATACATATATATATATATATAGAGAGAGAGAGAGAGAGAGAGACCCTCTTCTCTTTTGATTGGAAGAAGACAATACTTAACTGAATATAAAGTCCCGATAAGGGAGAATACTGTAACATTTGAGACTAGGATAATGTACATATATTCAGGAATACAAACTTCTCTTTATTTCTCGTTATCAAACGCATGTAGTTACGAGATCATGCCAAAATGATGGAAGAGTCTAGCCTTAACATACCTTATCACAATCTGTCCAATAACCACGTTAAAATCATCTTGTCGCACCTTAATCTTATTTTGGTAAATACCTCAGCTCATATCTTGGTTCTTCAACCCTTAAATTTTACTCAAAATAGAACTTGAAAAAAAGAAGTCAATTAGGGTTTTGTGTTGAATTTTTGGGAGAAGTTTGCATGGGCTTATCTATGGCTCTATAATGTGTGGAATATATGAAGTAAATCAGCCCTTAAAAGGGCTCTTTGGCCGACACCAACTAGCCCTTTCTCGACATATTTGGTCCTTTCATTTAAGCAGGTAAGTGATACACCTACTTTTCACCTATGCAATATTCACAGTCTTTCAAAAATGCAAATATCTCTCTACTACGATATCATATTGACAAATGGTTTAATGCATTGGAAAATAAACTCGTAGATCTTTAATTTGATGGGTGGATAACCCGTAACTCTAAGTATATTTAGAGAAAAGCTCACCCACATTCGACCCAGCACATTTTTGAATGTACTTGTGACTTCAAAACATAACACACGACTATAATACGACCAAAATAACTCATAACATAAACCCCTTATCAAGTCAATCACCCTAATCTTACCCTAAAATACATGTTATAATATTCCCAACTTGTCGACTTTTGACGAAACTTATTTTCTTAAGTTCGTTTAGCTTCTAAGCCTTCCAACCCTCTTGGTACTTGGTATTCATGATCTTAAATAATTGTAACCTCCATGGTAACATGATTAACTTACTTTATGAACTTTCAAATATGATCTTATTTCTGAACTTAGATCAATTGACTTACGACGTAGTTTTACATATGAAACATGGGGTGTAACACTTTTGTGATGTAACTACCTGATTTGAGCTACGGTAGCACACTGCGCACGTGACTACACCTTAGCGTGTCACTTATACAAGTCAATGGGTATGACATTTGATATCCATTGTTCATGTACATGTAATTTTGTATATCTACTTTCTTTGTGTGTTATGGATTAAACTGGTTACACGTGACCACGCCGTGCGGATTGTGCTTTTTAGCACGTGACCATGGCATATAGATTGTGATTCTTATCATGTGACCAAGCCATGCAGATTGTGATTCTTAGCACGTGACCATAGGGTGGATAGTGATTATTAGCACGTGACTAAGCTGTGCGGATTGTGATTTTTAGCACGTGACCACGTCGTGCCGATTGTGATTGTTAGCATGTGACCTAGTCATGCAAATTGTGGTTGTTAGCACGTGACTATGCATGCAGATTGTGATTATTAGCGCGTGACCATGCCGGCGCGGTTGATATTTATGGCATGTAACTATGCCGTGCATCGTGCGGATATGGATCCATCCCCCTAGGGCCACCCTCTCATGTTTCTCTCTTGATGGTTTACATGCGGTATGAGGAATGTTGATCAGTGGTTTTGTTCGGTTGTTGAAATTCTGAGGAAAGACTAGCCACTGTTAATTTGGTTATTGCATTTAATCTTTACTTTCAATATCCTTGGTTATTTACCTGATTTATTTGCATATCATTTTTATATGTTGGATTGTTGACTGAGCAAAGTACGTTAAACTATTGTGTGCACCAAGGTGGTTTTATCTGCAATCCATGGCTTGATCATAATATTGTTCTGTACTTGTTGGGTTTGTGAACTATACATGTGATAAGTGAGTATACTTAATAATTCTTGCTTCTATTACCTCGCCGAGGTTAGTTATGATACTTGCTAAGTACATGGGGTTGGTTGTACTCATACTACACTCTGCACTTAATTGTGCTGATCCAGGTGTGGGACCGAGCCACCAATAACTGAGGCTTCTTGTTGAGTTTATGTTAAGAGAGACGAGGTATAGATGCATCTCGACTGCAATCTATCTCTTTTCATTTTGTACTGTCTTTCATTCAAACAGTATTGTTACTAGAGCAGCATCTGTGGAGCCACCAGTTACTCCAATAGAGGAACAGTTTTAGGATATTGTAGAGCCGGTGGGACCAACACAAACACCGATAATACATGTTGCAATACCAGGACTTCTGGAGGACTTGGCCCAGATTTTAAGTGTTTATACGAGCTTGGCTCGGGCAGGTGCGATACGAATCGCACCAGCTACCTCACATACTGGGGGAGGAGCCTAGACTCCCACTGCCCGTACACCGAAGCAGATAGCTCAGGGTTATCAGACATTAGGGGTGCTACCAGTTCAGCCAGTTGTTGCTGCTCGGGCCGAAGTTGGACCACCTATGCCTGATGAGGAGGAGAAGATATTAGAGCGATTTCAAAGATTTAGACCTCCCTAGTTCAGTGGAGGAGAGTCAGAGGATGCTCATGGTTTTCTGGATCGATGTCATCAGATTCTTCACACAGCGGGTATTGTGGACACCAGTGGAGTTGACTTTACTACTTTTTAACTGACAGGGGTAACCTATAGATTGTGGCAGGCCTATGAGTCAGGCAGACTAGTTGGCGCAGCGCCACTTACATGGCATCAATACTCAATTCCCTTCTTAGAGAAGTTTCTCCCATAGAGAGGAGTTGCGCAGGAAGTTTGAGTGGATACGCCGGGAGGGTTTTGACTATGATCCAGTATGAGACGAGATTTGCCAATTTGTCATGTCATGTATTATAGTTGGTTCCCATTGAGAGGGAGAAGATAGGAGGTTCATTGATGGCCTCAACTATGGTCTATATTACAATTTGGCTAAAGAGGCCAAGAAGGATGCTATTTTTGATCAGGTGGTTCAGATTACTAATCGTTTGGAGCATGTTCAGAGGCTTGAGCGAGAGGAGCGGGAGGGGAAGAGGCCCCGAGGTTTAGGTGGTTTTGGTGGTGTCTTGTTTGGAGGCCAGTCTTATCATAGCAAGGATCATCCTTTTAGGCCCGCTCAAGCAGCTCGTCAGGTTCCTCGTGGTTCATAAGTTAGCCACAACCAGTTAGGGTGGGGCTCAGTCAGTTCGAGGCTGCCCTAGAAGGGGAGGTTGTTCAGGCCGTCGTCAGGCCTATTACTATGTATTCCTACCAGGCCAGAGGATCTTTCTTCTGAAGGCGTGATCGCACGTATTGTTTTAGTGTGCCACAGGGATGTTGTAGTGTTAATTGACCTTGGTTCCACTTAGTCTTACGTGTCATCCTATTTTGCTCATTATTTGGATATGCCTCGTGATTCTTTAGATATGCCTATTCATGTATCAAGATTGGTGGGTGATTCTATTGTGGTAGATCGTGTATAACGGTCGTGTGTGGTTACCAATTGGGGATATGAGACTAGAGTTGATCATTTATTGCTTAGTATGTTGATTTTGAGGTGATTTTGGGTATGGAATGGCAATCGTCCTAACATGTTTTTCCTGATTTTCACGCGAAGACCATGACGTTGGTGATGCCAGGATTACCTAGGGTACTCCTATCGTTGAGTGAGTCCCAATAGTGAGGGAGTTCCAAAATGTGTTTCCTACAGACCTGACGGGCATGCCACCCGATAGGGATATTGATTATAGTATTGATTTGGTGTCGGGCATTTAGCCCAGCTCTATTCCACCATATTGCATGGCACCAGTGGAGTTGAAGGAACAATTATAGGAGTTGCTTGATAAGGGATTCATCAGGCCTTGTGTATCACCTTAGGGTGCACGATACTATTGGTGAAGAAGAAAGAAAGTTCCCTGAGGATGTGCATTGACTACAGGCAGTTGAACAAGGTTACTATCAAGAATAAGTACCCACTACCGTGTATTGATGGTTTTCTTGATCAACTTCAAAGTGCTAGGGTATTATTGAAGATTGATTTGAGATCAACGTATCATCAGCTGAAGATAAGGGCTTCAGATATTCCTAAAACGGCTTTCAGGCCCCGTTATAGCTACTATGAGTTTTTGGTGATGTCCCAATGCCCTAGAAGCTTTCATGCACTTGATGAATAATGTATTTCAGCCGTATCTGGATTCCTTCATCACTGTATTCGTTGATGATATATTAGTGTATTCTCGCAACCATGAGGATCATGAGCAGCATTTGAGGATCGTGCTCCAGACTTTAAGGGAGAGGAAGCTATATGCTAAATTCTCCAAGTGTGAGTGTTGGTAAGACTTGGTTGTATTTTGGTCCACGTGGTGTCTAGTAAGGGGATTAAGGTGGGTCCGAGGAAGATTAAGGCAGTTTAAAGTTGGCCTAGACCGTCTACAACTACTGAGATCCATAGTATCCTCAGGTTGGCCAAGTATTATTGCTATTTTTTGGAGGGGTTTTCATCTATAATAGCTCATTGACTAGATTGACACAGAAGGTTGCCCTATTCAGGTGGTTTGATAAATGTGAGGAGAGATTTCAGAAGCTTAAGACTGCCTTAACTACAGCTCTAGTTCTGGTTTTGCCTTCCGAATCACGTTCTTATATAGTCTATTATTATGCTTCACGGATTGGCATTATATGTGTGCTGATACAGAAGGGTAGAATGATTTCTTATTCTTCACATTAGTTAAAGTCCCATTAGAAGAACTACCCAGTGCATGATTTGGAATTAGAAGTCATTGTTCACGTGCTCAAGACTTGGGGGAATTATCTTTACAACATGTCTTTCGAGGTGTTCACGGATCACATGAGTCTCCATCACTTGTTTAAGAAAAAGGATTTTAACTTGACGCAATAGAGTTGGTTAGAGCTACTAAAGGACTATGATATCACCATTCTTTATCACCCGGGGAAGGACAACGTGGTGGACGATGCTTTGAGTAGGAAGGCTGAGAGCATGGGGAATCTTGCTTATATTCTAGTTGGTGAAAGATTAGCATCGGATGTTCAGGTTTTGCCCAATCAGTTAGTGAGGTTGGATATTTCTGATATTAGTAGGGTTCTTGCTTATTTTTTATCCACAGTTGTCCTTGTTTGAGTGAATCAAGGCGTATCTGTATGATGACACCTACTACCTTATCTAGAGGTACACGATGCAGCACAGTGATGCCAAGAAGGTTACTATCGGTGATGATGGGATATTGAGGCTTTAGAGACGTATTTGTGTGCCTAATATAGATCGGTTGTGAGCGTTGATACTTAAGGAGTCCCATAGTTTGTGGTATTCCATTCATTCAGCGGGCCACAAAAATGTCCCATGATTTGAGGCAACATTATTAGTGCTAGAGGATGAATAAGGATATTGTTGAGTATCTTGCTTGGTGTTTGAACTATCAGCAGGTGAAACACGAGCATCAGAGGCCGGGTGGTCTACTTCAGAGGCTTGCTTTTTGAAAGTGGAAGTGGGAGCATATCTCTATGGATTTTGTAGTTGGGCTTCCACGGACCTTAAGGAGATTCGATTCAATATGGGTCATTCTGGACAGACTGACCAAGTTTGCACATTTCATTCTATTTATTACTACCTACTCTTTAGAGCAACTGGCTCGGATTTATATTTAGGAGATTGTTTTCCATCATGGTGTGCCTGTGTATATTATCTCGAATTGTGGCAGGTAGTTTGCATCATACTTTTGGAGAGTAGTGTAGTGTGAGTTTGGCACACAGGTGGAGTTGAATACATCCTTTCATCCCCAAATGGACGGGCAGTCCGAGCGCAATATTCAGATTTTGGAAGATATCTTACGAGAATATGTCATTGATTTCATAGGATCATGGGGTCAGTTTCTACCATTAGCAGAGTTCGCCTGCAACAACAACTATCGGTCGAGTATCCAGATGGTTCCTTATGAGGCCTTACCCTTGACACAAATAGATGCGTCAGAAGTTATGAGATAGTTTCATTCTCTGATTGGTTGGTCTGAGCCTGGGGAAGCTTGGTTGTTGGTCACTGCTTTGGTCCATGATGCTTTGGAGAAGGTGAAGTTGATTCGGGAGCGGCTTTGTACAGCATAGTCCAGGCAGAAGAGTTATGATGACAGGATGGCTCATGATGTGGCATATATGGTGGATGAGAAGGTTCTACTTAGAGTTTCGCCCATGAAGGATGTGATGAGGTTCGGGAGGAAGGGCGAGTTGAGCCCTCGGTAAATTGGTCCTTTTGAGGTGCTTGATAGAGTTGGAGAGGTGGCCTGCAAACTGTCCTTCCTAGCTAGTTTATTGGGAGTTCACCCAAATTTTATGTTTTCATGCTCCGGAAGTATTGGGGATCCATCACATGTATTAGACTGTAGCACGGTGCAGTTGGACGAGGATTTGACTTATGATGTGGAGCTGGTGGCCATTTTTGACCGGTAGGTTTGAAAGTTGAGGTCAAAGAATATAACATTAATGAAGGTTCATTGGACATGTCAGCCGGTCGAGGACGCTACTTGGGAGACCGAGGAGGAGATGCAGAGCAGATACCTCACCTTTTTGAGACTCCAGGTATGATTCTAGACTTGTTCGAGGACGTACAATTATTTAAAGAGGGAGAATGTGACAACCCGACCAGTTGTTTTGTGTAGTTTAGCCCCGTTTCCTTATTTCATGCCTTATATATCTGTATTTTTGGTTACGTGACTTTCAAAGTGGTTGTCTTGGTTTCAAGGAAGTTTTGGATTGAATTGGGACACTTATTACCATGGTTAAAGGCTTAAGTTGTAAGAGTTACTGGAGTGTGACATTTGTATAGACAACTCCGGAATGATATTTTGATGGTTTCAATAGCTTTGTATCGTGATTTTGGACTTAGGTGTGTGTCCGTATTTGGATTTGGAGGATCCTATGTCTAGCTACGATACTTACCTCAACTATGTGCACCAAGGTAGTTTTATCTGTAATTCACGACTTGATCATAATATTGTTCTGTACTTGTTGGATTTAT
The DNA here is from genome assembly GCA_002018475.1 of Nicotiana obtusifolia. Classification (NCBI taxonomy): domain Eukaryota; kingdom Viridiplantae; phylum Streptophyta; class Magnoliopsida; order Solanales; family Solanaceae; genus Nicotiana; species Nicotiana obtusifolia. The sequence goes on along the minus strand of MCJB01014391.1, from coordinate 102,520 downwards.
GAACTATACATGTGAGAAGTGATTATCATTTATAATTATTACTTCTATTACGTTGCCGAGTTTAGTTATGATACTTGCTAAGTATATGGGATCGGTTGTGCTCATACTACACTCTACACTTAATTGTGCAGATCCAGGTCCTGGACTGAGCCATCAGTAGCTGAGGCTTGTTGCTGAGTTTATCTTTCGAGGATGAGGTAGAGCTGCATCTCGATCGTAATATTGGCATATCTTTTAATGTACTATCTTCCATTCAGGCGGTATTATTATGTGGTATTTTAGAGTTGTATTTGCGATTTAGCGCTCGTGACTCTTTACTTACCAGTTCTGGGAGATTTTTATATTCCAACACAGTTATTTACATTATAGGCATTCGAATCTTACTATTTCTGTTAATCCATAGTTATGTTTCGTTTACGTTATGTTTGGCTTGCGTAGCAAGTAAGTTAGGTGCCATTAGACTGGTTGGCAGTTTTTGGTCGTGACGAATTGGTATCAGAGCCCTAGATTCATAGGTTCTACAGATCACGAGCAAGTATGCTAGAGTCTTGTGGATCGGTATAGAGACTTTTGTACTTATCTTCGAGAGGCTACCAAACTGTCAGGAACATTTTGCTTTCTTGCATTCTTGTCATGCGGATTTGTTAATTCCGAAGCTTGAACCTTTACTCTTCTGTCTCTTACATATAATAAGGACATGTTCAGCCGAATCGGGCAGGCATACAGGTACCAGTGTCACCATTGTTAGGGCCGCGAGAGATCGGGGCCGAGGCAGAGGCTGAGATTAAGGACATGTTTAGCCGAATCGGGCAGGCATACAGGCACCAGTGTCACCATTGTTAGGGCTGAGGTAGAGGCTGAGATGGGGCACACACTGTAGCTAAAGCAGCATCTTTGGAGCCACCAGTTGCTCCAGTGGAGGAGCAGGTTCCGGATAATGTGGAGCAAGTGAACTAGCTCAGACACCAGTGGTATCTTTTGCTATACCAAGACTTCAAGAGGCTTAGGCCCAGAATTTTAGTGTGTATACGAGCTTGGATAAGGCGGGAAAGATACTAGTTGCACCAGCTACCACACAGGTTGGGGGAGGAGTCCAGACTCCCGCCTTCCGTACAACGAAGTAGCTAGCTCAGTGTTATCAAACACTAGGGGTGTTACTAGTTCAATCAGTTATTGCTGCTCGGGCAGAGGCAGGACCACCTATGACTGATGAGGAGTAGAAGTGATTGGAGTGATTTCAAAGACTTCACCCTCCCAGGTTCGGTGGAGAAGAGTTAGAAGATGCTTAGGGTTTTCTAGATCGGTGTCATCAATTCTTCACACAACGGGTATTGTGAACACTAGTGGAGTTGATTTTACTACTTTTTAGCTGACAGGGGTAGCCTATAGATGGTGATAGACCTATGAGTCTTGTAGATCAGTTGGCGCAGCACCACTTACCCAGCATCAATTTTCAGTTCTCTTCTTAGAGAAGTTTCTCCCACAGACTCACAGAGAGGAGTTACGTAGGGTGATGAGAAACTATGTCGGGAGGATATGACTGTGAACAAGTACGAGATGAGATTTGCGTATTTGGCACGTCCTGTATTATGGTTGGTTCCCACTGAAAGGGGAGAAGATCAGGAGGTTCATTGATGGCCTGAACTATGGTCTACGTTATATTTTTTGGCTCGAGAGATCGAGATGGATGCTTGGTTTGATCATAAGGTTGAGATTGCTAGGCGCTTGGAGCATGTTCGCATTCTTGAGCGAGAGGGTTGGGGCTCTAGAGGACCCGTGGTTTAGGTGGTTTTGGTGGTGCCTTAATTGGAGGCCAGTCTTATCACAGTAGGCATCATCCTTTTAGGCCCGCTCAGGAAGCTCGTCAAATTCCTCGTGGTTCATCAGTTAGCCACATTTCTTATAGTGTTTGACCGGTTCAATCATTATTCAGTGCGTTCTTATCGTGCCCCATCTACTCAGGGTTCCATAGGTAGTTATTCGAGTTGTCAGGATCAGTAACCTCATAGGAAGGGTGGTTTCGAGTGTGGAAACTTGATCCATCTAAATTCCTACTTCTACTCTTTTATTATATTTTTGTCATATATTTATTTTATTTGCTATAATTATGTGTCAAAGAGGTCCAATTGGAACTAGTAGTGGGGGCGGGCACGTGGTCGTTGGGGAAATAGAGGTAAAGGAATTGCTGGTAGTTCTAGTCAACACATAGATGAAAATCAATATTATCATGATTTTAGCTCTAATAATTCACTTGATTCACAACACGTAGAAGCGCAATACAATTATGAAACTGGGATTAATTTAGGAGAACCACATGAATTTCAAGCTAGTGCACCTGAAGTTCAGTCCGACTTGCCTCCTGTACCTCCTACTAGAGTCCCCGTTAAACGTAAGGAAGGATCTGAGGTGTGGGAATTTGTGCAAAAGAAAGTTGAAAATCAGACGGCTGTTTGTGGTCTTTGTGGAATGGAGTGGGTTTTCAAAACTGGGGGTAATGAAGGTGTAACGGGTAAAATTAGGACTCACTTAAGAAATAAACATCCTAAGGAATGCTCAATGCCGGCGGGGGCGGGG